>OZ012709.1:19565985-20010985 GCA_963942595.1 Cylloceria caligata | reverse complement strand
CCATAGTGACACCCAGATTGCGGGCTTCGTTGACGAATGGAAGAATAACACCATTTAGTGTGATCGGTAATATTTCAGAGAAATCCAGCCGGCGGGTGTAAGAATTACTGCCTAGTATAAGAATCTTAGACTTAGAAATATTGAGCTTGAGACCATTTGTTACCGCAAAGTTTGCTATAGCATGGACATCTTCAGATATCAACCTAATGCCCTGGTTGAGTTGTGACGGACAACAATCAAGATAAATTTGGGACTCATCAGCAAATATCATGTGCTGTGAATTTTGTAATGCAGAACCGATGTCATTGATGTACAGCGAGAACAAGAGCGGTCCAAGGACAGAACCCTGCGGGACTCCTGACGTCGTAGGTAGCCAGGTAGAGCAGTCTCCGTGATCATCAATAACTGCTTGAGTTCTTCCTGTCAGATATGAGAAAATCCAGTCAAGAACCGAATGAGAAAGTCCGATTTTCTTTAGTTTCAAAAGAAGTTGTAGATGCGGAACTGTATCAAATGCTTTACTAAAATCAAACAAAATTAGGATGGTCATGCGTCTTCCATCTATATTACGCCTAACATCTTCGCAAATACGCAGAAGGGCTGACTGAGTGCTGAACCCACTACGGTATCCTGATTGACGTGCATCATATATCTTATTGCTATCAATCCAATCAGTCAGTTGTCTATGAATAAGCCGCTCCAGTATTTTCGACACTTCAGACAGATTAGCTATTGGTCGCGTATCTGATGGTGAGAGAGGCTTTTTTATTTTAGACAAGGGCCGAAGAAAAGCTTTCTTCCAGTACTGAGGAAACTCTGAAGATACAAGAGAGAGGTCAAACATAGCTGTTAGGATAGGGCAAGATACCGTAAGCGATTTAAATAAAGAGAACATGGAAATACCATCAGGACCAGCTGCATACGATGTTGAATTTGAGTTGCCGGAGATAGTAAGATGTACTTGTGAGCAAGTAATTTCGGAAAAACTAAACGTTGGACGAACTGGCTGGATATTGGAACTGAGCCTACAAAACTCATCATGCGAACACGGTGGCAGTTGACTAGATATTTCAGAATAGAATGCATTGAGTTCCTGCGGTCTAAAAAATTGAGTAGGGGATGAAAAAGATGACTTGACGAGGCCGAGTTTTGCTAATTCTTTCCATAATCTGCTAGGATCTGTGTTGCTAGATAGCCTTTGAAAGTGGAAATCATTTTTTGCTTGTCTGAGATCCTTCTTAAGCGTGTCTCTGTACTCTCTAAATATCGCCATATCGAGTACATTACTAGATCTTTTAGCAATCGTGTATAAGGTGTTACGTTGAGCCATACGATTTTTCAGTTCCAGTGAGAGCCACGGTGCTGGTGGCCGACATATACGAAATGAACGGAATAGAGCATGATAATTTAATGACGTGAGATACGCTTCGGATACTGTTTCAACGATCATGTTAATATCTAATGGTATGTTATCTATGAGACCGGAATTCCAACTAAATCTAGTACTAAAATCAAATAATTCAGTAATATTAAATATATTAAATAAATATTCACAAAAGCTAGTTTCATTAAAATTGCGGTACGCTCGCCGTGAAATAATACGGTCTTCAGGAGGCTCGACGTCGAGAGAATAAACGAGTTCAAGAAGATCATGACCTGCTATGAAAGGGGCCTCTGATTTGACAAAGGAATGTACTTTTTCTTCATTGTCAATAATGAAAACATCAATCCATGAATCAGAGTTGGTTAGGTGACGAGTAGGTGCAGAATCAACAATATGAAATAAGAGCGAGAGAGCTAATTTGCGCAGGTATGACGATTCATAATTAATGCTACTCAGGTCGCAATTAAGATCACCTGCAATAATTATATTCTCATAAACATGTGTAAAATTAGATAATACTTGAATGAAGTCGTCTAACATAATACCTTTTGGTCGCCTATATACTGAAGCAAAAAGAAGCTTCTTCGTATTCGAGCTGGTAATTTCGACGATCAAATATTCTGGCGCATTGGAAAACTGATTTGGAGAAGACGCTAATACTTTTGCTTTAAGGGAATTATGGATGTAGCAAGCAACTCCACCCCCTTCTTTGCCTTCTCGATCGTTGCGAATTAGAAAATATTCGTTGATGCTTATTAGGTCATCAGCAACATATGAATGAAGCCATGTTTCGCTTATCGAAACTATGTGGTAGCTATGTTCAATTATGGTCGATTGAATAAGTTCAATGTGACCTCGAACAGAATTTGCATTGAATTGTGCAACCTTTAAAAGTGACGAAGATGGTGAAGGATGCGATAGAACGGGATTTGACTGTGGTAGTCAAACTAATTTTTGTAAGTCAGTTTCCTCGGTAATAATAACTGGTGCTTGCCCATCTCCTTTTCGCACATGAATTTTGCCAGAGCGAACCCATACATATTTATAATTGCATTCAGAAGCTCGAGTTTTGGTGAGGCGTAGAAGCTTGTAGAGTGCTGCAGGAAGAAACTCATTTATAAATACCACTCCTTTACTGTCTAGACCAAAAACATTTTTGAGGGACAGATTCTTCTTTGTTCGCTTTATGTCAATTATATAATCTTCAATTTGGTGAGATTTCAAAGTCAGCATCAAAGACTTCGATGTTCTTTGGTATAGTGCTGATGAGGTAGATTCACCATTAGTTTGCTCAATAGTCGAAAATTTCCTCTTATTGTTGAAACAACGAATGTCTAAAACGTCACCGAGGAGGTTTGAGATTCCAAGGGCGCGAAAAACTTTTTCAACTATCTCCTCGTTAGAATCTTCGATAGAGAGAGGCACTCCGGAAAGTGTTATTTCAGCAGAGAGAGACGGTGTAATCGCCGAAACTGAGGAGTTAGTCCTAATCATCGTGAGTTCAGATGATAGGTTAGCATTCTGCTGAGATAATTGAACATTGTTTGCTTCAAGTTGTGAAATTCTTAACTCATGCGCTTCAAGTAATTTTGTGTGGTTTTGGATGCAATTTAGCTTATCGGTATGATCTTTGCTTACATTTGTCTGCTGAGCAATAAAAGCACTGAGTTGGCCATGCATGGCTATGAGGAGTTCCCTATCTGACATGTTGAGTGCATGTTGTTGACTCATAGGTGAACACTGTTGAGCAACATTAGCTACGTTGACAGGCGAACCGATTAAATCTTCGGATGTATTAAGCATACTATGATGATCTCCATGAGATGGTTGTTGTTTATTCGCAGATAGTGTTGAAGTTAAAGCTAAACGTTTATGGGATGACGGTGGTGATCGCTTCAAGTTAGGCATATTGGATAAATGCAAAACACAGCAAGTATTAGCTGATTTAGATGAAAGATACGCTTTTCCGCAACCAGGGTGAAAAGATTTCAAACAAATTGGGCACAAGGCACTGCTATTCGCAATGTGTTTGTAACACTTATCGCACTTAAGATTAGACATACGGAGCAATAGATCACTAGATTACAAATAATAGAATATTGCTCGGTACTGTGCCTCTTCGAAGGGAGACTCGACAACGCGACTATACGAGAGAGAGAAAGAGAGAGAGAGAGAGAGAGAGAGAGAGAGAGAGAGAGAGAGAGAGAGAGAGAGAGAACGACTAGCCTGAATCGGTTACTCGTATATTTCCTCTGTATGCAAGTCAGCTAGATCGCTGTTCAGCCCTTGCGCCAAAGCGTTTATCGTAGCGCGGAGAGTCGGCCAGCCTCGCTTTTCTGCAGAAGAAGCTTTATTGAAACTCGATATAGTGTCATCTCTTTCTCGTTTTCGTCTATTTTACTGTAAAATAATCCTACTATTTCTCTTATCCTTTCTATTTATGCATAACATAATTGTTGAGTATTCCTGATATTGACGAATCTGCAACATATTGAAAAGGAATGAGTTTTCACTCACGACAGGTGTAACCAGACCAAAGATGTAGGTAGAGAAAGTGGTTATTTATTTCACAATTGACTAGCAAACTACAAAAATATATATAAAAGAATTGCATATATAAATTTGGAGAGAATTTTGATGAGAAGCACTTCCAATTATATGAATTTTGTGCACAAATTTGTGAGGTGAGACGTCGTGCAGCCCGTGCTGCAGAGCACGCTACGAGGTGAGACTTTTGAGGATGCACAAATGAAATTTCTCCATTTCACCAATATTGAATTTAGATGAGTTATGAAGGTGCACGCTTACCGAGTTTTTTGAGTCCAGTTGAGCACGTATTCGTTGAGTAGATCCGAAATGAGGCGCTGGGAATGTCCGAGGTGACAACAGAGGAAGTCGCTATTCAAGCAGTTTTCACGAAAGTGTCTAATATTTCAAGATGGATGAGTAGTACGAAAGCGTCGTTGTGAGACTCTGCGCAAAGCGCAGCCCATCACCTAGTAGCAACAGGTCGACGCACGGTGAATATTGATCGCCGTTCGTCAGCTGATTTTCCAACATTTTCACCCGTCATCAGCAACAGAGTTGGTGATTAATTTTCATGATGTTGTTCGCTGAGTGAAACGGGTAAAACAGCTAACTTTGAGATCAGCCTGATGAGCGTAGTCCTACTACTACGGTCCTGAGTGCACCACCCTGGTGTGCTCATCGTTGCCTCGATGCAACGCTGTGACCCGTGCGAGTGGCCACTTGCATGGATAAAGCGCTCGTCCCTGAGCAGAACCATAGAGCCGATTTAATGATGTTGTTGGCGTGATGCCACTTTGAGATTGACTGTTGCCGTTGTAAGTAATGAGCAGACAATTGACGCCAAAATTGTTGCACCTTTTGATGCAACAATTGCCTTCTTGAGAGTCGTGAGATCGCGAGATCCTCTAGAGTTGGTTCTGGGACAGTTGTGAGTGCTTCACCGATGAGAAAATATCCAGGTGTCAAAGCTGATGAGTCATCCGGGTCATCGCTGAGTGGTTCCAGAGGTCGTGAGTTGAGTGGTTCCAGAGGTAGTGAGTTGAGTGGTTCCAGAGGTCGTGAGTTGAGTATCGGCTCGATTTAAACCAGGAGTGTGGTGAGCTCCTCAAACGTGAGTGCAGTATCGCCTACTGTTCGTCGCAGATGAAATTTCATAGATTTTACTGCGGCTTCCCATTTGCCACCCATGTCCGGAGCAGCGGGAGGATTGAACTTCCACGCAATTTGGTGATTTGCGAGTGAAGATGCGATGACGTGAGGCTCTTCAGATGCTTTCTTGAATAACTGACGTACGGCCTTGTGAGCACCACCAAAATTGGTGCTACAGTCATAGTACATGATATGAGGAATGCCACGCCGAGATGAGAAACGCCTGAACATTGAGTGAAAACCATCAGCTGAGTAGTCACCGGCTACCTCAAAATGGAGAGCTGAAGTGGCGAGACACATGAAGACACAGATCAAACTTTTGTGTATTTGGTTTCCTCGCCCCTTCCAAGTCTTAAGTGTGAGAGGGTCGGCGTAGTCAACTCCTGTGTGAGCAAATGCACGCGTTGGTGTGACTCGTGACAGAGGTAGCTGACAAATCAATTGTTGAGCCCGAATTCCTTTCTGCCGAGCACACACAATGCAACGTAAAATATGAGTTTCCACAGAAAATCTTCCGCCGACGATCCCATGAGTTGGCCGCATTTGAGCTAATGTGAGCCGAGTGCCTCCGTGAAGAGTCCGCAGATGAGCTTGATCAATAATGAGGGTTGAGAGCCGAGAGTGAGGAGGTAGAATGGCAGGATGCCTCCCTTCATATGTGAGTGCTGATTGACCAAGACGACCTCCCACTCTGAGTACACCTTCCTAGTCGATGAAAGTGTTCTGCCGTAAATCAATTGATTGTACATTATATCGCTATTGTTCCCTCTTCGCGTGAGGCCACTCACCGAAGTAACAAAAATGTGCAATCGCAAGCTACGAACTGCGAGCAGCGACCTAGTAGCGACTCTTGCTACGACTTTGCAAGCGATGTTTATTGTGAAATTCATTGCAACATTCGATTTCGGTCAAAGGAGTGAATAACTGCTTTGCCCAAATCAGTCAAAACTTTGACATCAACCTGAATGGTTGATCACGGGTCGGACTCGCCCAAAATATCATATTCTATGAGTAGATTCAAACGAGAGAGATCGGTCCCTCGTAACGGGCTTAAAATAACGAATTATTGTTTATTCTTTTATTGACTTTTGAATAGACAACGGAAAGTTGCCGTCGTCTATAATAAATAATACCATTTTACATAAACTTACGTTTACACAATTTACTCGAGATCTATCTCCTAGTCGGCAAACGATCCCAAACATAATAATTTTTTAATCTTATACCCATTACCGAGTTATACAATTACGCGGTACCGGCATAACATTTGGTCGCAGCGGTGGGATCTGCTGAAGTTTAAGTGATACGTGATTTATTTGGACAAAAAGTGTTTTCGACAAAGTAAAAGAGTGACTCTGAAGTGACGACTACGACTCGTGCAAGGGCACCAGTGTAGTTTTTGAAAACCCGACTAAGCTGACGCGAAGTACGTCGGTGCGGTGTGACATATCGGTCAACGGTTTAAAGTCCCGATTAACGGTGTTACGTCAAGTCGTGGAAAACGCACAAAGTATGCAACCGAGTGCTCATGGGAACTACTTGCGACAAAGCCGTCGCGGAATCATTGGCGACGCACCAACGACGAGTCCAGAAACCATCGAAGAAACGGGCCAACGGTGCCAGGAAGGACGCCTGGACCAACTTTAGAAGGAAGCTACATGAGAGCCGGTCAACAGCACCCAAGGAACAGCGTTATGGAAAGGATCCACTACAAGATCATCCTTCTGTAAGTAGCGGTTACATTATACATATTGTAACGGAACGCATTAAGGCGATCCGCTACTAGGACTCCCAACCTTCACCACACCCAAACCATCCTACACAAACTAAAATAAGACATAAAAAATACCAAAACAAGACAAAACACTCCAGACCGGATCGGAAGAAGATCGACCGGACAAGGAGAATAGGAAGGACTAGTAGGTACACACGCAGAATTACAAATACACACCCTAAAAGTAATGGCGTCAATGAGAGGCCTGCCTAGCCAAAGTTCAAGATGGAAAAAATAACAGTAGGCGTAACAACAAGAACACACCGGCCTACTAGCAAGCGTAGTAGCCCCCGCCCTACACAATCACCAGACCAAGCCTCAAACATACGGCACAACCCCAAATAGGCCACACTATCCAAAAGGCGAGAACATCGGGAACGCCATGACCCGGCAAACGTAGGAAGGAATTCATGGAACTATCGAGATGCCACGATGCATAGAGAAAGATCAACAAAGTAAATCCTCATGAAACGCCGCTACGTACCCCCACTCACAAATTAAACATTAATATTAATAAAACACATAAAACCAACTTATATCGACCAAAAACCAAACGAAAAACATAGAGAAAACCATCCTCACGTAAGAGAACACCAGAAAGTGATAAAAAACATATAAACCCACAAGAAATCAGTCCAAAAACCACCAAGGAAGAGATAATTAACTACAATTAATTATCCTGGGCAATTAGTCATCGACGAAACAGCAGGAAAGCAGCCTACAAAACCGAGAAAGACACATAGGGGCCTGAATCGGGAAAAAACCATAATCAAACCAGAGAAAAATCCAATAAAAACTTTGAACCTACAACAAGTAGGAGAATAACATTAGCCAGCGAATTTCAACCTCGCAGAACCCTCGTTTGAAACCCTAGAGGGACAAAGAGCGGCTAAATATAGAAATTCAAGCAATAACGGGACTCCGACACGTCACCCCGCACCTCTCTCACCTAGTGATTGAAGTGTGGCAAACATCACGTGACCTACCTCAAAACACCCTCCCGGGGTCCATCCGCTAACCTATATAAACCGCGACAGGATAAGCCTCGGGGCTCTTGTCACAACTAATAAGTCAAGACGAAGTGCTGCTCGACAGCACACCTAGTACATAAAATTACACGTAAATTCTCCATGTAACAACGACGTGTTCTTTCGATCAATTCGATTCCCCTGCATTGCGCTTGGCCGTCGTTTGATCGAACGAACCGATTGAAAACAATACTAATAGTTTGGGAAACTCCATGTTAACACTAGTGTTCTTTTCCTCAACCGGTTCCCCTGCATTGCGCTTGGCCGTCGGTTGAGTAAACGAACTCATTTGGATACTCTGTGAGGAGTAAGGCTCCCCTGCACTGCGCTTGGCCGCCCCTACTCACAGCGTCAGGGCACACTCCACTAACGGGTCCCCACGCACGGCGTCGTGGCTATCCGTCTCTTGGAGTGTGAAGAAGCACGAGTGACACAAGGTCAAGGGAGTGGCATCCCGACTGAGTGCACCGCGCATTAGACTCATAGGGTGTACCTGCGTGGGTGGGACCACGTTAGGGCCAGCACCAGTTACCACCTGCATCTCGCGGATACCTCGGCTGGTCTCAATTAATCGAGAACCCAATCGTACGCCTCTTAATGGCACGAGAAGGTGCTTCAATAATTGCGAATAAAAGCTTCAGTATCCGGGGTCTAGGAAGAGCTAGCTGGTCAAGCTGCGAACCCGGTGTCTCTTGCGAACAGAAAAGCTATAGCTAGGGACCCAAACAATAACAAAGCGAGAAACGATAGGTAGGTAAAATCATCCACACCACACCACCACACTACACTCGCGTCCCTACTATAGAATTCTCGCGCGACCATCAGGAGGGCGGAGCCTCGAGAGGCAAGTCCGCTAACGAACAGCTCGAAACAATAACATTCGAAATAGCACAACACCAGCTAGCGTCCAATGATTAAAATAAGGCGAACCAGTACATCTAATGAAAGTACGATGGAACGCCCCGTATGAGGACCAAGCCTGCGACTAGGCCCCCCCCTTTTCAAATAGAGATACACAAAAATGGCCAACAGGAGTCTGACAACCCTATCCTAATAGAGATCGATTAACATCAAAATTATACCAGATTCAACAAACCTTAAAAACTAAATAAATTGAGTGTTGAGCTCCGTAAAGATGACACCTAATCACTTTGCGAATTATAAATTCAAACCCTGATTAGAACTGGAATCTCATATATTCCACATACGTAGGATAAACAAACACGCGTACTAGCGAGCGCGACCCCTTAAACAACTTGATAAATTGAGTGTTGAGCTCCATAAAGCTGATATCTAATCACTTTATGAATTATAAAGTCAAAAACCGGATTTGAACTGGAATCTTATAAATTCCACATATGTAGGATTAGAAAAATCGCGTACTAGCGAACGCGAACCCCTTAAAACTAGATAAATTGAGTGTTGAGCTCCATAAAGCTGATATCTAATCACTTTATGAATTATAAAGTCAAAACTCTGATTTGAACTGGAATCTTATAAATTCCACATACGTAGGATTAGAAAAATCGCGTACTAGCGAACGCAAACCCCTTAAAACCAGATAAATTGAGTGTTGAGCTCCATAAAGCTGATATCTCATCACTTTATGAATTATAAAGTCAAAACCTGATTATACATGGGATTTCTTAAATTCCCCATACGTGGAATAATAAAAATCGCGTACTAAGCAGCCGCGACCCCCTTGAAATTGATAAATTGAGTGTCAAGCTCCGTACCAGTGATGCCTTATCACTGTACGAATATTAGAGTCGAAACCAACAGAATAGGAATTGGAAAAGATTCCTCATAGGTAGACGTTAAGTACCGAATGTAAAGCGAGCGTGAGTACAGAAGAACAACGAGATCGTTCCACATACCATCCTCCCTACCTTAAGTTGCACTAACAATCAAACAACAGCTTCTCCAGCAATCACGGGCCTTCCGCCCAGTACAAATAAAGAAAAGAATTACCCAAACAAAAAGAAAAGACCAATGATGAAAGGGTAAACGAAACCGCATGTCTGTCATGGACAAATGCGACGAAAAATAAACCTAAACTGCGGTCTGACCAACAAAAACAATAAAAATTACTAATAACAACCTAGTATTGATTGCAAATCTAAACTTCCACGGATCCTCTCGCTCCCTCCAGCCCAGTGCACGAACTAGTTTCGAGCAAACTGCCTCTCCACACGATCACGGTAGAGATCACTCGAAACAAAACTCAAACTTAACGCGATTTTACACCATAAACGAACCCTCGCGCACCGTAACCGTATAAGAAAGAAGTGTTCAAAATCGCGAAACGTTTCAATATACATATAGCCTTGTTTAGTCAAAGTCAGTCAGATCCGAAATTCGGGAAAAAATATTCAACCAGATATATATTAGGTGCGCAACTAAGTTCCCGCTGTTTTTTTTTAATGAAAATGCAACTTTATTGTGAAAAAATGTTTACAAATGACTCATTTAAAATATTGCCCATCGCTAGCGACAACTTTTTGCCATCTTTCTGGCAGAGCTCGAATACCGTCACGGTAGAAGTGTTCGTCTTTTGAGGCTATCCACGAATCAAGCCATTTTGAGATGTCTTCATATGAGCTGAATTGCTGATTAGCCAGACCATGTGCCATCGAACGGAACAAGTAATAATTGGACGGCGCAATATCTGGGGAATATGGCGGGTGGGGTAGGACTTCCCATTTAAGAGTTTCTAAGTAGGTTTTAACGGGTTTGGCACCGTGAGGCCGAGCGTTGTCATCCTGTAGAATCACTTTTTCGTGCCTCTGCTCGTATTGTGGCCTCTTTTCGCGCAGTGCTCGGCTCAATTGTATCAATTGAGTTCGATACCGTTCCCAGTTATGGTTTCGTTCGGTTTCAACAGCTCATAATAAATAACACCGCCCTGGTCGCACCAAATACACAGCAAAATCTTCGCAGCGTGAATATTCGGCCGAGCCGACGACGTAGAAGCAGGACCGGGCAGTCCCCATGATTTTGTTATCTTTGGGTTGCTGTAATGAATCCATTTTTCATCACCCGTAAAGATGCGATGCAGAAGACCTTTCTGTTTTTGCCGCTGGAGCAGTTGTTCACAGGCGAAAAAACGACGCTCAACGTCTCTTGGCTTCATATCATAAGGAACCCAAGTTCCTTGTTTTTAAATCATTCCCAATGCATGCAATCGCTTGGAAATGGCTTGGCGGGTAACTCCTAATTCTGAAGCAAGCTCTTTTCACGTTTGGCACGGATCCTCATCGAGCAATGCCTCCAATTTAGCGTCTTCGGAGGTTTTTGGCCTTCCTTGACGCGAACGGTCGTCAACATCAAAATCACCGTCTTTGAAGCGACGGAACCACGGCATGTTGTTTCACTTAGAGCAGCATCTCCGTAAACTTTTTGGAGTTCTCGATGCGCTTCAGCCGCCGTTTTCTTCGAATGAAAGAAGAAAAGCAACACTTCCGCAAATGACGATTATTTGGCACAAAATCAGACATTTTCACACAACCAAAAGTATATGACGCAAAAACAAAATCACTAATGTGTCAAAGCGGTTTGTTTGCCATATGTCTAAGCTTGGTTCATGACGTTTTGGTTATGTCCCAATCGACCGGCACTTACTACTGGAGCCATCTCTTGAAAAACAGCGGGAACTTAATACAATAAAAATATCTCATATATGGAATTCGGGTGTTTTTTAAAAGTTATTCAATCTTTACATACCGACATAAAAGATGGCGCACCCTGTATATATCTCTCTTGAGATTTTTGGGAATATTTTAAAGTAAAGTCCACTCCGAAATTGGTCACATGCCGGGATCTAGAGGCGCGAGACCAACATGTAGGGGCGATTCGCTGGATACTACGTTGCCTGACGAAGGGGTATATTCCACGGCCGGATTAGCTGCAGCTGCTGAGGGTATTGTGTTTAGGGCGCACAGGGCGCTTACGGAGCTCTCGCCGTCGGGACAAATCCCGTCTGATAGACAGGAGGCCCTTGCAGGCCGACTGACAGCCCAGTTCGTCGTGAATCCACTTAAGGGCGCGTCGTTTGGGGACCTTAATAGTGACGATAGCGACGACGTCTTCAATATGACTACCGGTGAAAGAACTCCCGAACGTATCACAGAAGAAATGATTGAGCGGGAAATCGAAAGCTTGCGAACAATAGATCGTGTAGGTTTCCCGGCAGCTACCTGTAAGGCAGTCCAGTCAGTACCCGTACGAGTACGACATCGGTTAGAGGCGGTCGACCGGAACAACCGTGATTTGGAAAGAGCTCGATGGAAGTGCGAAAGGTTGCAGCGCGGGCATGAGCAGGGCCAACGTGAACTCGATCGCAAACTCCGGGAGGCAAAAACACCGTCGGCAAGACGAAACTTGGCCCACACGTTAAACGAGGTAGGTGTAGATGAGTACGGGCTTATACACTCCTTAAGAGAATAGTTTGCCGATCTTCAGCAACGGTTATGACGAGCAGGGATAGAGGACTATCCGCTCCCCTCGCAGCTAAGGAGACGTACGTGGTTCGAGGAGATACGATCGCCCTTAAACATGCCTAGCGTCAGCCTGGGTATTAAAATGGTAAAAACATTTGACAGCAAGGACCCAAAGGCATTGCGGCTCTTTTTAAAGTCCTGCGAGACGATTTTTCGCTGGGTAGCTGAGGACTCTCTCCCGGAATGAATTGTCATGAGTAAATTAGAATGTGCGGCAGCAAGACAACTGCAGCACAAGACTATCAGTATCATGGCACAACTCAGAAGTGAATTGGAAGCGTTGTACGGGCAACGGAAGTCCCTGGCCGCATTGCAGATGGAGTCCAGCTTCCTCCAGCGAGGACAGAACGAGGACATCGCCGCCTACGCGGCAAGAACATAGAGAATTACGATAGATATCACCGATATACTCTGTGAACCATTGAAAACCGAGGATCAGTAGGTTACCGTCGAAAGCGTCACCCGTCGAAGAGCGCAGGCTAATTTCGAAAACGGCCTGCATGGCCAGGTGCAAGTGCTGGTACATGCGAAAAACTACCAAACGCTGCACGACTCTGTGGCGGGGGCTATAGAAATCTCTAACATGGTGCATCCAAAAGGAGGGGTAGGTGGAGTAGTAAGCGACCCCAGAAGGTTTCAAGGTACACCACCCTGGCAGGGAGAAAAATGTTTCACCTGCGGAAAAGCTGGACGCATGGATGGAAACTGCACCCGTGATACGGGACGTGTAAGCCTATTAGTACCCAGTGAAAAAAGTCAATCCCCAATGTGGAAATAACCTGCAATTACTGCAAGAAGAAAAGCTACATATTGAAGAACTGTCGGAGGAGACTGTTAAAGAATAAAAGCGAGCCGACGCAGCCGCCCCGATGGCCGAGAAATGCAAGCCACAAAGATGCAAGAAAAACGGTAACCGCGGGGCCGGATCTAGCCACTGCAGGCGTTAACACGCTTGGCGTTATGAGGCTGAACACGCTATCTGTCCAGCAGAGACTGGCGAGCAGAGCAAGGAACACGGCAAAAAAAATTCAATATCGCTTCACCGTTGGCCACGACCGGAGAACTTATTCTCGAGGCGGACACCGGGGCGCAGTGCAGCATAATCGAGGAAGGCTGTCTCAAACTGGAGACCATGGTGAAAGACTCCACTGTAGAGCTGCAGGTGGTGTCGGGCGAAAAATTCACCCTTCTCGGGATAGCTAAAATTGTGCTCGAGACACCGGCTTCAAATGTAGAGCATTGTTTCTACATCGTTCCGAACAATGTGCCGTTGAAGGTCAGCTGACTACTTGGCATGGACTTTATCAAGCAGCATAAAGCAGACATCCTGCACTGAGCATGGCGAGATGCTCACGTTGTATGGGCACTGCATGCCGCTGCGGGACGGTTCGACGAGGATATATTCTTCACTAAGCAGTAGAACTGCCGCCACATGCAAATACATATGCCTGCTTACAAAGATAAAGCTTACTTCCAGAAACGGGTCTAACATCGATGCCGCCAAGGAGAATAAATTTGTCAGACTACCTATAAGCAGCGGAATCAGTCGAGGCGAAGTAGCGAGATCTCGTGTGACACCGTCAAAAGCCAATAGAGTGAGTTTAGAAGTTTCTAAACACGACAGGGAAGTGCCACAGCTGTCGGTGATACTCGAGCCGTCGAAGATAGCGAAGGCCGTACGTAGCCGCCAGGTCAAGACACTGCGCGTAAGTTCAGAAAGCACGGTGAGGAGGGCCAAACGTCTGGAGCATGAACAACGGAAGCCCTACTAATGTTAGTGCTCCCCAGCGGTGAAAAGCAAGCATATCACGCAGAAATAATGTGCGAATACAAGGGTGTAGCATCCTTTTAAGGTCGGATCGAAGGACCTAGGATTGCAACCCTTGCCTGGGAAGAACGTAAAATCGGGGCATGGGTTCTGTAAAATGCATAAAGCCGGAAAAATAAATACTAATGCAGACGTTCTGAGTTGCATATACGCGACCACACGAGCCCAAGTGGGACAGGAAAGAAAGTCCCACAAGAAAGAGAAAGATAGCGCTATCAGGTATACGAACAGCCGCATAAAGCGGAGAATCGAAAATACCTAAAGCAGCCACGATAACTTGTTGAAGCGAGAGGCTAAACTCGCCCACGAGAGAAAGAGGTGGAGAGGCAGACAGACGAAATACTATCGGAAGGGATAGTCCAGCCTACCAGGAGTCAATGGAACGCACCGATATTAGTCGTGGCTAAAAAACCCGATGCCGCCGGAGTGAGGAAAATGTACGTAAGCGAAATATTGGATCAGTTGGGACGAGCCCGATATTACACGACGTTGGACCACGCCTCTGGATTTCACCAAATCCCGATGGCGCAGAAAGACAAGAAAAAACGGCATTTTCAACTCCGCAGGATCATTTTGAGTATAACCGCATACCATTTGGACCCAAGAACGCGCTACCGACTTTCCCGCGGCAAATGAACTCCGCGTTAGCAGGACTACAGGGCGTCAAATGCTATGTGTACCGCGACGACATACTAACTCACGGAGAAAGAGCTACTTGCGATGATTTGGGCTCTTGCTCAGTTCCGGCCATATATTTATGGTACTCATTTCACGGTCGTGATAGACCACCTGTCTATTCGGGGTGAAGGACCTAAGTTTGAGATTAATGTGTTGGAAAAGAAAATTAACGGAACAAGAGTTTAATATCGAATAAGGCAGGAAAGCGCAACACAAATGCCGGTGCGCTAAGCCGAATATTCATCACTACTTGGGCCCGAGAGAGAGCCTAGATCGTAGTCTATGGGTCTGAAGAGGACAGCACGACGGGGCAAGTAGGCACAGCGAATGACCGCACAACGGGAAGAGCCGATGATACTCCTTACAGCTATGGTAGCTCGTCAGAGCGAGAGTTTGAACTCGCCCACGATATAGACAGAGACAGCATGCGCCCGGGTACGAACAGCCGTATAACGCGGAGAACCGAGGATACTGCAAGCCAGCACAGGAACGCGGCAGAGCGTGAGGCAGCGCCTGCTAATGCTTCAAAAACGGATAGAGAGATTCGCAGCGTGCATGCAGGTCGCTCCACTGATCCCCACAGCCCCGCCGCGAAGTCGTGCGGTCGGAAAAGGGGCAGACCATGCATGCGAATAGCGCAATCCGCAAGTAAGATTGTGAGCATCACTGAAAAGGAGATGAACGCAGCGCAGCATGGCAACGCAACGGCGCAGCTATCGGTGGGCACACCGAGTGAAGAAACTGCGGCCAGAGCACCGCACAAGCCTGCTGAGGAAGCGAGGCACGGCAGAGACCGCAGCCTGCAAACCTACAGCAGCATAAACTAGGACAGTCTTATAAAAGAGTACAGCGACTGCCGCAGTGGCGTAGCCAGCCCCTCCACCGATGACCGCCTGAAAATAATAAGAGACACCCCCATAGGAGGGCACCAAGGTATACGGCACACCTTACATCGGATCCGGACCTAATGTAAGTGGCCCGGCATAATAAGGGATTTGGAGGAATATATTTCGACCTATGAGTCCGGTCAAAAGAATAAAATCAGGAAAAAGAAACGAATGCCGATGATGGTAACGGACACCCCATCAAAGTCGTTCGAAAAAGTAGCGGTCGACATCGTAGGACCGCTACCTGAAAATGCTTCCGAGAAAAAATACATACTTACATTCCAGGAGGCTCTTACGAAGTACAAAGTAGCGATCCCCCAGCCGAAAGAGGAGGCTTCGACAGTAGCAAGGGCGCTGGTTGAAGAATTAATTTTCCGGCACGGAACGCCGGAAACAATATTGTCGGATCAGGGCACTAACTTCCTCAGCTCGACCTTCAAGTAGATGTGTCGATTACTGAGGATTGGAAAGATACAAATAACAGCCTACCATCCGGAATCGAACGGCGCCCTGGAATGATCGCATCGCACCCTCGCCGAATATTTCAAAATGTCATAAATTGGAATCAAGGAAATTGGGACGAGTGGCTGCCTTATGCGAGGTTTACATACAGTTCCACTCCACATACGGGGACGGGACTATCTCCCCACGTGCTGGTGTATGGACGCGAGGCTGAATTGCCGACCACCGTAAAGCAGGAGCCCCGCAGCACCTACGCTTATGACGACTACATCCACGAGCTACGCGAGCGATTACGCGCCGCATGGACAGTTGCACGCGACAATCTGGAAGGCACGAAAAGAAGGTCGTAACATGCGTACGACCACGGCGCACAGGTACAGGAGTACCGCGTCGGCGCACACGTACTGCTACGAGCTAGACGGTGCGCAGGGGAAGGTCGGCCAAGCTAACCCCGAAGTGGACGAAACCTCATGATATAATAGAGAAGAGGCCCCCCGTCAACTACCAGGTGTATGCATAAGTTTTTTCCGGTTTAACTAAGAGATGGCGCCAGCGAAAAGTACGCAGCGTATTAATTTGACACATACGTCATTTTGTTCGTCTGACATTAACCTACAAACACACACAAGTTGAGTCCGCCAAAAACTAGTGTCTTTGTTTTATCGTTCAGTGATCATGTCGAGTTTTGTGCCTGAAAAAGAACATTTGCGGCACGCATTGCCTTTCTTATTTAATCAAAAGAAAAAGGCTGCTGAAAGTCAACGTTTGCTGGTAGAAACATATGGTGAACACGCTCCATCGATTAGAACATGTGAGACATGGTTTCGACAATTTAAAAGTGGTGATTTCAATGTGAAAGACAGTGAGCGCTCTGATAGACCACAAAAATGCGAAGACGAGCAATTGCAGGAGTTATTGGATGATGACCCAACTCAAATTCAACGGCAATTAGCAGAAGCATTACATGTGTCACAAGAAACAATCAGCAGACGTTTACGAGTAATGGGGAAGATCAATAAACTCGGTAAATGGATCCCACACGATTTGAATGAACGTCAAATAGAAAATCGCAAAGTCACTTGTGAAGTGCTGCTTCAACGCCACGAAAAGAAATCATTTTTGCATCGAATTGTGATGGGTGACGAAAAATGGATTTGTTTTAAAAACCCGAAGCGGAAAAAATCGTGGCTTTCACCTGGCGAAGCCGGTCCGTCAACACTAAGACCAAATCGCTTCGGCAAGAAGACCATGCTCTGTGTCTGGTGGGACCAGAGCGGTATTGTGTATTATGAACTCTTGAAGCCCGGCGAAACCGTTAATACACAACGCTATCGCCAACAAATTATTAATTCAAACCACGCATTAATCGAAAGACGACCGGAATGGGCCAGAAGACATGGCAAAGTGATTTTGTTACACGACAATGCGCCGTCTCACACAGCAAAAGCAGTGGAAGACACCTTGAAATCGCTTGGATGGGACGTCCTTCCGCACCCGCCGTATTCGCCAGACCTAGCGCCATCTGACTATCACCTCTTCGCATCAATGGGGCACGCGCTCCAGAGCAGCACTTCAGCAATTTCGAGGAAGTTGAAAAAGGGTTCGACGGATGGTTTGCCGCAAAAGACAAGCAGTTTTTCTGGCATGGTATTCATAAGTTACCTGAAAGATGGGCGAAATGTGTAGAAGCCGATGACCAATATTTTGGATGAAACAAAAATTAATTTCCCTTGAAAATTACGTGTTTTTTTTTACCAAAAAACCGGAAAAAACTTATGCATACACCTGGTATATCGCCCGAAAGGGACGGAAAACTCAGGCGGTGTACGCGAACCGGCTGAAGCTCTTTATCGAGCACTAATAGCTCCGGAATTGACCAATTTGAATACTTATAGCTAGTTAAACTTAAATATAAGCTAGAAAATAAATGTGGGAAGGAGCCCCTCGGGACGCAAGGTAGAGAGCTGCAATAAAGTAGAAGAGGTTTTAGGAGACCTAATTTTATCATCAGAAAAAAGAGGGCAATTCAGAGATAAAAATACATGAAAAAAAATACTGTAACGGTATTTTTACGTTAACATTAATTTTCGTCTTCCGAGGGGAAGAACTCGGGCTCGAACACAGAGATAATTAGTTATAGACTTCTGTAGGAGGTATAAGTAGGGTTTATTAAATAATTAACATAGAATTATGCAGTGTTCGGCTTTTTGGCGCCGTTAGCCGTACAATTTATTTGTGACGTATAATCGCTCTGAAGGTTCCGTGCTCTTCTTTATCCGCGATGATATCGGATTTTCACTTATGCGCTCCTTGGGTCAGCGGTGAATGTCCCAACTAGGCGTTATCGAGCTCGTCCGTCTTGATCTTTTGCCCGTCTGGCTGCTGCCGCGCGATCTGCTGGGCTGGATGAGCTGTTGCTGGCGCGTCGGTCAGCTGGTATAGACTAGTATAGATTCTTTGTTTTTTAAGTTATTTCGCGTCCGAGTTCTTTGTTTGTCTTGTCCGTGCCGTTCCCGTGGATCTTAAGTGTGTTTTTTCGTGGTCATATCGTTCATAAGTCGTGAGTGATGTTTTTCCTATGGTGTAATATGACAGTTCAGAGATCTTTATTTTTCTGTATTTTTTTTTATTATTAATGATTTCTGTGGTGGATCTCTCGACAATCTTCGGTGCTGATCTTGGACGTTCCTGATATGCTTCTGTCATGGTGAGTTGGTCTTTTATTTTGTCTTTTTCTTATCCCTTTTGTCTTGTTGGGTGTTGTGGTTCCCATCTGACGCGCTTGACAAGGCTAATAAATTTGTTTCTCTCATAATTATTTCTCTATTGATCCGAAAATTCTCAAATGACTTTTCCTAGGTCTGGTTAAATAGTGACCTCCTAATTCCACTTATTAATTAATTTTCCTACTTTTTTAAAATAATTCTACTCCATAAATCTATCCTTTCTTGTTGCGTAGACTTATTACATATTCTAAGTTTATCGTACCATGCCTGTGTGTTATAATCTCCTTAAATATTATTTATTATTTCACCTCCTTTCTCTGTGTTGTACCACTACTTCTTCCACCCGGCTTTATCCTTCAACCTCTTGGTGTCACTAATATGTTTTGGTCACATTTGTCGATGCGCTGCGCTAACAATTCTCCTTACAGACTATTCCAACTTATTGCTAATTATCCAATTTAAACTTCTTTATGCTATTTTCTTAAGTCTCCTAAACTAAACCCTACTCATCTATTTTAATGCCACCAACTTTCTCTTCTCAATTAAATTTTTTAAGAATATTTTCTGTTTTTACACGTGTTATGCCTGTACCGGGTAATTGGATTATTCGGTATTCGGTATAATTGTTGTGCCGCGGAATATTCCACGTCGTATTTCGTATATTCGGGAATATTCCAAAGCAAAGAAACATTGGAATTCGTTCAAGACAGGAAACGAAGTCCAATGCCCGATCGTACGAAGGACCCCAAGAACGCCGGCGCAACATGAGCGACTCGCATGGCGTTCGACGATAGGCTGACGCTAAAATTACGAATTAAAGGATTTTCGTGAAGACAGTTAACAACTGCTTTACGAAAACCAGCTATAAATTAGACTGAAGATAGAACGGGTTGGTTCCTCGTCAAATACTGGAAACAACATATTATTGGAAATTGTTACATTGACTTTTAAATAGACAACGGAAAGGTGCCGTTGCCTATAATAAATACTTCCTTTTATATAAATTTGCATTTTCATCGATAACTCGAGATCCGTCTCCTTATCGGCAAACGATCCCAAAAAGAATACCGAATAATCCAATTACCCTGTACCGGCATAACATAATATTGAAAAATTATTATTTTTGGGATCGTTTGCCGATAAGGAGATGAATCTCGAGTTATCGATGAAAAGGCGAATTTATATAAAAGGAAATATTTATTATAGGCAACGGTAACTTTTCGTTGTCTATTTAAAAGTCAATGTACGAATATAGAATAATACGTTGTTTCGAGTATTTCACGAGGAACCAACCATTCTCCGTTGAATCTGATTTAATACTGCTTTTTGTAAAGCAGTTAGCAACTGCGTTTGCTAAAATCCCTAAGTTGGCGGCTTTCGCTTTAGCCAATCGTAGATCGCCTGGCGAGTCGCCTCATGCTGCGTCGGCGTCTACCTCGCATCTTGGCTTGTATGGACAGCTATCTTTTAGAATTTCATATCTAGCTATGTCAGCTAAGGAATATTCCTGAGAATACGTGAAGTGGAATATTCCGCGACATAACATCCCTCCCCCCTTAGAAAGAAAAATTTTCAAAAAATTTTTTTCTTCAGTTGGTTTCCCGTACCTTACAATTTTTATACAATTTTACGGTTCGATATATAATATATAATATATGTGTAATAGTACGTAAAATGTTTCATTTTTTTGTTTGTTAATGTCACTCGGGCCGAGCGAGTCCTTGGTTGGGGGGACGATTGCATATCCTGGCCAGCACGGTTCGCAGTCGTTCCACTGGCTGTTGTCGTCCGAGTGGCTCGAGGTTGATGGTTACCTGGGCGGCTGCCGGGGTTGTTGCCTCGCTCGTTCTCGTTGGTGTTCTCTTTCTTTGGTGCCTGTAACATTTAAACAGAACGTTGCCAACCAAGGCTATCGGTGCTATAGCACCCAAGGAGTAAAAGCTCAGGTTGTGGATGTGCTGCATCCCGTCTCCGGCGGTATTGAGGGTTTCCATGATGTGATCGGCTCGAGCTCGGAGCTTCCGAAGCTCTTCGGGGTCTCGCAGCACGCTCTGTAGTGGGATGGTCCTGTCGGTCTGCGTCGGGGGCGCCTGAGCTTCGATCTCTGTTAATGTCGAATTAAACGACGGAAGGTAGTTTTCCCGTATGATCTGCGACGTTTGCCCGATGGTTTTGATGCTGAAATTTCCGGCGGTTACTATACATACGCCTACCAAAGCCAGTATTCTCGAATCATTTAGTATTTCGTGCTGAGTGGGATTTTTCCCACAATTTATTCCTACGCGAACCGGAATTGGCGCGACGTATAACCATCGTCCTTGCTGTTGCATTGGAACGATTAGGGGATGGGTGATTTTGATAACCCTTTTCGCGCATTTTTTCCCGTTACCGGTGTCCATTTTTGCATAGATTAGGACTTCGCAGGGTGCGTCGTTTGTGACCGGAATAGTAGGGTGTGTTGGTGGGCAAATGTAGGATTTGCCCAGTACCTTGCAAATTTTTACGTCAACGGATGTCATTCTTAGGTACTTGCGATTCTCTATATCTATTACCAAGTGGGTCTCGGTCGCGTCTCTGTAGTAGTGCCTGCCGTTGTCAGCTCGCATGGGTATAGGATATACTTTTTGCATACTATATCGTTGCTGCCCGATCAGCGGTATATCCAGCACGAGTACCACTGCGTTGTTTTCGCTGTAAGCCCTGGTATCTGCCAGTCGCATAAGTGTTGACACTTAGTCGTGTGCTATTGCGACCGGAAAGCTACTGCCCGATTCGATGGTGCGTGTTATTCGACGACGGGGTTTGCTGAATGAGCCTGCTCTGCAGCCCATACTCAATGAAAGACGTAAGTAATATACAGCGTTATGTACTTTTATTTTATTTCCTTTATTACATAAGATTTTTATGTAGTTCGACGATATGAAGACGAAGAAATGGGATCCGACACCTATGATTTCGATGACGAGGGTAGAACCGATTCAGATTATCATAGCAAGGACAACGATGGTGACAGCTCCGCAGGGAATCGTTGGATAAATTTTACCCAACCATTCAGCGGTTATAAACCAACAAACGGTCTTTTCATGGCTGGCCCCGCGAGAAAACCAGATGGAGCCGTCGCACGTCCCTCGCGACAATACAGTTCAACCGATGATACCAATAGCAATACAGACAACAAGGAAGAAGAAGAAGAAGAAGAAGATGAAGAGGAGGAGGAGGAGGAAGACCCGGTAGACTCAGGTAAGCTTTTAATAATACAATTACGCTAACAATAATAAAAAAATTACGGGGATAATAATAGTAAAATGAAAAAACAGGGTACGAGTCGGACCCAAACATTTTTCGCTTTGCACGATTCACCGTGCCGAGACTGCCGACAATCGAGTTAGTTTACGAAATCCGTCGGCGGTTCCCGGGTGCAGTCGACGGATTCAAGGACTAGAACCAAATATAAGTTTGTAATTCTTACGTTACATGAATTATATACATAGTATATAGCTAGCGACAAACAAAAAATTTAATTAAATGAAATAAAATACTCATAAATGGTTTTATTATGCTTGTAGATGGACAGACTGGCGTTGGAAGGACTGCTGCACGGGGAGGTGATATTTTGACTCCTGGTGAACGTTTCGGTATCGACAATGAGCAGAGACGATATTTTTCATGCTTTAGGATGCAGGGTCGAGAGACAGATTTTCGTTTTCGTCAGCCACCGGACGGTATCGATCATATGACATGGTTCGAGCGCGGTGTACGCGATGTTCTCACATATCTTAAAGAATCGTGCGAAGGACATGATTATGTGGGTATGACTCTAAGCGTACCGTCTTTCGCGCAAGGACCTGTATAGTTATCATTTCGACCAGCTCGTGACATTCTTCCTGACGATATATGGCGACTAATTGATAGTGTAGCTCAAGGCGCGCGCGAATTTCGAATAGACGCTGGTACATGTAGAATGACGACATGTACCAGGTCTATAAATATGAAACTGGAATTTTTGTATAGAAAATACACCTTTATTGTATCAGGGGTACAAATTGAAAATGCGGGTTTGATAACAGATGGCGTTACTAACGCTATACGCATCAGGCAGTACTGTGACTATGTTCATGTCAAAGCTACGTCTTATAGCTTTAATTTTCAGTATGTGTCAATTTGTCGCAGTGTCAAATTCATAGTTTTTTTGAGCTCTCAATATGTCGAGTTTCGTGCCAACAAAACAGCATTTGCGGGAAGTTTTAATTTACTTCTTTAATTTGAAGAAAAGTGCTGCTGAAGCACATCGATTGGTCTCCGAGGCTTATCCGAGTCATGTTCCATCGGTTTCAACGTGCGAGAGATGGTTTGTGCGGTTTAGAAGTGGTGATTTTGACGTTGAGGACAAAGAGCGGCCGGGCCAAGTGAAAAAGTTTGAGAATGCTGAATTGGAGGCAATACTCAATGAAGACTCGTGTCAAACTCAACAAGAGCTCGCAGATTCATTGGGAGTGACACAACAAGCCATTTCCCATCGTATAAAAGCCCTCGGAATGATCCAAAAGCAAGGACATTGGGTGCCGTATGAGCTGAAGCCGAGAGACGTCGAGCGCCGTTTTTTTGCATGCGAACTGCTGCTCGAACGGCAAAAACGGAAGGGTTTTTTGCATCGCATTGTCACTGGTGATGAAAAGTGGATCCATTACGATAACCCGAAGCGCAAAAAATCATATGGTTACCCCGGCCATGCATCATCATCGACGGCCAAACCAAATATTCACGGCGCCAAGCTCATGCTCTGTATTTGGTGGGACCAGCTGGGTGTGGTGTATTATGAGCTATTGAAATCGAACGAAACCATCACAGGAGCACTATACCGAACTCAATTGATGCGTTTGAGCCGCGCACTCAAAGAAAAACGGCCACAATACGAGCAAAGACACGACAAAGTAATTTTGCAACATGACAACGCTCGGCCACATGTTGCAGCGCCGGTCAAAACATACCTACAAACGCTGAAATGGGAAGTCTTACCCCACCCGCCGTATAGCCCAGATATTGCTCCTTCCGATTACCACCTTTTCCGATCGATGACACATGGCCTAGCTGACCAGCGCTTCCATTCTTACGAAGAAGCCCAAAAATGGGTCGATGACTGGATAGCAGCCAAGCCGGCCGAATTTTTTCGCGACGGTATCCGTAAATTGCCAGAAAGATGGGAAAAAGTTGTAGCTAGCGATGGACAATACTTTGAATAATTCATTTGTTACCATTTTTTCAGAATAAACGTTCAAAAATAGAAAAAAATCCCGCATTTTCAATTTGTACTCCTGATATGAAAATGATAAAAAATATTTTACTCGAATTATTGCCCATCGCTAGCTATACATTTTTCCCACCTGTCTGACAATTTGTGGATGCCACGCCAAAAAAACTGTTGCTCTTTTGAGGCAATCTAGTCATCGAGCCATTTTCGTCCATTTTCGTAAGAAGTAAAGCGCTGCTCAGCAAGTAGGTGTCCTATCGATGCAAATAAGTAGTAATCGGACGGAGCCAGGTCTGGTGAGTAAGCCGCATATGAAAATATTTCCCAACTAAACGCCTCAATCGTTTCCTTGACCAGTTTTGTGTGTGTGATGATGTATTATCATGAAGCAAAAACACTTTGTGTTGCTTTTTTTGATATTCTGGTCGTTTTTCACGCAAAGCTTGATTCACATCGATCATTTGTTGTCGGTAGCGTTCAGTATTAACGGTTTCGCCAGGTTTTAGCAGCTCATAATACGAGGGTCGATCAATAAAGAGTCGGCCTTGCGTTATCTGATGGTCGAGGAAAGAAATCAATAGCGACGTTTAGTAGTGCCATCCTTCACATGACTGTTGTCAAAGTTTCAGCTCGCTGCGATGTTTAGTTTACGTTTGACAGCGTCGAAAGACAAACAAATTTTGTGTTTTTACAAAAATGGAAAAAATTAAGTATCGTGCAATGATTCGATTTTTGTTTTTGAAAAAGAAAACCAACAATGAAATCAAAGCGGAGCTAGACGAAGTTTATATGGACCTTGCACCTTCGTTATCAACCATAAAATATTGGACAGCTGAATTTCAACGCGGTCGTACGAGCATTGTTTACGATGAACGTCCAATTCGTCCAAATGAGGTCGTCATACCAGAAACAATTTAAAAAGTCTACGATATGGTGTTAAATGATCGGAGACTAAGAGTGCGTGAGATTGCTGAGGCCACAGGCATATCATATGGCTCAGTGATTTCAATCCTGAGTGATCAGTTGGGTATGGAAAAGTTATCCGCAAGATAGGTGCCGCGTTTGCTCACCGTCGACCATAAGAGAGAACGTGTAGCTGAAGGCCAAAATTCATGAATTTAAATATGAATTGCTTTCGCATTCACCGTATTCTCCAGATTGGGCCCCCTCTGACTACTTTCTGTTTCCAAACCTGAAAAAATGGCTTCGCGGAAAGAGATTTGGTTCCAGAGATGACCTCATCGCCAAAACAGAGGATCTACAGATCTACTTTGAGGACCTTCCGAAATGGTATTATTCGGAGGGCATCAAAAAATTGGAAAATCGTTGGAATAAGTGTATCGAGCTAAAAGGAGACTATGTTGAGAAATAAACAGATTTTTGTCGAAAAAAACGCGATTTTCTTTACCCAGCCGACTATTTATTGATCGACCCTCGTAGAACACACCGTTCTGATCCCACCAAACACAGAGCATTGTCTTCCGTCCATAGCGATTTGGTCTTGCAGTCGATGTCGATGGTTCACCTGGAATCACCCATGATCTTTTTCGCTTAGGATTCTCAAAATATATCCGCTTTTCATCGCCAGTCACAATTCGATGGAGAAATGACTTTCTTTTGTACCTGGCGAGCAGGATTTCGCAAGTGGTTTTTCGGTTTTCCTGCTGTCTTTCATTCAGTTCATGTGGAACCCATTTTCTTATCTTCTGGATCTTTCCCATGACTGTCAAACATATGGAGACGGCTTATTGTGTCACATTTAAATGATCTGCGAGTTGTTGTTGCGTTTGCGCGTCATCCTCATCCAACAATACTTGCAATTCGCTGTCTTCAAACTTTTTCGGTGATCTTCCACGTTCTTCGTTTCTCACGTCAAAATCGCCACTTTTGAATTTTTTAAACCACTCAAAGCACTGTGATTTACCAAGAGCATGCTCACCGTAAGCTTCGACAAGCATTCGATACGATTCTGCAGCAGATTTCTTCAATTGGTTACAGAAAATCAATGCTGTCCGCAAATCGTAGTTTCCAGGCACAAAATTCGACATGTTCAACGCTATTACAAACTATGCTGTTGCATGAAACTTGTATTGTTGTGAATTGAAAATCTTTGTCAGAGATGTCAATAAGGAAATGGCGCCAATGACGCGGTTTGATGGTAACTACATTGACAGCTAGGGCCATCTATGGGCAAATTCTGGTTTCATATTTATAGACCTGGTATAGTACGATGCGTCGAAGGAGCCGGTGTGGGCACCAGGCTTACACACGAGTCTATAGCAAAAACGTCATTTTACGCATAGGTAATCGCGATAATTTGTGTTTACAACGATCCCTTGTCTCAGCCCGAGCGCATGCCGAACGCGGTCAAATACGCATGGGCGAGCTACACAGACGATGGTGTCAAATTCGGAACGGGCTTCGAGGTGCGCAATATAAAGCAGCGATAGAGCTCACGCGTAATGCAGGGTTAACGTCACCGTATAGAGGGTGCGGTGCGCGCGAAATTCAGCTCTTTCAGGAGTATTTGGTTCACGAGGGTATGGCGATTGTTGTTTATGCGTTTCTCACCTTCAAAAAACGCATTCCGGCTCTGTACGATGGACGAAAATCCGTACTCTCTGCAATAGGTGAAATTAATCATACACACTTTATTCTCTATTACGAGCATTCTCATCAC
The DNA here is from genome assembly GCA_963942595.1 of Cylloceria caligata. Classification (NCBI taxonomy): domain Eukaryota; kingdom Metazoa; phylum Arthropoda; class Insecta; order Hymenoptera; family Ichneumonidae; genus Cylloceria; species Cylloceria caligata. The sequence goes on along the minus strand of OZ012709.1, from coordinate 19,984,113 downwards.
TATCATCCAATATTAAATCTCGCTGATGCGCTAGGTAGTAGGGAGTTCTGCGCACAATGTAATTCCAAGTATATTCGAGTACTCGAGCATTGCTGTAGCTGACAATGTGCTCGATGTAAATCCACTTATTGCAACGGCATTAGAGACTCCCAGCCTGAGTATTGCACAGACTGTAATCGTTCGTTCTTTTGTGCTTTTTGCTTCGCTCATCACAAGGGTGAGGGCTTTGCGGGTACCACGTCTCGTAAATATAGATGGTACAGCGTCTATAACGCATTAAAAATCTGTAGATGCTGCTCGCGTATGATTAAAATCACAGATAAAAAGATGCATGTATGTGGTATATCGTTTTGTACTACATGCAAGCAAACTCGACCGACTACGCATGCGAGTTTTATAGCGCCTCTTAAGAAACCATAGGCGTAAAAGGAGAAGAAAAAAGACAAGTCTTCCACGAGATTTTTATTTTATGATTTTGAGACGCAGCAACACAAACAATTGCACGATGATAAATCGACACGAATTAACGAGCCGAATGTATGTATTACACAATGCGTTTGTATGACATGTCCGGATATCACAGATATAGAGTCCGATTGTGCTGACTGTGGTAAACGTGAATTCGTGTTTATCGATGTACCTGTTGGGGAGCTCGTGAAATTGGCATTATCGCAAAAATTTAAAAAGACCATCTGCATTGCTCATAATGCGAGAGGTTTCGACATACAATTTATTCTACGGTATTTAATCGAAGTGCAAAAAACAGTTGCCCTCTCTGATTATGTATGGTACGAAGATTGTCTCGATGAAGATTGGCGATGTCGTTTTTCTCGATAGGATAAACTATTTACCCATGGCTCTTAGTGCTTTACCTAAGGCTTTCGGTTTCGCTGATGAGGTGGCAAAAGGTACATTTCTCCATTTATGCAACACACCGGAATATCAGAATTACTCGAGTCCTCTGCTGGCTATGCATTTTTAGTCAGCTGATACCATGTTCTCAGCGGATCTCGAGCGATGTTTAAAATGGTATGAGGAAGAATTGAGTCGCGAGGATTATAAATTTGATTTTGCGACGCAATTAGTGCAATATTGTCGTACAGATGTTACGGTTTTGAGACGAGCGTGCTTAGCTTTTCGAGAGTTACTTATACGTTGCGAGAGCGTGTGCCTTTTTACAGAAGCATGAACGATAGCATCAGCATGTATCAGAGTATTTCGCAAGAATTTTCTACAAAAAGATTGCATTGCTGTGTTACCACCAGGAGGTATCGCTGGGGCGATAAGCAGTCGCGCAAGGCCGTCGTATGGCTCGTATGGCTCGAGCGTGAGCGCAACTGCGTTATCGCTCATGCTGGACGCACGAGAGAGTATCGCCGTCCGACCAGCCTACCAGCTGTCGACGGATACTACGCGGATGCGGGGGTCCATCACGTTCTTCAATTTCACGGTTGCTTTTGGCATGGTTGTCCGGTATGTTATCGCGTGAAAAGAGATGCTCGAACTAAATTCGGCCATACAATGGATGAGCGATACGAGCGTACCGTTCTTATTTCCATGCGAATTAGCTCGAAATGGTACACTCTAACCGAAATATGGGAATGCGATTTCGACAGATTACTCGAGAATAACGAGGAAATGTCGATATACGTGAAAAATCACGCCATGGTCAAGCAGGCGTTTCTCGAACCACGCGATGCATTCTTTGGCGGTCGAACTGTAAATTTTGTAAGCTTGTACGACGTCGCGAATGGGGAGCAGATACGCTATGTGGCGATGTGCTCGCTCTATCCATGGGTGTGTAAGAATGGAAAATATCCCGTTGGACATCCGAAATTGTACGAAGGTGACGAGTGTCGAGAACTCGTAGGACTTCAAAACGATCTAAGTGTCGTCGAGGGTCTCGTGAAGTGTACCGTGGTCGCACCGCGCAATTTGCATATCCCCATACTGCCTGTTCGCATGCATGGGAAACTACTGTTCCCCCTGTGTAGAACCTGCTGTACAGATATGGACACATCCCCGGGCTGTATACACGATGACACGAATGAGCGAGCGTTTGACGGTGCATGGGTCGTGGACGAACTGAGAAAAGCTGTGTCGCTCGGATATACGTGACGCGTATCTATGAAATTTGGCAATACATTGTTACGCAGTATGACTCGACAACGCGACGAGACCGTCATTTTGCCGAGTACATCGATACATTCCTAAAAATAAAACAGGAGGCGAGTGGACCGGCAACAGAGTGTAACGATGACGAAGAAGCAATAGCGCGGTTTAAGGAGTTGTACAAGGAGTCTAAGGGTGTATATCTCGAGAAAAGTGCTTTGCAGTCAAATCCGGGCTTACGTTAGCTCGCAAAATTAGCTCTTAATTAATTCTGGCGAAAGTTTGGTCAACTTGAGAATCTCCCGAAAACCGTTATCGTTTTCACACGCGCGGAACTAATGCATTTACTAACGAATCCGGAGATTGAGGTGACGGGAATGCTACCTGTTAATCACAAGATCATGTATGTAAGCTATGTGAGCAACCGTAATGCTATCCAACCATTCCCAACATCAAATGCCGTGATTGCAGCATACGCGACGGCACAGGCACGCCTAAAACTATACAGTTATCGAGAGGGGCTCGGGCGACGAATATTGTACTGCGATACGGACTCCTGTATTTACGTGAGTCGCCCCGATGGTAACGAGTTTGAGCCACCAACCGGTCAATTTCTAGGAGATCTCACGGATGAATTAAGTGCATACGGGCCTGGTAGTTATATAACTTTGTTCGTTTCGGGAGGACCAAAATTTTACGCATACCTTGTTCGTAAGCCCGACGATACGATTATTGAAAAATGTAAAGTAAAGGGTATCACGCTAAACTTTATGAATAGCCATCACGTAAATTATAACGCATTACGATCTTTCGTGATAGGAGCAAGGACCGTACCTATTATTTTAAAATTCGACGCTATTTGACGCACGGAATTTCATCATGTAGTTACGCGTAAAGAAACGAAATCATGCGAACTCGTTAACATGAAGCGAAAGCGGCACGGGATGTACTCTACTGTACCGTACGGCTATGGTGAAATACGCTACTTAGTTCAACGCAAAAAAGTATATAGCTTTACGGTGGAATTCTCGATATTTTAAAATAATCGTTTTGTCTGATTTCATGTATCATATTTACTGTGTACAATAAATTCAAAAAAAAAATTCATTAATTATGTATAAAGCCGTTGTCTGCTCGTGCTTTTTGTGCTGCTATACGTAGCAGTAGATGCTATCTCTCTACCGTTTCCCTTTGTTCTGACTTTCTCATCGTTGATTCCTTTTGTCCCGTCTTTTGTATCGAGTATTTCCTTTTGTTCTGAGTTTCTCGTGCTACCTCCGTCAAATTAATATTGCTGTTTAGAATTTGATGATTCGTAAAATTTGCACATAGAGATGTATGCATAGTGAAATAAAAATATTGCTTTATTTGAGAGAAATATAAATCTATCTTTATTTAATTTACATACGGTGGAAACATCAGCTTATACCGCGGGCCTGCGCTTCATCAGCTAGTACAGACGCGCCTTATCAGCTCGCCAAGGCCGCGAAAATAGCTGATGCCGCGGGGTCGCCGCCGCCGCCGCAGCCGTCGCGGTATAAGCATATTTAAGAGTCAGCTGATTGATTTTGATAGACACTCATCGATATGGATACACGTTGGACACATCCATGGACAGCCGTGATGAGAGGTCCTACGGGTTATAGTAAAACATATATTGTCAAAAAATTCTTAAAGTCCATGCGCGAAATGACGGATGTCTCGTTCGAGCGTATACTTTTTTATTACTCAGAGTGGCAATCCGGGTATTCAGAGTATGGTGATAAAATCAAATTTCGCGAGAGTTTACCGCAAGCAACAGACTACTCGAATGATACAAGACCTAAACTTGTGGTGATTGACGATCTAATGCGCGAGGCATCCAATAATACTGTGGTCGATCTTTTCACCAAGGGTAGCCATCATAAAAATCTTAGTTTCATTTTCATCACGCAAAATCTCTTTCATCAGGGTCACGGGCAGCATCTAGCCCGTCAGGTATGTCCCGAGAATCCGCGATTTTTGCAGGAGGTATATTTCGATGCAACAGCTGTACCGCACGGCTATCTATTATTCGACTTGAAACAATCGACGCCTGATAATTGTCGATTACGCGCTTGTGCATTTCCCGATGACCAATACCATTACGTTTACGTGCCTCAAAAAGCAATAAAGGTTCACGATGCGACGCGCGTTGTACCAGTGATGTGCTTGTAATGGCGTTGCGTGGACCTCTCGATAAAAAGCGAATAATTATATTGCAAGCGCGGTGTTATCTGAAGCAAGAGCAACGACGTGCAATTTTGCGCAAAGCAGATGTAGCGCTCGTACGGTGTATATGCGATTGTGCTCCAAACGTTTTACAGGGAAACGTAAGTCTGAACAACGTGCAAAAGAATTATCTTCGTAGGCACGCGACAATTCTTCGACGATTAGCCGCCAAAAGGGGAAATTGGAGCGGTAAAAGGAAGATCATCGTCGAGCACTTTGTCGGATTTCTCAAGCTGCTTCTTGTGCTTGTCTTGTTTTACATGAGCCATGGAATATGCCAGAAAGCTGGTACTTATTCCTCATGGTAACATACATCGTCTCGCTGGACTTGACACTACTGCTGCTACTACTACTACTACTACTACTACAGCAGATCCGTTGCCCTCCATAGAGACTACCGCTACGCCATTATCGCGCCTCGACTCTGTGCTGAGTGAAATTCGAAACTCCCACTCGTACAAGAGCTAGAGAGAGAAATGGATAGTGCACCAGCAGGTTTTACAGCGTTATTTTCGCTCGGTCGAGTACGATAATGCAGTACCGAATATTTCATCAAAACGAAAAATTGCAATACTCGATAGTCGCGAGAATAAAATCGACGACATTTTAATGAACAAAGTTAAATCTCGCCTCAATGACACACTTATTATCGATAGCGTACCAAAAAAAAATGTAATCTAAAGCAATATCGTTGCTTCGCAATTTGCAACGCAGCGCCGTTGGTAAAAAAATGACATGGGATCGTAACGTTGTTGTTTCCATAGACGGCAGATGAATTTCAAATTTCAATATCGTCGATCTTGTTAACTATGCTATGCGAGTTAGAAAACGCGAGAAACCCATCGGACGAACTCACTCTGCCAAACTCCTGCGAGTGATACTGATGCCACGCGAATTTATCGGCAATCCCGAGTTATTACACGAGCCTACACCTACATCATCCTCGACACCGTAGCGGCGTCTTATTTTACCACGCGATAGCTATAGTAGCAGCAGCAATAGCAGCAACAGTAGAAACAACAACAACAACAACGAGACCGAGACCGGACACTCAAACAGAGATTTACTGCTGGTGGCGGAAAACGACATCATCGAGGGGGAGATGGAGGATGAAGAAGAGGACGAACAATTGCAAAAAATCGCATAAGTATCAGGGGTACAAATTGAAAATGCGGGTTTGATAACAGATGGCGTTACTAACGCTATACGCATCAGGCAGTACTGTGACTATGTTCATGTCAAAGCTACGTCTTATAGCTTTAATTTTCAGTATGTGTCAATTTGTCGCAGTGTCAAATTCATAGTTTTTTTGAGCTCTCAATATGTCGAGTTTCGTGCCAACAAAACAGCATTTGCGGGAAGTTTTAATTTACTTCTTTAATTTGAAGAAAAGTGCTGCTGAAGCACATCGATTGGTCTCCGAGGCTTATCCGAGTCATGTTCCATCGGTTTCAACGTGCGAGAGATGGTTTGTGCGGTTTAGAAGTGGTGATTTTGACGTTGAGGACAAAGAGCGGCCGGGCCAAGTGAAAAAGTTTGAGAATGCTGAATTGGAGGCAATACTCAATGAAGACTCGTGTCAAACTCAACAAGAGCTCGCAGATTCATTGGGAGTGACACAACAAGCCATTTCCCATCGTATAAAAGCCCTCGGAATGATCCAAAAGCAAGGACATTGGGTGCCGTATGAGCTGAAGCCGAGAGACGTCGAGCGCCGTTTTTTTGCATGCGAACTGCTGCTCGAACGGCAAAAACGGAAGGGTTTTTTGCATCGCATTGTCACTGGTGATGAAAAGTGGATCCATTACGATAACCCGAAGCGCAAAAAATCATATGGTTACCCCGGCCATGCATCATCATCGACGGCCAAACCAAATATTCACGGCGCCAAGCTCATGCTCTGTATTTGGTGGGACCAGCTGGGTGTGGTGTATTATGAGCTATTGAAATCGAACGAAACCATCACAGGAGCACTATACCGAACTCAATTGATGCGTTTGAGCCGCGCACTCAAAGAAAAACGGCCACAATACGAGCAAAGACACGACAAAGTAATTTTGCAACATGACAACGCTCGGCCACATGTTGCAGCGCCGGTCAAAACATACCTACAAACGCTGAAATGGGAAGTCTTACCCCACCCGCCGTATAGCCCAGATATTGCTCCTTCCGATTACCACCTTTTCCGATCGATGACACATGGCCTAGCTGACCAGCGCTTCCATTCTTACGAAGAAGCCCAAAAATGGGTCGATGACTGGATAGCAGCCAAGCCGGCCGAATTTTTTCGCGACGGTATCCGTAAATTGCCAGAAAGATGGGAAAAAGTTGTGGCTAGCGATGGACAATACTTTGAATAATTCATTTGTTACCATTTTTTCAGAATAAACGTTCAAAAATAGAAAAAAATCCCGCATTTTCAATTTGTACTCCTGATAGAATATTGATCTCCCACACAGGTAGAAAAGAAAAAGAAAAAGAATCCTTTCAACTGGTCATCGTTAAAAGTATGAAAATTCTTTAAAAAATCTATTATGACACCGCTCATCCTGCATCCTAATCTCGAGCAAAAAATTTGGCCCAGGTGGATCGAAGAGTAGCGCGAAAAAATGTTTTACCATCGCTCGAAACACAGGACTCATATAACATGCATAGTCTCGTGCGACGACGATTTCCTCGTCGTACATACAGCGTGAGTAATATAAACGATGCATGGGAGGCTGATTTAGCTGATCTTCGCTCGATAGCCACGTACAACGATGGTTACGCATATCTGCTTGTTGTTATCGACGTGTTGAGCAAATACGGGTGGGACAAGGCTTTGCGTGATAAAACGAGCGCAAACCTGGCCCGCGGTCTCACACGCATACTCGCACGCAGTAACAATCCTCGCCCGCAGCAATTGCAAACTGATCGGGCTAAAGCATTTATCGGCACTCCGTTTCAGCAAATTCTCAAGAAAAAGAATATCGATTTTCGCGCTACTCGTAACACTGATATAAAAGCCTCGATTGCCGAAGGGTTTAGTCGCACAATAAAAGAGCGAATGTGGCGCTACTTTACATACTCGCGAAATAAGCGTTACATCGATGATTCACAAAATTTTTTATATGCTTATAATCACACTAGACACAGCGGAACGCGTATTCCTCCGAGCGAGGTAACTCTCGAAAATGCCTCTATAGCCCGAGACAATTGAGCACGGCGTTACGAGCGTAACGCGAGAAAAATATGAGCGTAGGATATGAGCGTGGTTGGAGTAACGAAGTATTCAATATTTAACGAATATCAGTGAATCGAGAACCATTCGTGTATATTTTACACGGTCTGAATAACGAAACTAATGACGGTATTTTCTACGAGGCAGAATTATCGCGAGTACGAGTGCCTCCGTCAATTGAGAAGACGAAAGAGAAGAAGAGGACAAAGAGGAAGAACGCTCGGAATCACTATCCCTGATAAATATGAGCTCCAAGGATAGCTCTTTCTTTGTCGTACTACCGAGCAACAGTAGTATGCAGTATTTTCCGAATAATACGACGACGAAATTTATTACAAAATTACCGCGTCAGATACGTTTGCACGGAGAATGGTCTGTTTCTCGTGTGGAAATTGCTTATCTGATGACTCTTTTACATGTTCCTACTGTAGGAAATTTCGTATCTTTTGAGGATGGTGATTATGATTTATCGGGTTTAATCTTTTAACACGGAGACGCGCTGATAGAGACCAAGTTCGACCTAGTGTATATCGCTCTATAGTCGCTCTTTGGAGAGTATAAATAAGTTACCTCACGTGGCCGGTCATTCGCGCTTTAAATCGCTTCTGAGCGGGCAGGTTCCAGTGGCGCGCGTATGCGACGATCTACGATATCACGACTTTCGAGTATCGCCCACTATCGCAAGGCTACTAGGATTCTCGGAAGAGGCCTGCAGGTCTGTAATGATAGAGCCGCATTGCGAATACACAGGGTCGAGGCCTGCGTCACTCACCGGTGCTATACCGGGCAGCGTGTTTCTATACACAAATATCTGTGAGAGCTATATTACAGGCGATGTACAAACACCCCTCTCATGAGTTGTTTCCATTGATACTGATGACTGTTAGTATGATTCGATAAAAATTAAATCGTTTTCAACGCCACGATATATACCTCTCTTGCGCAATAATTCACACACTATCGAGATCGAGATAAGAGACAAATTTGGGGAACGTATACCACTCGAACAGGGAACGTTAACTGTGACACTACATTTCAAAAGGACCGACGATTGATTACACCACTATGGATGATATTGACAGTGTGCAGCACGGATAGGGTTGTCGGGGGTACGGTGCTATTAGCTATGTTTATATTGGAACACCTAATCAACGAGGTCACGGTATCGGCAGCTTTCTCGGGGGTCTTTTTCGTCAAGTGTTGCCACTTTTAAAGAAGGGCGCTAAAGCAGTTGGAAAAGAGGCATTGCGCGCTGGTGTAAACGTAGCCGGTGATATTCTCGATAGAAAAATAACCGTGCAAGATGCTATTCGCGAGAGAGCGCGAGAATCAGGCAGTAATCTCAAACGCAAAGCCTCTAAAAAAATTGTTACTCTCATGCAGAGGTCTGGTTATAAAAAGCGCAAAATTTCGCGAACTCCTCATTCATCGAACGAACATAAACCATGACGTATCTCTCGTAAAAATAAAAGTGTAATAAAGAGAAAAGTAATTAAGAAGAAGAAGAAGAAGAAGAATAAGAACAAGAAGAAAAAGAAGACTCGTCAACGAACGGTTGCAGATATTTTTGGATAGCTGAAACAAGATGGCTTTTGTACATACGTACAAAGTACATACGTACAACAGTACGTACTCGTGCCAGTGTCTCAAATCGGAACTTGATTTATTTTCACTCCTCCCAACGCAAACTACTATCGAAGGCTCCAATTGGGTGTATTACAAGCCATTATCTAAGCTAACAGACGATTCATCTATTGAATTTGTTATTCCTGGACAGGGTGTTGAGTATATCGATCTCGCGCATACTATGCTTAGTCTGAGAGTGAAAATAACATCTCCTACTACGAAAATTGCCGCGGGTACAGCGTCGAAATTAAGTACCGGCCCTGTAAACAATCTCTTGCATTCTATGTTTAATCAGGTGGATGTACACCTGAATCAAAAATTAGTTTCACCTCCAAATAATGCCTACGCTTATCGAGCGTACATTGAAACACTTTTGAATTACGGTCCAGCAGCCAAAATGTCGCATCTCACGAGCGTTCTCTGGTACGATGATACCCCTGGAAAAATAGATGATATAACATCGGGAAATATGGGTCTTGTAGAGAGAAAACAGTTTTTAAATGTCGGAAAAACTGTAGACTTGCTCGGTCATCTGCATTGCGATATATTCAATGAGGAGCGGTTCCTATTAAACGGTGTCGAGATGCGACTACGGTTCGTGCGGTCTAGAGATTCATTTTGTCTTGTGGGGGATACAAAGAATAGTCAATGCGGCTTAAAGATTCTCGAGGCATCGCTTCTCGTTCGTAAAACAAAAATAGCTCCTAATGTGCTGCTCTCGCATGCTATAACTCTGGTAAAATCTACGGCTAAATATCCTCTTACGAGAGTCGAGGTAAAAGCCGTTTCAATACACTCTGGTGTTCATGCAGAGACTATCGATAATATCGTACTAGGTCAATTGCCGAAGCGTATAATTATCGGTTTTTTCGATAACAAAGCGTTTGACGGCGACTTCAGTATGAATCCATTCAATTTCCAGAATTACAAGATAAATTATCTCTCGTTGTATGTAGTTGGTGCTTAAATACCTTCGAAACTGTTACAACCTGATTTCACGAAAAATCATCTATATGTTGATGCTATTCAAACGTTGTTTGTGGAACTGGAATACATTTCTTGAGCGATGGTAATTCGATCGATCGCGATAATTATCGCGATGGATACTGTCTATTTGCTTTTGATTTGACACCTGATCTGTTGGCGAACAGCAATTCACATTGGAATTTAATAAAGCACGGTAGTGTGAGAATAGAAGTACGATTTAAGGATGCGCTTGTTTCACCGATAAATTGTGTAATCTACGCGGAATATGATAATGTCCTTGAAATCGATGCCTCTCGGCAAGTAATGGTGGATATTACCGGATAAGCGAAAAATGTGATGATGTTGGCATAAAATTATTTCGTGTTAAGAGACGTAGAAGCGTCTCTGTGAGTAACTATCAGTCGAACTCGATCATCTGTACGGATTAGACGTCAAAATGGATATCGTCGTGGATATACAAGAAATGCGCGGTAAAGACTCGGAATTTATTCCGAAAGAAATTGCCGTGGTAGCAGTGGATAGACCGTACTCTTCTCATTGGATCGTCGCACCGCCGGGTCACTTTGCCGAATTACCACAGCATTCGAGAAGCCAGAATACCTTTCTCTCGAAATATTTTCACGGTCTTGAATGGTACGAGGGCGATGTGAGCTGTCAACAAGCATACGCTAACTTGCGTGAAATTTCGCGAAAATCAAGACGTATCTATACACGCGGTCACGAGAAGGCTATACTTCTTTGCGATATCACGAGTCGTGAAATTTCCAACCTGGAGGATGAGGAGGGCGCCCCATCGTATACATTTATGCCGAAATCTTTGCGAAAATGCTTCAGACACGCTATGATAAACGATACAGCGTCTTCGTAGTGTGCAATGCGCCAGGTTTTCCAAATAAAAAATTGGCTTCGCGAGCACGGATTTAAAGGATAATCATAGATGGATATTTGGTCAGCAGACGAAGAGGAAGAGAATAAGAAAGAAGAGAAATCTTCATCGTGTAGTCGTGACACGATCGACGATGCTGTGAAATAAATTTTGCATATATACGTCTTTCAAAGCGTGTCGGTCATCATTTAATCATTGACTATGTGTTCAGCATGAACACTAGACAAATCTACGAGAGTCTGCAGTATCTACCACTTTCAACCGTTGGCGTATACCCTGCTAACAGAATTCCTCGTGTATGGTCGTTACCGGCTGGACTCGTAGTTGGCACGGATAACCACGATGGACCTGGAGAGCATTGGATCGCCATGTACGTTAACCATCATGGAAAAGGAATGTACTTTGATAGCTTCGGGTTACCACTGGTTATACCGCAATATCTCGCACGACTACGAAGAAACTGCAACTTCTATCGGTACGGCCTCAAGCAGGTACAGAATAATACGTCGGATGTGTGTGGACAGTTTTGTATTGTATTCCTGCATATTATGTCGTGCGGCTTCACCATGTCGCGATTTAATAATCTCTTTAGCGATAATGTAATGAAAACGACCGATTAGTACGTGAATATTACAATACTTTTGCCTCTCGACGATCAGACAGTGATAAAAATAAATTTAACGGCGGAGGAGTCTCCGAGCGAAGATAACCATGTTTACAGGGATGTTGCATATGACGGTAAATATGTGTAAAGTGATTTAAATAAAATATTGATTAATTAAAAACAAATACATTTTCTTACTGTGTCTCTTATTTCATAATTACATAAATTATAATCGAGTTGTCTCGCGGTACGGTATCATATTCTGCGTCTTTTACTGCAGAGCAATCGCTGCACGAGGAGCACAGCGCAAAGCGGTACGCACGTGCAAAACCGCTGACGTTGCATTCAAAGCGCTGCACACCTAGTTATAATTCAGAGGGGCGTTTGTTATCTTTAAGCCCTCTGATACCCGCCAGCATCATCCGGAGCATTCAGTCTGTATTTAGCAGTGCACAACGACGGTATAAATCAAAAACTCAAAATGTATCCGCGGTATTTAAACGGTGAGCTATCCGAAGCTTTAGTGTTTCCGGCGATATGTGGAACCAGTGACAATACCTCATGCCTGCGGACGGATTAAATGTGCGCTGCATTACTTAATCTGGAGGATAATTTGGACAGGATGTACATTAAGGAGTTTATTGAGAGGAGTCGTTTTGTGATCGAGGACTTGCGCGTTGGAGTGGCTTGTGTAGTTGTGCGGCATCAAAGGGCTATGCGCGGGGAGATCGTCGACGTGAGTGATGACGGGTGCTGCGAGATGTTGCTGGTCGATTTCGAGGAATCGATATACGTCGACTGGCCTCACCTATTTAACCCCGAGCCGTCGATTAGTGTGTTACCGGTGTTGATCGTAAAGTGTACGGTATTCGGCCTCCAACATTTAATTGACGAGGACGGAAATCTAGATCGGATCGAGGATCGGATGCGTACCCCTGACGGTGCCGACGCTCCATGAGTGCGGGTAGTCCATATTACACGGACGCGTAGCTGTGGATTTTGATGCGTGAGTGAATATATATATATATATGTGTGTGTGCGCGTGTGTGTGTGTGTGCTTTTTTTTCCGTGGGTAGGTTGAAATCTTCAAAAAGACCCTAGGTAACTTGCGTTACCTAGGAGTGTGGGATTTTTACCCACTAAAACCACCTCCTTTCGTCCCTGCCTTGTGCTGCCCCTCGCGGTACCGCCGTCAGGTATTACTTCGCGGGGCAAGGGATCGGCTACGGCCGCGTCAGGGTTTTAATCTGGCTCATGTCTTTGCCGTTCTTTTGCGCGCAACTTCTTCAAGACTGCCGTTGCAAAGTCCTCAATACTGCTCCATGAATCTGCTGCATCGAGCATGAGTTTTACGATGTTATCCGGAGTAATCCGTTCGCTGAGATGCTCCTGAAGCTGATCTCGCTCGTTGTTAAAACGTGGGCACATAAAAAATACATGCTCTGCGTTTTCGGCCACGTTGCAAGCTGGGCAGTCCTCACTGTCGTCCAGCTTAAATCGGTGAAGGTATTTCCGAAAGCAGCCATGGTCCGTTAGAAGCTGGGTAAGATAAAAACCTACCTCCCCATGATTGCGGTTCACCCACGCCTCAAGCGACGGAATCAGCCGATGTGTCCATCTGCCCTTAGGCGACTCGTCCCAGCGCTGCTGCCATTGCAGTAGTGACGCTGCCTTTTCCTCCTTGGTAATAATCTCCTTATCGAGTGGAGTCCACCGACCTCGGGTGTAGATCCTGCTCCGCTCGTCTGCAAGAATTTCCAGCGGTGGCATGCCAGCCACTACACATACTGCCTCGTACGATATGGTGCGGTACCCGGCAGCAACTCTCAGAAGAGTTACGCGGTATACTGACACTATTTCTCTTCGGTATGAAGCCACCTTAAGTGCCTCGTGCTAAATCGGCGCAGCGTACAACAGTATCGATGTTATAACTGTTGCAAGCAGTGTTCTTCTCGCCTGCTTGGGCCCTCCGATATTCGGTATAAGTCGCGCTAGTGCCGCGCTGACTTTGCACATTTAGCAGCCACGTTCTCAATATGCTGCTTGAAGCTGAGCCTTGCATCCAGCATCACTCTGAGATACCTGATATAAGGTTGCGACGTGATTTCGCAATCACCAACGTCCAGAGTGATGGTTTCGACTTTCTTCCGACCCGTAAAGAGCACGGCTTCAGTTTTATGGTGCGCAAGCTCCAGACTGACTGAATGCATCCACTTTCTCACGGTGTGATATGCCTCTTCGAAGGTGCAGTTAACCTCTTCAAGGGTCTTGGACGTAATGACTAGCCCTGCGTCGCCGGCAAACGCCACCAGCTCTGCTCCTTGTAGTAGCTGCGTCTTTAGCAACGCGTAATACATCAGGTTCCACAGCAGCGGCACCAGAACCGAGCCTTGGGGAACTCCTCCCGAGACTTCATAATACACGGGACCATTCTCTGTATTGTACATCAAGCGCCTCCCGCAGAAATAGCTCTTGATCATCGCTATCAGGTAAGCTCGCGTTCCCAGTTGATCTAATGCCTTGCATATAAAGGGTGGTTAAATTTGAAGGGCCGATGTTGATTTTGAATAAAACACAAATTATTTAGGAAATTATTGTCAATTCTTTTTATTATGATAATATGGTATGGTTCAATTATGTATGGAACAAAATATCGGCCAAATGGCCGCCGCGACCTCGGCGGCACACCTCCATCCGATGGTCCAAATTTTCGATGACGCTTAGGCATAATTGAGGTTCTATGCCGTTAATGTGCCGAATTATCTCATCCTTTAGCTCTTGAATTGTTGCTGGCTTATCGACGTACACCTTTTCTTTCAAATAACCCCAAAGAAAGAAGTCCAACGGTGTCAAATCACATGATCTTGGCGGCCAATTGACATCGCCACCACGTGAGATAACACGGCCATTGAATTTGTCGCGCAAAAGAGCCATTGTTTCGTTAGCTGTGTGGCAAGTGGCACCGTCCTGTTGAAACCACATATCGCCCACATCCATATCTTCCAATTCGGGCCATGAAAAGTTCGTTATCATCTCACGATAGCGAACACCATTCACAGTAACTGCCTGACCGGCCTCATTTTGGATAAAATACGGCCCGATGATGCCGCCAGCCCATAAACCGCACCAAACAGTCACTCTTGGTTTTTCGACAATCACTCTTGGATTATGATTCGCGAAAATGCGGCAATTCTGTTTATTGACGAATCCACTGAGGTGAAAATGTGCCTCATCACTGAAGATGATTTTCTTCGAAAATTGATCATCCACTGTTGCCATTTCTTGCCACCATTCTGACCATTGACGACGTTTGGAATGGTCAAGAGGCTTTAGTTCTTGAGTCAATTGCACCTTATAAGCGTGTAAATGCAAGTCTTTATGCATCATGTTCATCAACGACGAGCGTGAGAGGTGCAATTGTTGGGCACGACGACGAGTTGAGGTGGATGGCTCTTCAGCCACACTATCGCGAACAGCAGCAATATTTTCTGCAGTACGAGCTGTACGAGCATGCACTGGTGTTTTAATATCTCCTACAGACCCGGTTTGCTCAAATTTTTGCACGATTTTTCCGATTGTACGCACATTTGGACGATTAAATTGACCGAAAAAATCACGAAGTGCACGATATGCATTTTGATTTGAACGCCCATTTTCATAATAAGCCTGAATAACTTTAACGCGTTGCTCGATTGTGTATCTTTCCATGGTTCAAATTGAGTTAGTCTGAAATTGAGAAATGTCAAATGAAATGCAGAAAAAAACTTGACGTTTAGGTGTGGTTCACATTCAACATCGGCCCTTAAAATTCAACCACCCTTTACTATCCCATCTGGCTGAGTTGAATGTGTTTTTAACATCCAATGCAGCCAACAAGCAGTATTTCTTGGCTCCTCGAGTCCAGCGCGCTCCGGAGATCGCATCCTACGCGGTGGCTACTACGCGGCCAATGGCTTCGATGGTTGACATGCCCTTCCGGAAACCGTATTGGTTTTCCGCGAGGCCATGTCCAACAGAGGCATCGATTCGATTGGTAATAATCCTCTCGAGGATTTTCCCGGCTGTATCCAGCATGCACAAAGGTCGATACGCCGAGGCTTCCTCCAGAGGTTTGTTGCCTTCAGCGAGCAGCACGAGTCGCTGTCGCTTCCACTGTACCGAAAATGTTCCCACTGAGAGGCACGAGTTGTACATCTCCAAGAACAGTTCCGGCGCAGCTTCTTGGCTGATTTTAACGCCATGTTGGGGATGTTATCCAAGCCCGGCGCCTTCGTATTTCCCACTCTCCTGGTGGCCCGGAGTAATTCCTCTTGAGTAATAGGAGGGACTACCTCACTCTCGTCCTGCGGCACTAAGTAGTCGTACTCTGGTTGCTTGGGAAACAATACCGCGACGATTTTTCCTAGTTGCGTTGGGCAAGTAGGCTACTGCCGGGACTGCGTCTTGATCGTTGACATAACAACCCTATATGGTCTCCCAAATGGGTCGTTGTTAACTTCCGCCACAAGCCTGATCCATCCCTCTTTCTTGCTATGCTTGATAGCTTTAGCGAGTTCGGACCGTGCCTCCTTGAAGGCCATTTCCAGTTGCGGAAAGGTTGGCCTTTTTCGGGCTCTTTGGGCGAGTCTCCTGGCGTGCTTACATTGGGCACGGAGCTCAGCAATCGTGTCGCTCCACCAGTATGCCGAAGCGTGCTGGTTTCCTTTGCCGCGTCGCGGCATGGCAGCGTCACATGCCCTCACGGCAGCATCCATGACCTGCTTGGTCTTTTCCTCTGCTGTCTCTGCGGTGATTTTGGCATCCTCCATGCAGGCACATAGGGAGCCTTTGTCGAGGGCGTTCGCCTTCCAGCGGATGGTTTTGGCCTGCTTCGAAACGCGGTTTGCACACATCGATGGCGGCTGTATGAGCCATGTGATGGCACAGTGGTCGCTATGTGTGCAGATCTCCGTTACCTGCCAGCAATTGCTCTTTGAGAGCCCTGGGCTGACAAATGTCAGGTCGATGATTGACCTGCTCTCGCCCCTGGTGTACGTTGAGACTTTACCGTCGTTGAGAAGCGTGAGATTGAGCACCGAGAAAGAATCAAGAAGAGCTCGCCCTCGGTCTGTTGTCCGTTTGCTGCCCCATTCCACGGCCCAGGCGTTGAAGTCCCCGGCGATGGCGACTGAGTGTCCGTTGCTGGCATCGTTGACCAATCGGTCCAAGGCCTCCTCATAATCCTGCTGCGTCAGTCGAGGTGGTATATAACAGTTGTATATATGCACACCGTTAACTTTCGCGCGCACGAAATATTCTGCAGGCGTTTTCATGATCTCCTGGATACGGCGGGTACCGCAAGCCCAGGTAGCAGCTGAGCCTGTTGTATCCGCCCCCCAGGAAGGGCCTGACCTATTTCGGTATTGTTCCGAAATTATTGCCACATCAATGTGCTCCTCCCGCACCGTCTGCATGAGCAGGTCTTGTGCTACCTCGCAGTGGTTGAGATTTATTTGAAAAAATCTCATTTCCTCTTCCTTTGTTTGTGTTTCTCGAGGGCCAATAAATAGACCGGGCACCGGCTGCTTCCAGTTCCGTGATGTCCCTTCTCAGCACCTTTCTCCTTGCAAAGCATGCAGGTAGGCACCTTTTCGCACTTCTTAGCGAGGTGACCCTCATCTCCACAGCGCAAACACTGCTTTGAGCGGTCTGCACCTTTACAGCTCTGCCCTCGGTGGCCGAAGTCGTGGCATCTGAAGCACCTTAGGGGTAGGTGGCTGTTGTCTCGCTCGCGGATGCGACACACTGTCCAGCCGATCTTCACTTTCCCCAGTTCCAGGGCTGTTCTCGCAATTGTTGCTGGGAGACTCACAACGGCAGTTTGCGTGCCACCGTATGCCTTCCGCAGGGATTTCACTGCCGAGATTGTGATGCTTTCGGCATTCAGCTGCAATGCCAGCGCTTTCGCGACTTCCTCTTTGTTTGCAACTTCGTCGAGATCTCTAATCTCGAGTTGCATTTCTTGGGTCCATGCACGGACCTCCGCACGGTCCCCAAGGAACGCCTTCATCGAGTCCTTAAGCTCGTGCGTCGGCTTTGCCGCGGTGCGGCTCAGGACCAAGAGCAAGTCGCCCCCTGCCGTTCGCCGAATTTTCTCGACGTCAGTGGCAATGCCCTTTACCTGCTGCTTTACCGTGTCATCCGTGCGCATTTGGCGCAGGATGTCGGCATACAACTTGCTTTCACCAGCCTTGATGACCAGGGCATCTGGTCGAGGGGGCCTCGGGCGTGGGGCCCTCTTCTTTTTTCCCACTCTCTGCCATGCTGGGTCTTCTTCTGACGCCGGTGTCGGTCTACTGCTTTGCGGCGTGGGAGTATTCAATGCCGCCGCCTGGAGCCTTTGCTTATGCTTCTGCTTCTTACCGGCTGGCCTGATTTCTCGCGGGGTGGATGAACCCCTGCGACGCTTGCCGCTCTGCGCTTCCAGGCCCGGTGTGGTCTGCGTTGTCTGCATAGTTGCAGACGGCGGCACCACTGCCTGTTGATGCATACTTTCCGGCGGTCCTATTGTTCTGTGGCTGCTTCGGCATGCAGCTATGAGCCGTTTGATTTCTTTATGGACGTTCATCTTGCCCTCCGTATACTCAGCAAGCTCGTCCAGTCTGCTACCGAGGCGCTCATATGCCTCGAGCTTCTTCTTCCTTGTCGCGTCGATGCTGGTTGTGACCAAGTTGACCACCACAGTCGCACTGCGGTCGTTAGATGACGACGCCAGGGAGCCCGCTTGCCTACTCCCTGCCGCCGGTACTGCGGTTCCAAGCCCCTGCACCGTAACCGGTACAACACTTGTTGTGCTCTCCATTTTTGGTTTATTATTCGGGGTTCCTTCCCCTAGTCTGTTTGGTCCGCGGGATGAAAATTCCTCCTACCTGCTATATCAGGCGTTCCCCTATCCGCCACCTGGGGACGTGCCACGTAGGGGTTACAGACTCCCCCTACGAATACGAATAACAATGGATCTATGTTATAGGTTGCAAATTGATATTGACTATCACTGTACTGCCACTATGCTATCGTGAACAAAATAAAAACTAATTTTCATCAACATGATTGAAAAGGTGAGTTTGGAGACGAATCTTAAACAGTTCTAGACTTGAAGACGAAGTGATATGCGATGGTAAGCTCTCCCAAAAATAAATGCCAGAAAGAGAAAATCCGTTTCTGTAAGTAGTTGTGCGATGCTTAGGCACTGAAAAAGAGAGAGAGAGAGAGAGAGAGAGAGAGAGAGAGAGAGAGAGAGAGAGCCACGACGTCAATATTGTGCCCCACTACCCTGGAGAGTCGTCGTAGATGCCGCCAACACAAGGGTGAGTTAAAAAGTTATTAAAGTTATTCCTAGTATGTGTACACTTTTGCTCCATCCTGCTCTTATCTCTACTCTTCCTTGTATCTCTACTCTTCCTTCACCAAGGTACCCACACCACCTCACTTTACCATCTCCACGTTACTGACACTGGTCAAGCCGTGGTGGGGGTAGCCGCGTGGTGGAGGAAGGAGTAGGGATAGGAGTGAGATAGAGCAAAGGTGTACACATACTACTTATATTGTAAGCACTTCTTCCACGTTCTTCGCCTCCAGTTCCCGCGGATGATCACAAATGCCCGCGCTCCCGCATGCTGGGTGCCAATCCCGAGAAATAAATTATTTTCCGGGACAAATTTCATCCTCACGCGGCATATCCGGGGCCAGCTCGGCTTCACTGCAGCCTTGGCAATTGGTAGAGGGGATGGGTCAGTCAGTGGTCGTTTGCACAAAAATCTCAACACGGCAGTTTGGGAATAACAAAATTCAAATGAACCATTTTGTAGTGATGAACCAAATGATTAGCCGTGAGCAGAGATGGTACTCTCGGAAGCGCGGTTGGGAAGCGGAAAATGGTAACGTGCTAGATTCCCGTCAATTCTATTCTTCCACAATGGTGAACAATAATTTTTGGACTGGTGACAACAGTAAAACATTCGCATCATTCTCCACACACACCAACTCTCGCGTTATCGTATACTCGCGAAACCAAAATAATAAAAAATTTTCGGAAGATCGGTTCGAAGAAATAAGTCGGAATAAACAAAGCTAACTAAATAACGCAGGCTAAATAAATCTGGCGAAATAAAACAAAATGACTAATGTAAGTCTAAAAAGAGGAAACCAACTAAATACAACAGAATAATGAGATAACAAATAAACAAGTTCAAATAAATTAAACTAAATAAATAAAACAGAATAAATGAAACGTAAGAAATAAAACAGAATAAATAAATCCGAATAAATAGCCGAGCTTACAAGTTCTCAACATTGAAGCCGATAGCGACTCTCCCAACGGTAACCTCTAAGTCAGCGACGCACCGCTCCTACACACAATAGTGCTTTCGTTTCCAACCACCCCTACATGACTAACCTGAACTCTACGCGCTCGACTTTTCAATAATAGAATATTTTAATAATAACTGGAACCCCTTCGGCGCTCCTTTAATTCTCGCGAAGCAAGTTATGGGAAAGTGGAAATACCGGGCGGTAGCTGTTGGACCTCTATTATCGAAAGACGTTAAATTTACGACACGATAGCGTGCCGTCACGACAATATCGCTTCGGTTTTCTCAACAAAATTACCGGAGCTAAATTCCACACTCCAACCAGAGACGAACGATGGCCTTACCGAATAGTTGCAGTATCAGGATCCTCTCGAGAAGTACTCTCGCAGCTGCCCAGAAGCGCGGGGGGCAGGCATCGGTTCTCGTCGATCAGACACGGCAGCGGACCCGGTATACACGTCCTCGTTGTACAAAATACGGCGCAAGAGTCCTCGATCATACGTTGGCTCTCGTTGTTTGAGCCGATAAACTCCTTCCCTCCAAATCGTAGCCACCAATAAAATTTAAAATATGGTAATGGTACTTACGATTGGGGTTATTATCTGAGCCAGTAACGGCTTTAGCGAGAGCACCAAGCAGCAGCCTGAAGCGAACGACAGAGAAAAACAAAGACTTCGCAGCGCAGCGAATATTCAAAGGCCGCCCGAGATCATTGCATCTTCCGATCCCCATGAGATGCTGCGAGGATGGTCTCCTCGTAGTTCTCTCGACGAGAGCGCTGACGTCGTAAACGGGGCTACGGTCTTCCAGCATGATGACGACGGGGACTCGGGATCTCTCCTCTCGCCGATACATCAGTATCCTTCGGACTCCCGCGGGTGACCTTCTTGTTGATGCTGGTAACCCTGTGCTCGGGCCGTCGCCCGCTCAGGAGTATCATAAAAAAAAAAACAAAAAAAACACGCAATTAATATTGGTCGATTCTCACGCTATATTTTTGCCCTGTTGGATAGCTTCGGGGAGACTCTCGGCCGAACGAGCAGGTGAACCCTGGTCAGCCCCGTTCTGTCCGACTTTGTGACGGGTTGCAAAAATACTCTGTTGGAGAATCAGCTGGCGCACGGCGCTCGATATTCGCCGTGCGTCGACCTGTTGCTGCGGTCTAGCACGCGGCGTTCGGTTAGGCCGAGGGAGGGCCTCGCGGAGCCGAGGCTGTGCCTCGCAAGCAAGCCGCGTTAAGCGAGAGAATAGCTCTCTCGCTTGACTTCGGCTTCGTTCACCGGCTATCTCTCTCTTTTGACTTCAGCGCCAAACGACGCTTTTGTGTCCCGCAGCCATGTTGAAAATTTAGACACTTACGTGAAAACGCGCTCGAACAGCGCACACATTTTGCAAAGCTCGGACAATTTTCGCTCTTCTACACCGGATCATCTGAACTCTTTCTTGATCACCAGGACTCAAATTAAGGTAAGATTACACCGTCATAATTTACCATAATTCACTGACGGTGAGGAGACCTATATACATCGGTACATCAACAAAACGTCTCACACTGTAACGTGCTGTGCAGCGCGGAGTGTACCACGTTTTCACTCAACCTCTGGCACACTCGATTAATATAATTGCGTGTGTTTTACCAATTCACTGCAGTTTCCCTCAATTAACCTTGCTGGGAAAGTGTTGTGAATTCATTCGAATCATTTTGTGCATCCTCAAGCTCACATTTCAGTGCTCTGCAGCGTAGACTGCATCACAGCCTGTCATAATAGAATTCCACTCAATTGTCAGATTTACATGTGCTAGCATTCACTCTCTTTAAATTCTATTTCACCAGCATATTGAGTTTTTGCTGACAGGCATTAAATTCATCTACGCACTCTTATACCTCATTGCGTGGAGTGCTCCGCAGCACTGGCTGCACCGCGTACACCGCTCTCAATAAATACAGCACACGTTTAATACAATTGTGTGCTATTCAAGGACTTCACAGAGACAGCACTCAATTAATATAATTTAGTGTTACTTAAAATTGCCTTCAAATCAAAATTCCAATCCTTTTTTTATTTCATTTTCGTATTTGGTGTATTTTCTAAATTGAGTAATCTGTACTGACATGCGGAAGGTGTAATAATCCACTTTCTCTAATTTAACATCTATGTGTCTGGTCTCTTTTTTTCCTGTCGTGAGTGAAGACTCATAATTTTTCAATACATTCACAGGTCGTTCCAACAACATCCAAGGACTTCTCAAACATACTCCGTCACAATATATATATGATGGTATTTTTACTATAGATTCCAATATTTTACGAGAGACTAATATAATCTTAGAAGGAAAAGGAAATTGATCCTGGTATACTGATCTTTCGTCTATTACAACTGGGTTACAACTGGGAAGGTCATTAATTCAATGTGGATTGTACTTGTTTTCGAGTGATAGCTCTGGGTAGTTTCTGTATGAAAGCATAATTGTTCTCTTCGCTGCTGATAATTTACATACAGTATTCGTGTGAACATTTTAATGGTGTCGAATCTTTCATTTAAATCAATAGTTCCTCTACTTTTGTTAATTGTTTCACTCAAATAATAATTGTTCATTATGTCATCATTTCTGTAAAGAGACAGATAGAGAGAGAGAGAGAGAGAGAAACAGAAGATTTCTGGCAGAATCGAGAAGACAGGGTGCGGCCGCTTGGTCGCGTAATAGCATTCACTCCAACCGTCCCCTTACGATCAACAATGCCGCCGGCGCGTTGTTAAGAGTTAAGCAATAATATCATAAAGATAGCCAGAGCTAGAAAAGGATAAAATAAGAAAGATGACTCATATTAGTCATTGGACACCCTCTCTGTGTCAAATCCATAAGACGAGGACTGTTCCCTCAAAATAATACATTTATAAAACACATACTTTGCGGTCCACTGCAAATCTAAGCAGCCATTTAATATACAATAATTTGGACTTACGAACAATTTTAACCTGAAATTATGATAAGAATTCGAAGAAGAAATGCTCACCTGGAAGGATACAATGAATAACTGCAATTATGAAAATGAAATATTAATGAAAATCGAAAAGCCATTACTTTGTTTAACTAAACAGTTAGCATCGTGAAAGGATATATAAATAATTAACATTAAGTTACTGTCATAGATATATATGCCCCTTTACGCTATACACCATTAAGAATTAAAATAAGTTTAACATTATCGAAGAATTACATTCTGTATTAGTCATAAAAGGGACAGCAGAAGTGACTCGGATCTACAGCGCAGCGTGACCCGAACCCCTCGACACCTCGCTCCCCGACCAAGTCGTTTTTCGCTCTTTCTCTCTCTATCTTTATCTCTATTTCGGCGCGTGCCACCGAAGCAAGGAATAATTCTTCAACTACCTCGCGACACGTGGTATCGCATCGCAAACAACTCGGAATGAGAATCGAACGAGGGCATGGCTAGAAGAAAAATTAGTCATCGCGATAAGTCTCCAAAGTCCGAGTTCTATTGTAATTCCAAGAATCCCCCGCATAGAAAATTAGACCATCCAAGACCTATATAAGAACGGAAAAATGCCCGAAAACACAGACAGAGTCGGGGGCTTCCTAGGTTAGAGCCCGGTGGCATGAGACTTCCTAGGTTAGGGCCCGATGATCATCATCAGAGGATTCTAGGTCTAGCCCGGTACTCAGAGGTTCCTAGGTTAGAGCCCGGTGAAGAACAGCTTACACTGCGTAATAGAGTGTTCATTTTGTTCAAATTAACGAGTCATCTTTGGCGCGGATAAATTCAATTAGTGAAAATTGGATTTAAGAAAAAAAAAGTGTCACGTTAATTCGTAATTTTTGTCGCTAGTAAAATAAAATCGAAAAAAAAAAGAAAGTGTGATTTTATAAAGAAAATTGTTCGCGTTGTTTAAACTTTCGTCGTTTCGATTTTTTCATTCTTATTGAATTTTATTGAATCAAACCAATTCGAAAAAAATGTACTATTTCCTTACAAATTGAGAACGTTCGTTGATGTGGTTCAAGTTCATTGATCGACATTGTTGCAAAAATTGATTCGTTCTCGAAGGTACCCGCTATTACTCAAGTTATTTGGTAAGCCTTTTTTGTAAGTAAATTGACCTTGTAAAAATCATATGTGGAAGCTAATTATCAATAATGACTGGTGAATAAAAAGAGAAAGAATTTATATTGAAGGACATATACGTGGATATATATTGGGTCTGGGAAAAAGTTCGTGGTGTTTTTCCGGATAGATGGCATCAATTGCAAATAAGTCAGGAAACACAGATCGCAGCGACACCACTTAACGCTCGTTGGAAAGTTGACACTTCGAGCGTTACTTTAATAGTATAAACATCGAAATTGGTGCAGTGGTTGGAAAGTTGTTTGCGTTTGAAAATGGAGAAAAGTAATGAAAAAAAAAAAACCGGTAGATGGGTACGACATGAGTTGAGCGACAGGCAAATTGAAAAGCGCAAAAACACATGCAACATTTTGCTCGCTCGGTACGAAAGGAAGTCGTTTTTGCATCGTATAGTTACAGGGGATGAAAAGTGGATTTATTTTGAGAATCCCAAGCGTAAAAAAATCATGGGTCGACCCAGGTGCACCATCCACATCGACCGCAAGACCGAATCACTTTGGCAGAAAGACGATGCTCTGTGTTTGGTGGGAGCAGAAGGGCGTGGTCTATTATGAGCTGTTAAAATCTAGGGACACAGTTAATACCAAAGGTTAATAACAACAATTGACTGATTTCAACGGTTCGCTGCTTGAAAAAAGGCCAGAATACGGAAAGAGGCAACACGAAGTCATTTTTCTTTATGACAATACTCCATCACATAGGGCAAAACCGCTTCGCGACATATTGGAAGCACTCAGCTGGAAAGTTCTATCCCATGCGGCTTACTCACCAAACTTGGCTCCTTCCGATTACCACTTGTTTGCATCGATGGGTCACACACTTGCTGAGCAGCGCTTTGGTTCGTACGAAGATGGGAAAAAATGGCACGATAAATGGTTCGCAGCAAGAGGGAAAGATTTTTACTGGTGTGGTATTCACAGATTGCCCGAAAGATCGGAAAAATGTATAACAAGCGATGGAGCATACTTTGAATAAAGCGCTTTTTATCATTCTTCTGAATTTAACAAATTTTTTTAGAAAAAAAACCTGCCTTTTATACTTGTACACCTGGTATATATTGGGTCTGGGAAAAAGTTCGTGGCGTTTTTTTAGTAAAATTCAACTAGTTTTCTTATAGTGTGAAAATGAATTTATTTAAACCAAATATGCTCATCATTATCGATATTGTTTCGCCTTTTTTCGGGTAGAGCCATCATGCCATCGGTGAAGAACCTATGTGGTGTCTGGTTGAAAAACTGAATCAAGTGTGTTTGAGAATCCATCCAGATATAGTTGGAACGCCACGCCACAAATTGAGACAATCAATGATGATGCACCGATGAGATATTCACTCCTCATCGTCATTGAATTTACTATGAATTATAACGAGGTACTCGTACCTGATTCTGAGTCCTGGTGAGCACGAAAGCTAAGTAGATCCGGTGGAAACAGTGAAAAAGTCCGAGAGTGTGCCAGAGATGAGTGCGCTGTTCGAGCGGGTTTTCACGTAAGTGTCCAATTTTTCAATATGGCTGCACTTCACGAAAGCGTCGTTGAGCGCTGAAGTCAAATGAGTGAAATACAGAGAGCTATGCCGAAGTCAAACGAGAGAGCGCGAGCCTCTTGCTTCAAGCAGCATGTTCGCAAAGCGCAGTGCCTTGCACTCGCTATCTTCGACATAGCCGAGCGCAGCACGCTACCCAGCAGCAACAGGTCGACGCGTGGCGAATGTCGATCGCCGTGCGCCAGCTGATTCTCCAACAAAGTGGTGTTTACGAGCTTCTTTTGTAAGCAGCTTAATTCCATTGAGAGCGTTCTTCAGAGATCGGAATAAGTGATAGTCAGAGGGTGCTATATCTGGACTATACGGTGGATGCATCAAAACTTCCCAACCAAGCTCTCGCAATTTCTGACGGGTCATCAAAGAAGTGTGTGGTCGGGTGTTCTCATGATGGAAGACAACACCTTTCCTATTAATCAAATTGGGCCGTTTTCTTTCAATTGCTTGGCGTAATCTCTCTAGTTGTCCACAGTAGAGTTGAGAATCAAGTGTCTAACCAACTAGAAGTAGCTCATGGTGGACGATTCCGTTCCAGTCTCACCACACACACAGCTTTACCTTTCCCGCCGTCAATCCTGGCTTCGCGAACGCTTGTGACGGCTCACCGTCCCTTGTCCATGATCTTTGACGCTTCCGATTGTCGTAGGTGATCCGTTTTTCATCACCGATTACGACACGTTTCAGAAATAGCTCGATTTGATTGCGTTTCAGCAGCGCATCCGATGTTAATTTGGTCTATCATGTTTTTCACGCTCAACTCATGAGGAGCCCATACATTGAGCTTCTTTTTGTAGCCAGCTTTGTGTAAATGGTTCAAAACAGTTTTCTGGTCAATACCTAGCTCCATACCAATATCGATACGGCTGATATGCTTATCTTGTTGGACTTTTTCAAGAATTTCATCAGCTTTTTCAGTGATTAGACGACCGGACCGTGACTCATCTATCACATAAAAATTACCAGAACGAGAGCGAGCGATCCATTTCCGCAGAGCAGATTTTGATAATGTACCTTCACCGCACACAGCACAAATTTTTTCACAAGCCTGCGCAGCGTTCTTCCCTTTGTCGTAATAATATTGCAAAATTTAGCGCAATTTTTCATTACTTTTCTCCATTTTCAAACGCAAACAACTTTCCGACTACTGCACCAATTTCAATATTTATATACCAGGTCTATAAATATGAAACCGGAATTTGCCCATAGATAGCCCTAGCTGTTAATGTAGTTACCGTCAAACCGCGTCATTGACGCCATTTCCTTGTTGACATCTCTAACAAAGATTTTCAACTCACAACAATACAAAGTTTCATACAACTGACAAGGATTTTCAACTCACAACAATACAAGTTTCATTTAACAGCATAGCTTGTAATAGCGTTCAACATGTCGAATTTTGTGCCTGGAAACTACGATTTGCGGGCAGCATTGATTTTCTGTTACCAATTGAAGAAAACTGCTACAGAATCGCATCGAATGCTTGTCGAAGCTTACGGTGAGGATGCTCTTGGTAAATCACTGTGCTTTGAGTGGTTTAAAAAATTCAAAAGTGGCAATTTTGACGTGAGAAACGAAGAACGTGGAAGACCACCGAAAAAGTTTGAAGACAGCGAATTGCAAGCATTTTTGGATGAGGATGACGCTCAAACGCAACAACCACTGGCGGATCAATTAAATGTGACACAAGAAGCCGTCTCCATACGTTTGAAAGCCATGGGAAAGATCCAGAAGATGGGCAAATGGGTTCCAGATGAACTGATGGAAAGACAGCAGGAAAACCGAAAAACCACTTGCGAAATGCTGCTCGCCAGGTACAAAAGAAAGTCATTTCTCCATCGAATTGTGACTGGCGATGAAAAGTGGATATATTTTGAGAATCCTAAGCGTAAAAGATCATGGATAACTCCAGGCGAACCATCGACATCGACTGCAAGATTTGCGTGAAAAACGACCAGAATATCAAAAAAGGCAACACAAAGTGATTTTGCTTCATGATAATGCACCATCACACACAGCAAAACTGGTCAAGGAAACGATTGAGGCGTTCAGTTAGGAAATATTTTCGCATGCGGCTTGCTCACCAGACTTGGCTCCGTCCGATTACTACTTATTTGCATCGATGGGACACGCACTTGCTGAGCAGCGCTTTACTTCTTACGAAAATATACGACAATGGCTCGACGACTGGTTTGCCTCAAAAGAGCAACAGTTTCGTTGGCGTGGCATCCTCAAATTGTCAGACAGGTGGGAAAAATGTATAGCTAGCGATGGGCAAGACTTCGAATAAAATATTTTTTATCATTTTCATACAATAAACGTGTATTTTCTATACAAAAATTCCGGTTTCATATTTATAGACCTGGTATACACTCAAAGTAACGCTCGAACTGTCACCCTTCCAACGAACCTTTAGTGGAGTCGCTGCGATCTGTGATTCCTGACTCATTTGCAATTGATGCCATCTAACGGGAAAAATATCACGAACTTTTTCCCAGACCCAATACATCATAAATGAGGTCAACTCGTTCAAAGGTAAGAATTGATGAATCTATAATCCACGAGTATTCAGAGGAAAGAAGAAAAAGGCTCCCAAAGGATAATCCTAATAATTGTACACTTGAAACTACAACCGAGTCCCCATGTAATGGTCCCAGTAATTCACCTCCTGAGATACCAACTCCAATTTCCCAAAAAATGTCTTCCTTCACCAGTTCAAATAAGAATTCTGTTGTGCCCACTATAAACTCAGACTTCAACAAGTTAACTGAAACTGCCATCCATAGAGGGAAAGTAATAAAGTTTGATCAAGACAGTAACATACAATCACTCGAGTTGACTTCTGACAATACCATCATCACTCGATCCCAAGAGAATATAGAAGACCAGACAAGTTCAACTGATACAGTTAAAATTATAGAAAGCAATTTTGGACAATATTATAGTCCGGAATATAGTTCTTTACAGATCAGGGAATTTTCTGACGACGAAAGTTTAAGCCAATTTACGAATCAATTGAAGGAAACGTTAGAAGCAAAGTCCCCAAATAACCCGTTGTCATTAGTCGGGTTTATCATAAGGCCTGACGACGAGATCAACGATTATCTTCCAGCGTTAGTATACCCCACCCCCTATAGCGAAGACCTAGGTCGGTTAATAAAATCCCCCGAAAGTATCGTGGAGAATTTCGAATGTCTAAGCGAACCCGAAAACATGAATACACCTTTACAGACTCCCTCGACCGTTGCTACCGTTACGCCTAGTATAATCCCTTCAGCTAACAGCGATGTATTTTACACGCCATTAGGCGGATCTACCCCTTTCGACGAAAGTATTCCTAGATCACCTTCCCTCGTCCGCAAAGAATCATTATCAACTCCAAAGGGAATAATTTAGAATCGCGAAAGATCCACATTAAAGCCAATTATCAAATCCTCACATACAAAACCTAAAAATTTGCTAAAAAATTACACCTTTTGCCGGAAAACAATTTGTCCGCTCCCGGTTGCTCCACCTGTCCCACGGGCAAATACTCAAGCCCAGACAAGACATCGAATAGAATACCGCTAATAAAAATTCTTACTAAAAACCTAATTAAGTC
The DNA here is from genome assembly GCA_963942595.1 of Cylloceria caligata. Lineage (NCBI taxonomy): Eukaryota > Metazoa > Arthropoda > Insecta > Hymenoptera > Ichneumonidae > Cylloceria > Cylloceria caligata. Next base: position 19,954,795 of record OZ012709.1, on the reverse strand, counting down.
TAACGACTCCTCACCAAATACACCTCCCACGATGGTTAATAATAATCAAACATTGTCCCTCCGAGATGCGCTGGCTGTCATACCGAATTATAACGGTCATTCTTCATCACTCGGTATGTTTATTCAAGGATGCAAAGAGGCCTTGGCTATGATGGGGCCAGGAGTTGAATCAAATTTAGTAAAAGCAGTTCGCATAAAAATTATCGGCGAACCTCGTCGCACCATACAGGGGAAACCTTTTGAAACAATAGAGGATCTGGGTCAATTTTTTAAAGATATTTATGCACCTACGTGTATCAACTCCAAGGGGAATTGGGATCCATATAACAAAGAGAAAATGAGTTCGTCATTGCTTATTCCAATCGCGTAGGAGAGTTGGAAAACTTAATACTCAAAAGATATGATGCGAGCGAAGATAATCCTTTGACTGCAGCATTTATTAATAATACCAAAGAAAATCTTCCGGCATGTTTTCTGCACGGGTTAAAACCAGAAATTGAACAACGTTTAAGTCCGAACAATAATCTTGACGAATTAATTAAACTCACGGTTCAAACAGAAAAAAGTTTAGTGTCACAGGCAGCCCTGTGTAGTGGTGGGCTGGAAAATTCGGGTCTAAAGGTAAATAAACCTAAAGCGAACGGGGAGTACACGTGGTAGCAAGCGAAGAAGTTTATGGCCAACTCTGCAATAAAAAAAGGGCACAATGCTAAAAAAAGCTGGACCCAGAAGTCTAACCAAGCATCGGTTGTCAGTCCACAAAACTCGGGTAATATCGATAAGGGACCGAGCATGTGTCAGATCTGTCAAAAGACTGGACACTCGGCGGACAAATATTTTAAAATCTTTCCCCCTTTAGATAAAAATAAACCCAAGTTCGAAGCCTCTTTACTTACTATATACCAGGTCTGTAATAAACGCGGACACACTGCTGATCGTTGTTATAACATTTTTCTTCCGGTAAGAAAAGAACAGCGAAATATATCTGCATTTTGTCAACTTTGTAAAAATTATGGTCATTTGGCTAATAGATGTTTACATTCCATCATACCCCCCACCCCCCCATTGATGTCCTTGCCACAACAACAGGTACCGCAGAATCTTCGATATCAGAATTTAAGTGACATTCGCTGTCAGATAGATTAGATTCGACAAAAGCAAAGAAACCAATGGGGTATAACGGGTTAAATAATAATGTTTTTAATAAATGCATTCACGAGGAAAACGTTGTGTATCTGAATTCGATAGAGACCGAAAGAAATACAGAATTTTTGGGGAAAACTGTGCCTATGGAAAGGACAGAACCTCTGGAAGATTTTAATAATTGTACTAAAGGGAATAACGTTGTCTATCTGAATTCGATAGAGACGGAAAGAAATACAGAATTTTTGGGGAAAACTGTGCCTATGGAAAGGACAGAATCTTGTGAAAAAATTAATGATTGTGTTATTGCTGAAAGAATTGTCTATCCGAATATGATAGAGACAGAAAGGAATTCAGAATTTTTTAGGAAAACTGTGTGTTTGAGAATGCTTGAGCATTCTCCTACTCGTTGCTGGACTGCGCACTGCAGGCTAACATAGGCAACTGCTTGCTGTTGCCACTTAGCGGCAGCACCACTCAGAAGCAGTATAACTCGCACTAGGTCATCGTGCCAAGCCACAGGTCGCTGCGCGCACGCGCTCTACGACTGCTTGGCTAGACAACGGGTGCTTTGAATAACGCAGCCATCTTGCGTTTTTGCTTTTGCACGTTTTTCATCGCCACCGTGTTTCGTGCATGCTCATAATTGTTGAGTGCATTTAAATCAGACTCACAGAACAAGTCGGTCGACCTACAGTCTCTTTAATTCAGCCATCATATCAGCAGTCATATATCGACGTCAGCACACCAGTACATCAACATTTGGCTCGTCTTGTTATGCACCCGGCATCAGCTTCACCGCGAGGCTCGATCATGACAGAACTTCTCATCAATTACACACGATTAATATAATCGTGTTTTACCTGAAGTGACTCAGATATTTGATCCACTCGGGTTCATCTCACCAATTGTGATACGTGCCAAAGGAGCTTTGGCTACACAAGCTCGAATGGGATGAGCCACTGCCATCCGACGTCTCATCACGTTGGCTAGCAATCGGGGAGGATGTCACTCACTTGGCCAAGACCTCAATTCCTCATTGGTTCAACTCATGGAGCGGCTCCACAGTGGAGTTGCATGGATTCTCAGACGCCTCTCAGCTAGCTATGTCGGCAGTGATACACATCACTGTCATCTCACCGTCCGCAAAAAAAGTGACGTCACTCGTATGCTCAAAAACTAAGTTTGCACCGCTCAAAAAGCTCACCATACCCCGGTTGGAGCTTACAGCAGCTCTGCTTTTAGCTAAGTTCATCTCAAGGGTTCAACCCACACTCAAATTGAATATTGCATCTACTCATCTGTGGACGGATTCATCAGTCACGCTCATGTAGATCAAAGCTCATCCGTCGCGTTGGAAGGATTACGTTAGGAACCGAGTCACTCAAATACAAGATCTTACAGAGCATGCTCAGTGGCGACATGTTCCTGGCGTTTCCAATCCGGCGGACTGTGCCTCCAGAGACATAACCACAGAACAACTCAGAGCTCATCCATTGTGGTGGATGGGGCCACCATGGCTCAATCAATCGCGAAAGTTATGGCCTGCTCAGCCGGCATTGGTCGAGAATCTAGGTGTGTTGGAGTCTCGGCCAGGGGTAGCCCTTGTGGTGGCTACATTGAATCAGGACTGTCATTGGGATCTGGTGCACAGGTTTACATCGCTCAACAAATTGTATCGGCTTACAGCTCTCTGCTCGAGGGTGATAGCACGGCTCAAGAGGATACCTGGTTCTACACCAGTCATACTCATCTCAGCACGTGAGATCGACGAAGCGAAGATTTTTTGGGTCAAGGCAACCCTGGCCTACTTCTCGCACGAGCTCAGAGAGATATCATCTGGAATGCTGCTGCCAACCTCTCATCCTTTCAGTAGGCTCACAGCCTACCTCGATCAACAAGGCGTAATCAGGGTGGGAGGAAGGCTCAAACAATCAGAACTCAACTTTGAAGCGTATCATCCAGCAATTTTGCCTCGTCAGTCTCGTCTCTCATCACTCATTATAGACCAAGCGCATACGCACACATTTCACGGCGGTACTCAGCTCACTTTAGCGCAAGTTTGACAAGCTCACTGGATTATTGGGGGTAGAGCTCCAGTCAAGGCTCACATCTTGCGCTGTGTAGTGCGTGCTCGGCAGAGACGGATCCGTGCTCAACAACTAATGGGTCAACTACCTCTCTCTCGAGTCACATCTGCACAGCCGTTCACAGAAACTGGAGTTGACGACGCAGGTCCGCTCACACTCAAGTCATGGAGAGGGCGAGAGGCTAAACCAGACAAGGGCTGGATTTGTGTCTTTGTGTGCCACGACGGCGTTACATCTGGAGGTCGTCACTGACTGCTCAACCGACGCATTCCTCGTTGCTTTTCGGCGCTCATCGGCCCGACGAGGACTACCTCGCGCGCTCAGCTCAGATTGTGGTATGAATTTCATCGGAGCTAGCAAAGAGCTGCGACGACTATTCTCATCACGCTCATCTGAACATCTCATCGTTGCAAATGCTCTCTCACAGGATCGTGTACAATGACGGTTCAACCCTCCAGCAGCACCACACATGGGTGGTAAATAGGAAGCATCACCTCCGTCGGACGGTGGGTGAAACAGTCCTTACCTACGAGGAATTGACGACACTGCTGACTCAAATTGAGGCTGTTCTCAATTCAAGGGCTCTGGAACCTCTCAGCGACGATCCTGAAGATGTGTCAGCTCTAACACCAGGGCATTTTGTCATTGGCAGCGCACTTACCACTAACCCAGAACCATCTCTGAAGGATCTGGCGATCACAAAGCTCTCTCGATGGCAGCTCATACAGCAGAAATTTCAAAGTTTCTGGGCTCAGTGGTCTGCTCATTATCTCCAGCGTCAACAGGCAATTTCGAAATGGCACCACCCTAACAACAACATCCAGACCGGCTCACTTTTTTTTGCTCACGGATGAACGCTTTCCACCATGCAAGTGGCTACTTGCACGAGTGATTGCGCTATTAGATATATTTTATTTGATTTATTTCCGTAACATTGTCCACTGCACTTTGACAGGTGGAGCAATAAATGCTATTGTAATTAACGTCTGTCTACTGATTATTAATATTCCTTCAATATCTTACAGTCCACTTACTCTACTATCTTAATTCTTGAACACTGTGCCTATGGAAACGACAGATGCTTGTGAAAAATTTAATAATTGTGTTATTGCTGAAAGCGTTGTTTATCCGAATTCGATAGAGACTAAAATATCAGCAGAGAATAAAGTCAATTGTATAGATTGTGTTGAAATATTGCAATTAGTAATAAAGAATAAGGATAAAGAACTTTGTTGCCAAAAATTTGTTGAAACCTTCGTACCTACCAAAATCGAATCGAATCAAAATACCAGTTTGAAAATTTGTGAATCATTAAAGAATATACAAACAATCTGTACCCTTGAATCGTTAGAAGTAAAAATAATATTAAGAATGATAAAAATAAAGAAGCACGTTTCGAAAGCCAAAAGTATGATTCAAAGTGGTATAAACTCATGGACGTTTATTTAATACAGAAACTCAGTATATCAAATATTTCTCGTAAAATTACGCCTTTTATACGCGAAAGATGGTGATACACGATATCTGAAGCTGTAATACACGATCGATTTGATCGTATCAAAGAATTATTAAGACCCGACGAATTAAGTAAAGAAGAGAGGAAAAGTATTGAAACCCTTTTAAAAGAGAGCTCCCATTTATATCAAGTACCGGGAGATATGTTAACGTGTACTACTATATTGCAACGTCGAATCCCTACAATAGACGATTTTCCCATAAATACGCGAGGCTATCGGTGACCTGAGTGCACTAAAGAGGAAATCGGGAAACAAATTGAAGATATGCTCGAAAAGGAAGTAATCATACCCTCCACCTCACCATACAATTGCCCTGTGTGGATGGTACCTACGAGAGCCGACTCTCAAGGTAATAAAAAATAGAGAGTAGTATTTGACTACCGATCACTGAATGAAAAGACAGTCACTGATGCGTATCCCATACCAAATATTAATGATATATTAGACCAATTAGGAGGCACACAGTATTTTTCAGTTTTTGACCTAGCGTCGACATTCCATCAAATTTAAGTTTCACCTGAAGATCGTCATAAAACGGCCTTCACTAAACCGCGTGGTCATTATGAGTTCGTTAGAATGCCATTCGGGCTAAGGAAAGCCCCTCCTACATTTTAAAGAGCCATGGACCTCACGTTGAGTGGGATCCTTGGGAAAGGCGTATTTGTTTATTTGGACGACATTGTTATTTATGCTCGCAATCTCGAAGAACATGACAATATATATCGCGCATTGATTAAACGACTAGAAGCCGCGAATTTAAAATTCCAACCGGACAAATGCGAATTTTTAAAAGGGAAGTCGCGTATCTGGGACACATAATCGGGAACAATGGAGTTCGACCCAATCCTAAGAAATTAGAAGCAGTACGTGAATACCCTATGTTCAAAAATATCAAAAATATTCGACAATTCTTGTGACTAACGGGTTATTATAGGCGGTTTATAGAAGGATACGCCAAGATCACGAAATGACATCTGTCTTACTTAAAGAAAATAAATTCGAATGGGGACGTGAACAACAGGAGTCATTTTAAATATTGAAAGAAAAACGTTGGATAGCTCCAGTCTTACAATATACGTATTTTTCTAAGCCGTTCATTTTAACTACGGACGCGTCGGGTTATGCTATCGGTAGTATCCTCTCACAAGGAGAATTTAATAACGACCATCCATGCGCCTACGCCTCTAGAGCTTTGAGTGAGGTTGAAGAAAGATACGATACGTATCTTAAACTTTAATACCTACGAAAAGGAAGCATTAGCTATAGTATATTCTATACTTCATTTTCGGCCGTATTTATATGGGCATTATTTTACAGTAGTAACCGACTGTTACGTCCTGGGTTTTAACGAATGGACGCAACGAAGGAATAACATTTTATTTTCCCCATTTTGAGACAGAATGTGCTGCCTCGGGATTGGGGCTCGGCTGGTGAGGGGCGGGTTTGTATAAATAATTAATAATCAATCACAAGATGCACTATATATTAAAACAGTAAAGCAGTATTGTAACACGGTTGTAAATGAGTCACAAATGAACGTTTTGTATGGTCGACCAAATAGAATTGTTCGAAACAGTCTTTTACACCACTGTATATATTATGTAGATTGTGTTTTAACACACTTGGTGTTATATTGTGTGTGTATTGTAACACGAACTAAGCACTACGAATCAGTTAATAATTCTGTAATTATAAATGTTAAGTACGGGGAAAACTTGATTAAACTGTCAATAATTAAATTGTATTAAAATAGTAGCACGTATTATATATTAAAATAATATTCGAACATATTAATATAACCGTGTTGTTACGAGGACCGACCATCGTGGTCGGTCCCCGGAGATGGACTAACTAATTAAAATGAAGAAAGCAGTGCAGAAGGCACGCGTAATAATTATTTGCGGGGCGCAGCGCATCTTGCCGATGCGCCGCGTCCCGTTGGTTAGCGTGTGAACGCTGACCTAAGCAAATTATTAGCGGATGGCAACGTATCACGCCGACGCTCCGCGCCTCGCCGGCCAGCGTGTGAACGCTGACGGTAGCAAAATGAATAATAAATCGTATATAATTTATCAAAAAAAGTAAAAAATTCACAAAGGGGGTTGGAGACCCAGGACGTAACACCGACCATAAACCACTGCTATGGTTTCGACGGGTAACAGACGATAATTAAAAAATTTTGCATTGGAGACTAAAACTCGCAGAATACGAATACGATGTAGTATATAAAGCCGGGAAACCTAATGTTAATACTGATTGTTGGATAATTAGCTGGCGCACGGCGATCGATATTCGCCGTGCGTCGACCTGTTGCTGTGCTCAAGCACACGTCGTTCGGTTGAGCCGAAGATAGCCGAGGCAGGGCTTCGCGAAGCCGAGAATGTGCCTCGTTGGCACGCCGCGTCGAGCGAGAGGATGTCTCTCTCGCTTGACTTCGGTTTCGCTCACCGGCTATCTCGCTCAACTGACTTCAGCGCTCAACGTTAATTTCATATTCCGCAGCCATATTGGAAATTCAGTCACTTTTGCTACGACATCGAGGAACAGCGCACCATTTTCTTGGACTTTTCTCGTTGGCTTTTCGCTCAGGACGCTCTCATCACTCTCAACAGGACTCAAAATCAAATACGAGTACGTTGCTATAATTTACCGCAAATTCAATGGTAACGAGGAGTTGCATGCTCATCGGTACATAAACATTTTTGGCCTCACTTTTTGGCGGCATTGCAGCACATGTCAAGCCACATTTTTCTCACCATAATTTGCCGGTATAATTAATATAATTATGCAGGTGTACTATATTCACTGTACTTTTCCCCAGAATATCTGCTGGAAGAGTACAGTGGCTATACACTGCTCATTTTGTGCATCCTCACTATGTGTTGTGTAGTGCTACGCAGTGCTGCCTGCGTAGCTGGTCTCATACGTATAGAGTACTCAAGCAATTTTATTGCAAGTGCTCTGCATTGAGCTGCAGAGAGTTTGCTGTGAATTATAATAACACCTTACGCACTCATACATCTCACTGCGTTGAATGCTCCGCAGCACTGGCTGCGGTGCGTACACCGCTCTCAGTACTCAGAGCACACAATTAATATAATTGTGTGCTGGCTCTCAGCTCAGACCATCAAATTCAGTTTATTTATATAAATTCAATTGTTTATTCTCAGTTTTTTGGTGCATTTATTTTTATTATTTTGTATTTTTTCTAAATTTGGTCTTTCATTTATCTATTCTCACTTTAGTGTTTTATTCAAAATTATATGATTTGTTTGTAGTTAAGCGGAAAGTAATAAACCACTTTCTCAAAATTCCATCTACTAGTCTGGTTTTATTTCCACCCTGTTGTGAGTGAAGTTTCATATCTTTCCAATATATTCACAGGTTCAAGATCTGTCAAACAACACCATCGGACGGATTTCTCAAACACTGATGCACTTTCGAGAAATCCAGTTGAAGAAACAACCGCGAACGACGGTATTTTCATTATTCAAATAAATCCCGAACTGGCAATCGTACGAAGCCTAAGCATCAACTGACGGATGCAGAGATAACTCGATTATTAGAAGAACAACCTGACAATGATGAGGATATTATAGAAAATTACCAGGATCATACATTATGCAATTATGAAATAGAGGAATGTAATTGGGATCGGGAATCTGTTGACTCTAATGAGCAGCCTATGGAAATTATTTTTCCACATGGGTCACTGAAAATTTCATCCGACTACGAAACGTTTCGGCGCGTATAGGAGATGATGTGGATTTACCTAATACTCCGGTAAATAACCCAGGTACTCTTCAGCATATAGTATTGTATATCCTGAAACATTTACAAGCAATGCCTATTCTAGCCACGAAGAGTTGACCGATGAAATTATACACGACGTTAATAACCCACGAAACGAAACGGGCGTGCTAGTCCACAGGAAACGTACCTCTAAGCCTCTCGAAGTAAGCGATACCGAGTCTTCGAGCGACGAGAAACACGAACTCGAAGCAACAAAAAATAGATTATCAATCGTATTTACCACTCGTGGGCTTCCCAAAGGAAGGATTATAGCCTCCAACATTAAACAGTCACGCGATTTATTCCATACTCGTAGAGATAACCTGGTTTATTTTGTTTCTACAAAATGTAAACCTATTGATACAGAAGCAATAGCACTCCGCGATAATAACGATTTTTGACATTTAAAAAATTTAAAGTTGATAAAGGCTCAACCAATTGTAACACTGAGTAATAGATTCAATATGGTCCTACCAATTACTGACGATTCCGGTGAAGGACCCATATTAATCTTGGGAAACATAGTAGAAACATTGAAAAATGCTCGACATTCAGTTGACAAATTATCGCTCCAAACTATTAGTATCGCAAAATCAGATTTTATCTTGAATATACCTTGGGAAAATGTTATCGCACAAATTCGATTAATTTTTGCGCAGCGTGAAGTGAAGGTTATTATTTGTAACGGCCTAGTTAGATAACCCCGCGTAGAAGATCAGGTTAACATTATTTGGGAAATTCACTCTTCAGTTATAGGCGGAGGTGTCAGCAAATATACAATAGAATCCGTCACGAATATTACTGGAAAAATCTTTAAGCTGACGTTCAATTATATATTCAACGATGTTTACAATGTCAAATAACAAAACTAGTTTGCGTAAAAACTAAACAGCCAATGATCATAACGGATACTCCTGCCATCGCTTTTGATAAAATTGCTATGGACATAGTAGGCCTTTTACCGAAAACCAAGCAGGAGAATGAATATATATTGACGATTCAAGACCAATTAACAAAAAATTTACTGTGGCCGTTCGTATACCTAATGCAAAAGCAGTAACTATTGCGGAAATATTTATCAAACGCTTTATTTGTTATTTTGGGTCGCCTAAGGCAGTGCTTACCGACCAAGGTAGCAACTTTTTAAGTAAATTTCTAAAGCAAATAGCAAAGTTGTTTAAAATCCGGAAAGTCAGAACCACAGCTTTTCATCCCCAATCCAACGGATCATTAAACAGGTCTCATCACGTGCTTGGGAAATATCCCAAACATTTTACAACGAAGCAAAGCGATTGGGACGAATGGGTTGAAATGGCTATTTATAATTACAATACAAATGTACACGAAGGTACCAAGCACACACCCTCTGAAATGGTGTTCGGAAAAATAGCCCGATGTCACCATCAGATGTGGAGAAAATTGCTACATACGACGACTATTTCACCCAATTAGTCACGCAAATTCACGATATACAAGAAATTGGTCGACAAAATTTAAATAAATCTAAAAAAAAATCGAAACAATATCAAGATCGCAAAATAAATCCAATTCAATTTGAAATCGGCGAACCAGTATTTTTGTTGAAAGGACCTAAACCTGAAAAACTTGGTGACCACTATACTGGTCCGCATGAAATAACATGTTATGTCGGTACCGCGTAATTGGGTAACTCGATAATCAGTATAATATTAAAAAGTTATTATTTTTTAATCGTTTGCCGATTAGGAGATGGATCTCGAGTAATTCGTGTAAACGTGAATTTACGTAAAATAGAAGTATTTATTATAGGCAATGTAACTTTCCGTTGTCTATTTAAAAGTCAATAAAAGTATAATATTAAGTGCGCAACTAAGTTCCCGCTGTTTTTTTTTAATGAAACTGCAACTTTATTGTGAAAAAATATTTACAAATGAATCATTCAAAATATTGCCCATCGCTAGCGACAACTTTTTCCTATCTTTCTGGCAGAGCTCGAATACCGTCACTGTAGAAGTGTTCGTCTTTTGAGGCTATCCACGAATCAAGCCATTTTGACATGTCTTCATATGAGCTGAATTGCTGATTAGCCAGACCATGTGCCATCGAACGGAACAAGTAATAATTGGACGGCGCAATATTTGGGGAATATGGCGGGTGGGGTAGGAGTTTCCATTTGAGAGTTTCTAAGTAAGTTTTAACGGGTTTGGCACCGTGAGGCCGAGCGTTGTCATCCTGTAGAATCACTTTTTCGTGCCTCTGCTCGTATTGTGGCCTCTTTGCACGCAGTGCTTGGCTCAATTGCATCAATTGAGTTCGATACCGTTCCCCAGTGATGGTTTCGTTCGGTTTCAACTGCTCATAGTAAATAACACCGCCCTGGTCCCACCAAATACACAGCAAAATCTTCGCAGCGTGAATATTCGGCCGAGCCGACGACGTAGAGGCAGGACCGGGCAGTCCCCATGATTTTGTTCTCTTTGGGTTGCTGTAATGAATCCATTTTTTATCACCCGTAAAGATGCGATGCAGAAAACCCTTCTGTTTTTGCCGTTGGAGCAGTTGTTCACAGGCGAATAAACGACGCTCAACATCTCTTGGCTTCAAATCATGAGGAACCCAAGTTCCTTGTTTTCAAATCATTCTCAACGCATGCAATCGCTTGGAAATGGCTTGGCGGGTAACTCCTAATGCTGAAGTAAGCTCTTTCTACGTTTGGCACGGTTCCTCATCGAGCAATGCCTCCAATTCAGCGTCTTCGAAGGTTTTTGGCCTTCCTTCACGCGAACGGTCGTCAACATCAAAATCACCGTCTTTGAAGCGACGGAACCACGGCATGTTGTTTCACTTAGAGCAGCATCTCCGTAAACTTTTTGGAGTTCTCGATGCGCTTCAGCCGCCGTTTTCTTCGAGTGAAAGAAGAAAAGCAACACTTCCCGCAAATGACGATTATTTGGCACAAAATCAGACATTTTCACACAATCAAAAGTATATGACGCAAAAACAAAATCACTAATGTGTTAAAGCGGTTTGTTTACCGTATGTCTAAGCTTGGTTCATGACGTTTTGGTTATGTCCCAATCGACCGGCACTTATTACTGGAGCCATCTCTTGAAAAACAGCGGGAACTTAGTTGCGCACCTAATACAATAAAATGTGGTTTCGAGCCCGTACGAGGAACCAACCTCTCGCGTTTGAATCTACTAATAGAATTTAATATTTCAAGCGAGTCCGACCTGCGATCATTTGTTCAGGTTGATGTTAAAGTTTAGACTGATTTAGGCAAAGCAGTTATTCACCCCTTTGACCTCAATCGAATGTCGCAATGAATTTCACAATAAACGTCGCTTGCAAATTCCAGCAAGTCGTGGCTCGAGCTCGTAGCGGTTATTGCTCTCAGCGCGTTGCTTACGTTTGCACATTTTTTCAACTTCTCTCTCAACTTTTTCAACATTTTTTCAAAGAAGGAACAATGGCGAAATAATATAAATTTAATTAATTCGCCGCACAACATCCGTCTCCCCTTAAAAGGAAGAAAGAATTTCTCTAAAAAATTTTTTTTTCTTTGATTGGTTTCCCGTATTTTTTTTTACAATTTGATATTTTATATATCGGACAATATAGCAGACAATACAATCTTTATCATGGTTTTGACAATTTTTTGCTATTTTTTTTCATTCTCGATCTGACAATCACACTCGATTGAGGGGGCGATTTTCCTAGGCCCTGGCCCGCTCGGGTCGCAGTTGTCGTCCGAGTGGCTCGAGGTTGTTATCTACCTCGGCTGCTGCCGGGGTCGTTGCCTCGGTTGTGCTTGTCGGTGTCCCCTTCCGTTTGTACCTCTAACATTTAAACAGAAGTAAGCCGACCAAGGCTTCTGCTCGAATCTCCGACCTTTGGAGCCCCTCCGGATCTCGCAGCACGCTTCATAGCGAAATTTCCTCCTCGGTGCGTGTCGGAGGTGCCTCAGCCTCTATTTGCTTCAATTTTAGGGCGTACGGGGGAATGTAATCTTTCCGGATGACTTGAGATGTTCGCCTTGTGGTTTTCACGCTAAAATCTGGGGCGGTTACAATACATACGCCTATCAAAGCCAGCATTACGGTTATTTGTGTCCATTTTCGCGTATTTTAGGACTTCGCCGGGCGCGTTGTTTATAACCGAAATTGTACGGAGTGTCCGCGGGAGAATGTAAGATTTGCTTAGTACCTTGCAATTCTTAAAGCCATCGGTTGTCATTGTCAGGCATTTACGATTCTCGGTGTCAATGACTACGTGACTCCTAGTCGTGTCCACGTAGTAGTACCCGCCGTGGCTTGCTCGCCTGTGCATAGGGTCTTGTTTTTGTATACAGTACTGTTGCTGCCCGATCAGCGGTATCTCTGGCACGAGCACTACCGCGTTGCCTTCGTTGCAATAGGTGTGGTAGTGTGTCGACGAGGTTTCTTTTGAGCGTTCTTGGCGGCTGGGGCATTGCTCCGGCCTTACCAGCTATGTTGTTCACCAGCCACACTAGCTCCTGTACGTCGATGAGTAATGCCTCGACTGCAATACTTATCGCGTTGAGCGTCTTGCCCAAGTGTTGGCGCCTCGTTACATAGTACGGGTTGTCGTTGAACGTATGTCTTACCACTTGAATTTGGTTTTTTAACGAAAAGCGTGAGAATGCTTATTTTGCTAATTCTCCTTCTTGCGGTCTCGCCAATCTCGTTGCGCGATTGGTCTTTGACTCATTCTTATTGTAACCTTCTGCTCGACTATTTCGTCTGATTTGCGATGGCTCGTTTTATGCAAGATGGAATTAATGAAGTGTTACTCTGTCGTGAGGGCGACCTTACGCCTGAGCTGCTGAGAAGTGGGGTAAGCATATTACCTTAGCCGGAAAAAGTGTTGTTCCCACCTTTTCCTTTTCCCCTTTTTGATAGCGGGTACTATTTTGGTTCGAGGAAGCGTATTTCCCTATCGTTTCTGCTCAGCGTCGTCCGGATTGGGAGAGGAGCTTCATGGCCCAGGCTCTAGGGGTCTGCCGTCGTCGGGAAGCCAGCCGCCAATGGGTGGACTTCTTATGGGGCGACGGCCACTACGACGGCGAGTTTGTTCCTGAGGATGTGCTCGGGGCAGGGCGCCTTTTCCGGCAGGACACGCTTGATTGTCGTCATCCCTGCCCATTCTGCCAACGGGTTTTCTGAATTACAATTTTTTTTTCTTTTTGAACTATGTATGACTTGTTTTCCTTCGTGCTTTTTTAATTAAATGAGTTTTCATTCTACCTTGTTTCTCTTATTGGAGTTCTTTACCTTGCGCTTTGTGGAGCTCCCTACCCGCCTTTATTTAGCTCTTATTTAGCTTTTATTTCGTTTTAGTGCTCCATAAAGATCTTCAGGCGGTTTGCATGCACCGCCTGGGTTTTACGTTCCTTCCGGACTACGTAATTGACGGGAGCCTCTTCTCTACTATTTCGTGAGATCCCGTCCACTTCGGGTTCAACTTGGCTGACCGCCCTCTGCGCACCGTCTCGTCACGGAGGAGTAAGCGTTCACCGACGCGTTACGTCCGCCATGCTGTGCTGCGCTCACTCTGTCTTCTTCGGTGATGCTCGCAGTCTTACTAGTGCTGTTCTCTGCTAGCGTGCGTGGTCTACCCCTTCCCCAACCACACAACATCTTGGCGGGGCTGTGGGGATCAGTAGAGGAACCTGTATGCACGCTGCGGATCTCTCTATCCTTCTCTGTTGCATTGGCAGGCGCTGCTTCTCGCTCTGCCTCGTTGCTGGGCTGGCCCGTGGTATTCTCGGCTCTCCGCTTTGGGCGGCTGTCCGTACCCGGGCGCGCTCTGTCCTCTTCTATCTCGTGGGTGAGCTCGTCCTCTCGCTCCAGCGAGCTACCACGGCTATATGGAGTATCTTCGGCCCTTCGCTTTGTGCGGTCATTCGCTGTGCCTACTTGCCCCGTAGTGCTGCCCTTTACCGATTCACGGACTTCGTTCTTGACTCTCGCTTGGGCCCTTGTAGTAATGAATATTTGGCTTAGCGCATCGGCATTTGTGTTGCGCTTTCCGGCCTTATATTCGACATTAAACGCATGTTCCGCCAATTTGATTTTCCAACGCATTAGTCTCGAACCTGGGTCCATTACTCCGAACAGCCAGGTGAGCGGTTGGTGGTCCGTCACTACCGTGAAACGAGTACCATAAATATATGGTTGGAATTGAGTGAGAGCTTAAATTATCGTGAATAGTACCTTTTCCGTGGTTATGTAATTTAGCTCAGCCTTCGACATGGTGCGGCTCGAGTAGCATATGGGCAAATCGTCCCCGTTCTTGCCTTGCAATAAGATTGCGCCGAGCGCCCTGTCTGAGGCATCTGTTACAATAAACGGTTTCGTGAAGTCGGGAAATTGCAGTATCGGAGCTGTGGTAAGTGCTGTCTTCAGTTCCTCAAAAGCAGCATCTCTTACTGCGGTCCACTCGAATTAAACCCCTTTCTGGGTTAATCCTGTGAGTGGTTTCGCGGTTTTCGAGAAATCCTTGATGCATTTCCGGTAATATCCAGCTAGTCCGACGAAGCATTGTACCCCTTCTACGTCTCTCGGCACTGGGAATTCCTTTACCGCTTCCAGCTTTTTGGGATCAGTTCGCACACCCTCTTCGGAGAAGATGTGGCTGAGATACTGCGTTTCTTGGCGCAGGAACTGGCACTTGCTCGGTTGCACTGCCAATCTGGCTTCTCTTAGCCGCTACAGTACCTCTCGCAGCCTGTCATTATGCTCCTTGAAGGTTTTCCCGTGGATTACTATGTCGTCTAGGTACACATAGCATTTAACTCCCTGTAGTCCAGCTAACGCGGAGTTCATTAGTCGCTGGAAAGTCGGTGGCGCGTTCTATTGACTCCTGCTGGGCTGGACTATTCCTTCCGCTAGCATTTTGTCTGTCGGCCTCTCTACTTCTCTTTCTCGTGGGCGAGTTTAGCCTCTCGCTTCGACGAGTTATCGTGGTCGCCTTGGGTATCTTCGACTTTCCGCTTTGTGCGGCTGTTCTTATATCTGATTGCGCTATATTTCTCTTTCTAATGGGACTTTCTTTTCTGTCCCACTTGGGCTCGTGTGGTTGCGTATATGCGACTCAGAGCGTCTGCATCAGTAGTTCTTTTTCCGGCTTTCTGCATTTTACCAGACCCACGCCCCGATTTGACGGTCTTCCCAGGCAATGGTTGCCATCCTAGGTCCTTCGATCCAACCTTAAAGGGTGCGCGATGCGACAACTCGTGCGTGCGCTGTCGCTTGTTTCCTTGGAGATGGAATACACCTTTGTATTCGCACATTATTCCTGCGTGAGCTGCTTGCTTTTCACTGCTGGGGGGCACTAAGTCGGGCGTCCGTTGTTGCTGCGCAAAGCGTTTGGCCTCCTTCCCCGTGCTCTCTGAGCTTACGCGCAATGTCTTAACCTGTCGGCTACGTCCGGCCTACGCTATCTCCGACGGCTCGAGTATCGCCGTCGGCTGTTGCACCTCTCCGTGTTTAGAAACATCTAAACTCGCAATATTGGTTTTTGACGGTGTGACACGGAATCTCGCTACTTTGCCTCCGCTGATTCCGCTTCTTATCGGTAGTCCGACACATTTCTTCTCCTTGGCGGCATCCATGTTGGACCCGTTTCCGGAAGGAAGATTTATCTTTGTAAGCAGGCCTATGATATTGCACGTAGCGACAGTTCTACTGCGTGGTGACGAATATATCCTCGTTGCACCGTCCCGTAGCGGCAGGCAGTGCCCATACAACTTGAGCACCGCGCCATGCAGGATGTCCGTTTTATGCCGCCTGATAAAGTCCATGCCAAGTAGTCCGTTCACCTTCAACGGCACATCGGTCGGAACGATGTAGAACCAATGCTCTACATTTGAAGCCGGTGTCCCGAGCACAATTTTAGCTATCCCGAGGGGGGTGAAATTTTCGCCCGCCACCCCCTGCAGCTCTACGGTGCAGTCGTTCACCATGGTCTCCGGCTTGAGGCAGCCTTCCTTGATTATGCTGCACTGCGTTCCGGTGTCCGCCTTGAGGGTGAGTACCCCGGTCGTGGCCAACGGTGCATCGATATCGAAGTTGCTGGTGGTGGCACTCGACGCCGGCAGCGTTACTTGTAGGAGCTGCTGCGTATTTTTCTTCTGCTTGCACGCAGGCCTCTGCTGGACAGTTAGCGTATTCAGCCTCAGTGCGCGCAGCGTGGTAACGCCTGCAATGGCTGGATCTGGCCCGCGGTTACCGTATTTCTTGCATCTTTGTAGCCTGCATTTCTTGGCCGTCAGGGCGGTTGCGGCGGCTCGCTTTTATTCTGCGACAGTCTCTTCTGGCAGTCCTTCTACATGTGACCTTTCTTCTGGTAGTAATTGCAGGTTATTTCCACGTAGGGGGTTGACTTTTTTTCACTGGGTACTGGTAGGCTTACTCGTCCCGTATCGGGGGTGCAATCTCGAGCCATATGTCCAGCTTTTCCGCAGGTGAAACAATTCTCGCCCTGCCGGGATGGTGCGCCTACGGACCTTCTGGGGTGGCTTAGTGCTCCACCTACCCCTCCCTTTGGCTACACCATGTTGGTTATCTCTATGGCCCCTGTTACAGAATCATGCAGCGTTTGGTAATTTCTCGCACGCACCAGCACTTGCACCTGGCCGTGCAGGCCGTTTTCAAAGTTAGCCTGTGCACCTCGTCGGGTTACACTCTCTACGGTGAACTTCTGATCCTCCGTTCTTAACGGAGTATTTCGGTTATGTCCATCGTAATTCTCTCCGTTTTTGCCGCGTAAGTGGCGATGTCTTCATTCTGTCCCTGCCAGAGGGAGCTGAACTCTATCTGCAGCGCAGCCAGTGACTTCCGTTGTCCGTACAACGCTTTCAACTCGCTCCTAAGTTATCCCATAGTTCCGATGGTTTCGTGCTGCAGTTGTCTCGCTGCTGCACTCTCTAACTTACTCATGACTATCAACTCCAGGAGGGTGTCATGCTCCTCCTCTGCTACCCTGCGGAAAATCGTCTGGTAAGACTTTAAGAAGAGCGGCAACGCCTTTGAATCCTTGCCGTCGAATGTTTTCACCATTCATATGCCCAGACTGAGGCTGAGCATATCTGAGGGCGTCCGCGTCTCCTCGAACCGCGTGCATTTCAAGGGCTGTACGGGGGGCAGATGGTCTTCCATCACTGCTCCTCCTAACAGTTGCTGAAGCCCAGCAAATTGTTCTCTTAGGAA
Organism: Cylloceria caligata; assembly: GCA_963942595.1. Taxonomy (NCBI): domain Eukaryota; kingdom Metazoa; phylum Arthropoda; class Insecta; order Hymenoptera; family Ichneumonidae; genus Cylloceria; species Cylloceria caligata. The sequence goes on along the minus strand of OZ012709.1, from coordinate 19,937,041 downwards.
GTGGATGAGCTCGTACTCATCCGCACCTACCCCATTTAACGTGTCGGCCAAGTTTCGTCTTGCCGACGGTGTTTCAGCCTTCCTGACTTCGTGATCGAGTTCGCGTTGGCCTCGTTCAAGATCGCACTGCAGTCTTTCGTACTGGCGTCGAGCTCTTTTCATATCGCGGTGGCTCCGGTCGAGTGCCTCTAACCGATCCCGTACTCTTGCGGGTACTGACCGGGCTATCGTACCGGTTGCGGATGGGAATCCTACGCGATCGTAAGTGGGTTAACGCCAAGCTGGTCTCTCAGACGGCCGGCAAGGGCCTCCTGTCTGGCCGCGGGGATTCGTTAAGTCGGCGAAAGTTTTGATTACGCCCTGCGCGCCTCGTACACGATGTCCCCTACAGCCGCAGCTAATCCGGCTGTGGAGTCTACCTCTGTGCCAGGCAACGTCATGTCCACCGAGTTGCCCCTATTCTTTGGTCGGGCGCCTCTATATTCCGCCATGTTGCTAATTTTGCGCTCGACCTTACTTTAAAAATATTTCCAAAAATCTCAGGAGAGATATATATTTCTAGTGGAATATTTTCTCCAAGCTACGGATTTGACTGGCTTTGATTTTATAAGACTTACATATATGTATAATGTAACCGCCACTGACAGGAGGATGATCTTGCTGATCGTCCTCTCCATGGCGATGTTCCTTGGGTGCTGTTCCTTGGGTGCTGTTGACTTGCTGTCATGTAGCTCCCCTCGAAGGTTGGTCCATATGTCTTCCCTAGCACCGTTAACCCGTTTCCTTGATGATTCTTGGGCTTGTCCTCTGTGTGTCGGCAATGGCTGCGCGACGGCTTCGTCTCAAGTAGCTGCCTCGAGCACTTGGTTGCACACTTTGTGCGTTTTTCTGCAACTTGGCATGAAACCGTCAATCAGGATTTTAAACGGTTGACCGATACGTCACACCACACCGACGTTAACTTCGCGTCTTCGCGTTAGATTAGTCGGGTTTTACGAACTACACTGGCGTCTGTTGCACGAGTCGTAGTCGTCACTTTAAAGTCACTCCTATTACTTTGTCCAAAACACTTTTTGTCGAAATAAATTACGTAGTTTTTTTTACACTTATCACTTCAGCAAATCCCACCGTTGCCACCAAATGTTATGCCGGTACCGCGTAATTGGATAACTCGGTAATGGGTATAAAATTTAAAAGTTTTTATTTTGGGATCGTTTGCCGATTAGGAGATGGATCTCGAGTAATTCGTGTAAACGTGAATTTACGGTAATTTTCGTTCCCTATTTAAAAGTCAAGAAAAGTATTTTAGAATAAATTGTAGTTTTGTAGTTTTGTTCCAATTGTAGAAACCAACTTCTCGCGTTTGAATCTACTAATAGAATTTTATATTTCGGGCGAGTCCGACCCGCGATCAACCGTTCAGGTTGATGTTAAACTTTAGACTGATTGAGGCAAAGCAGTTATTCACTCCTTTGACCTAAATCGAATGTCGCAATGAATTCCACAATAAACATCGCTTGCAAATTCCAGCAAGTCATAGCTCGAGCTCGTAGCGGTCATTGCTCGCAGCTCGTTCCTTACGTTTGCACATTTTTTCTACTTCGGTGAGTAGCCTCACGCGAAGAAGGAACAATGGCGGAAAAATGAACATTTAATTAATTCGCGGCACAACAAACAGCTATATTAAGAAAAGGCAATGTACGTATCAAACTTCCAACAAGAGACGTGATAGTACATTCAAATAGATTAAGTGATGCGGATTCCTCCAGATGTTGTTTGACCGACCTGAGAATGTATTGAAAATCATGAGTCTTCACCCACGACAGGGAAAAAAAGCCAGACACATAGATGTTTAATTAGAGAAAGTGGTTTATTTCCACCTTCTGCTTATCGGTTTACAAAATATCAATTAAAAGCTAAAGTAACAAGTATAAAAATAAAATATGAAGAATTGAAATTGAATTTTGAATAATTAAACAATGAAAGCACACAATTATATTTACTGCTATGTGTTGTTTTGGTGAATTGCTTGAGTAGCACACAATTATATTAATTGTATGCTGTATGTATTGCGAGTGGTGTATGTGCTGCAGCCAGCGCTGCGGAGCACGCCACGCCATGAGATGTGTCAGTGCTCAGGTTGATTTTATTAATCCCAGCAACTTCTCAACAAGATAGAAAAATAGAATGTCCAGCGAGTGAGTGCTTGCATATGCAACTCTGGTACTTGAGTGCTGGAATTATACTATGAGGGACTGTGAAGCAGCCAACGCTGCACCGCACGGTGAAGTGAGCTTGAGGATGCACAAAATGAGTGGGATAAATTCACTGTATTTTCCCAGCAAACTTGGTTGGGGGAAAAAACAGTGAACTGATATGCACACACGCAATTGTATTAATTGGGTGAGCGACAAGTAGTGTGGAAAACGTGGTACAGAGCACGTCAACGGGTGAGACCTTTATGAGGATGCACCGACTTATTTTCTACTCCTCACCGACAGTGAATTACACTGAATTATGACGGTGTATTCTTACCTGAATTTTGAGTCCTGGTGAGCACAGAAGGTTGAGAGAGTCCGGTGAATGCAATGAAAAGGTCCGAGACGTGCAGGAGATGTGTGCGCTGCTCTCGTGGATACGAAAGCGTCGTTAAGCGCTGGAGTCAAATGAGTGAGATAGTCGGTGAGCTAAACCGAAGTCAAGCAAGAGAGATAACCTCTCGCTTAGCGCGGCATGCCTGCGAGGCACAGCCTCGGCTCTGCGAGGCCCTGCCCCGGCTATCTCCGGTCTAGCCGAACGCAGCGTGCTCGACCGCACCAACAGGTCGACGCACGGCGAATATCGATCGCCGTGCGTCAGCTGATTATCCAACATTAAGGAAATAAAAAATTCCATTGTAGATTCTATCTTTAGTGATTGTTGCTATAGAAATAAACAAGTAAATGAATAAATAAAATTTAAAAAAAAAGCTAAATTAGATTACATTCGATTCAGGAATAATAAAGATTCATTAAGGAATACTTAATTAATTAGTAGAGTATTAACGCCATAATAACAAAACTAAGAATAATAAAGATTTGCATTATCACGTTACTTTATAAAATTAATCAATCACATATGGTAGTATTAAGTTGCACTCGAAAGAATAATAAATTAATAAATTAATAAAAATTTTAAAAAAAAATATATATACATATATTTTAGTTAATAATCCATATATGCTTCCCTAATAAGTAACGATAAGAATATTAATAACAAGAATCAAGTATAATTTTGGGAAATATGCTATTTCACTTAGACCAATCGTGTGGAACTATTGCTATTGAGGAAAGGCCTGCCTTTTCAGTAGATCAAACATAAACACTAGAACGCAGTAGTATTCCAAAGTAAACAAACTGGACTTTTTACTTTGAGGACGGACTGGGAAATTCTGGGAATTACCACGACCAGATTCGAAACCCTGCAACAAAATTATTAAAGGGGTAACGTACAAAATAAAAACAGAAGAAAAGTAAATAAAAAGAACGTAATAATAATACTAATAATACTTCAATAATACGATAGTAATATGATGATAGTATTGATAGTCTTTTAAAAATAATTTTTGATAGATAGTGCGATAGCCATATGATGACAGTAATGATGGCCTGTCATACTAATAGTTGCGACATATGAGATACCGTTGCAAAAAAACGGAATAATAATAATTATTACGTTCCCCACTCTTAAACTATTAATTGCGAAGCTTGTGTATATTCATACCTTAATCATGCCAAGGAAAGGGCCACGTGAGAGATTTTTGTTTAAACAAATCCGTTTAGACAGCTATCACAATTGGCCAGTTATATTTTTAGACCCCGCAGAACTAGCTGTGGCAGAGTTTTATTATACTGGAATAGATGACGAAGTTAGTTGATTTGACTGTAGAGTGATTATTAAAAATTGGAAAGCAGGTGATATCCCTATGAAGGATCTCCGTAGATGGCATGAACAGTGCCTATTTATACGAGGTATTCCCTGCGGAAACGTACCCATCGGGACAGACCCACGGAAGATTTCTTTTCCTTGCAACAAGGAACGTATCGATTTTCGATTGGAAGCAAGAGTCAACGTGACCCCGACTGTCATGACTACAGACCTCCGATAAGAAGTTCATTAACCCTATCATATCCAGCTTTTGAAAATTATAGAAAACAGCACGCTTTTTGGTACCCAAGTTATCACTACCTACATACGACTTTGGAGATTTCCCCACCCACTCAATACCCAGGTAGGTCTCTGGCCACGTCTAGTCCGCTGCCTCGTAGTCCCCCCCCCCCCGCTATCACCAGTTGACGAAAATGTTCTCTCTAGACCCCCAACTCCCTGGTCGAGAACATTAAGTCTGTCCTCCTTATTCATAACTCCGACCTACGACACTGTAGTGGATCCTAATCTGTGCTGAAGCTGCCTCTCCCGCTCTGCGGACGGGATCTTTACCCCTTGCCTACACACCAATATGTGTTCCTTATGCAAAAGAAAAACATGGATCATGCAACCTATGCCATTTAGAAACAACATATATTGTACGCTGCAATCCGATAAAAATTTTGAAAAAATGGAGCACATGCATAAACGATCTTGTACTACAGGAAATACAAAATTGTTTAACTAAGGCAAGCAGTCACCGATAGAGAGTAGCTACCATTTGAGTTAAACTTTGTCATACAGTAGCAAAACTATCAATCATACCCATCCGTTAACGACGTTTTATATTACTCTTCATAACAACTGAGTCCAAATTCAAAACACTTCTATTCTCCCTTACAGCTTTCTCACTATCCTTATTCAGTAAAGAAGTCCCGAATTACAGAACGTTCTTTTTTTTTTTATTAAAACATTCAATAAGCATAATAAAAATAATAAAATAACCTGAGTTTACATGCATAACAGTTGAACATAATTCTATATTAACAAAACAGTTCAAAATAGCTCTCTTCAATCACTGCTCATAGATACGTATACGAATGGTAAGAAAAGGGAGAAGTGGAAGGCGAAACTGTGCCCAATAATGTTAAAACACGCTTGAGTAAGTTCAAGCGGTGTCAAATAGATGTCACCATAGATATATGTATTTATATGTACTGGACTTAATTTTTTATTTTTTTCTCAAACAATCAGTTCATCTTTTTAATTTGCTTCTGCACTCATCTCTAAATAAAATAAATTTAAAAAAACGAAAGAAACGAAAACATACATATATATTTTTGCATCCATCAGTATGATTAATAAAACATGCACACCCACGCATGCAAATAAGATACGGTTTCGCAGGAAAAATAATACTGTATTGTTCTGCCGCGGAATATTCCACTCCGTATTTCGTATATTCGGGAATATTCCATAGCAAAGAAACATTGGAATTCGTTCAAGACAGGAAACGAAGTCTAATGCCCGATCGTACGAACGACCCCAAGAACGCCGACGCAGCATGAGCGACTCGTTTGGCGTTCGACGATAGGCTAACGGTAAAATTGCGAATTAAGGGATTTGCGTGAACACAGTTAGCATCTGCTTTACGAAGGACAGTTATAAATTAGACTCAAGATAGAACGAGTTGGTTCCTCGTCAAATACTCGAAACAACATATTATTGTACATTCTTATATTGACTTTTAAATAGACAACGGAAAGTTACCGTTGCCTATAATAAATACTTCCTTTTATATAAATTCGCGTTTTCATCGATAACTCGAGATTCATCTCCTTATAGGCAAACGATCCCAACAATAATAACTTTTTAATATTATACCGATTACCGAATAATCCAATTACGCGGTACCGGCATAACAGTATCACATATTAATCCAAATGTTATGTTCCATAGAAAAATGGTGAGCTATTAACTGGAAATAAGATTCTGCAAGTCATTAACTCAAATATGCATCAAGCAGTACTAGTTAGTTATTATAATAAGTTGTCTACGTGCCCCCTGAGTAGAAGAATGTGGCCGCTGTCATCTTGGACGAGCAAATAGTCCTCCTCCATTAACTATGAGGAAGCAACCATCTACGTGAAAAGACGACCCTTCAACACCGGATGGGGAAGATCCATACTGTTCATCATCAAGATCATCATACGTGCTTAAAACATTGAGAACTCCATGATCTCCGGAATCCTCAAAAACTTCGAGAACATCGAAATTTCGAAAAAAATTTATTTTAAAGAACACCAAAAATTTCAATATCTTCCGACATTCAATAACTTCGAGAATTTCAAAACTTCAAGATCTTCAAGAATTTCGAAGTTGTAATAACTTTAAAGGACTTTAAGAACTTCTAAAACTGCAAACAGTTCAGCACTTACTTCGGATCGTATGGTACATAATACCATACACACCCAAACCACTGAGACCATCGAGACTTTCAAGAACTCCAAAAACTTCATTAAAATTCTTATTTTTTATTTTAAAACTTCAAGAACTTCGAGAATTCCTGAGCTCCAATAACCTAAACGAACTTCAAGAACTACTAGAACTTCAAACATTCCAATAACTTTACGAACTTCAGAACTTCAACAATTTCAAGGACTTCAAGAGCTTCTTCGCTAGCAACGATGCACCAAAAAACGTATGATAAAAATTATATATGTACATTTATCAATACATCGGCACTATTAGAATCCAGTTAACCACACCAAGTGCCTGCAAAGGAAAAGTATTATATCAAATAATTTAAAAATAGAATCGCACTACCGCTAAAAGAAGTGAGTAAATTTAGAAAAGAACATATAACAACGAAAGGGTCTTAGTAACAAATAAGTACGCAAATAAGAAATCTGAAACAGAACCAGGCAGTCTAATAATGGAAATAATCCATTGATTTAACATAACAGGAAAATATTCCGAGAAATAGATCCCTACGAGTGCGCAGTCAATCAGTAATTGTATTCAAGGCAGGCTACGTATATTATGATTAGGAAAACTATATATATTATTTATTGGGTCTGGGAAAAAGTTCGTGGCGTTTTTTTAGTAAAATTTAACTGGTTTTCTTATAGTGTGAAAATGAATTTATTTAAACCTAATATGTTCCATTATTATCGACAGTGTATCGCCATTTTTCGAGTAGAGTCATGATGCCATCGGTGAAGAACTTCTGTGGTTTCTGGTTGAAAAACTGAATAAAGTGGTTTTCACAAACTTCTTTTGAAAGCAGCTTAATTCCATTGAGAGAGTTCTGCAGACATCGGAATAAGTGATAGTCAGAGGGTGCTGGACTATACGGTGGATGCATCAAAACTTCCCAACCAAGCTCTGGCAATTTTTGACGGGTAATCAAAGAAATGTGTGGTCGGGCATTAACACGATGGAAGACAACACCTTTCCTATTAATAAATTCGGGTCATTTTCTTTCAATTACTTGGCAAAATCTCTCTAGTTGTCCACAGTAGAGTTGAGAATCAATCTTCTGATCCACTGGAAGTAGCTAATGGTGGACGATTCCCTTCCAGTCCCACCACACACACAGCATCACCTTTTTCGCCGTCAATCCTGGCTTGGCGAACGCTTGTGACGATTCACTATCCCTTGTCCACGACCTTTGACGCTTCCAATTGTCGTACGTGATCTATTTTTCATCACCGATTATGACACGTTTCAGAAATGGCTCGATTGCATTGCGTTTCAGCAGCGCATTGCAGATATTAATTCGCTCTATCACGTTTTTCGCGCGTAACTAATGAGGAACCCATACATCGAGCTTCTTTTTGTAGCCAGCTTTGTGTAAATGGTTCAAAACAGTTTTGTGGTCTATGCCTAGCTCCATACTGATATCGACACTGCTTATTTTGCTGGGGTTTTTCAAGAATTTCATGAGCTTTTCCAGTGATTGGATGACCAGAGCGTGACTCATCTTTCACATAAAAATTACCAGAACGAAAGCGAGCGAACCATTTCCGCGCAGCAGATTTTGATAAATTACTTTCACCGTACAGAGCACAAATTCTTTCACAAGCCTGCGCAGCGTTATACCCTTTGTCGTGATAATATTGCAAAGTATAGCGCAATTCTTCATTACTGTTCTGCATTTTCAAACGCAAACAACTTTTCAACCACTGCACCAATTTTGACGTGTCACCTGTCCAACGAGCGTTTAGTGGTGTCGCTGCGATCTGTGTTCCCTGACGTATTTGCAATTGCTGCCACCTGTCGGCAAAAACGCCACGAAATTTTTTCCAAACCCAATATATATCTACCAACTCTTGGCTAGAAGTAAATTCAATCAATCTTTGATAAAATAAAAAGGGACAACGAAATCTATTACCAATCATAGATTCCAATTCACTACACTGAAACACAGAATAATATTTACTAATTGTGAAAAAGAAAAGTAAGTAATTGCATGTTTGTCATTTCGATTATTAGGTTTCTCCTAATAACGTTTTTAAGGGGGGAGCTGTTACGTTCTGACGTAACCATGCTCCAATATCTTCATTTCTTTTAAAGAAGATCATAACTCTTCGTTGTGGAGAAAGATTTCAAAGCCCTTGGGATACTGAAATTTTAAGGCCCCTGGGTAGTAGTGGCTGAGACTGCGATCCAGGTACGCAACCTCTACTGGAGGAAATAAGTAGTTCCATACGCGCGCGGTTTGGGTTGCGCCCGTTGGATGGCGCTTATTCGCAATGCCCGGCTAAAAATAGTCCGCACGAAGCAACGAATTTTGATCCATTACCTTGGGAGCTTTTCCAGTCTCTGCGACTGAGCTCAGTATAGATGAACTATTTTCTCTTCATACATTAAATGCAGCTTTATTCAGTGCATCTTAGTAGCATTATTTTCTCACCCACGTTGATGGCAATTGTAATAATAATAATATTTATTTAAAAAAAAAATTTTTTTATGAGGGGTGTCGGAAAAACTTTAAAAAGACAGAGAGGAGGGACCGCTTTCCTCAAAGTGTGGGATTTGTACCCACTAAAAATCACCAACCCTTTTTCTAGATGTTGTGTAATGACACCGGACCCCCCCCCCGGAATAGTTGGGACAGGTAGTAAGTATAATAATAATAATAATAATGTTGTGCCGCGGAATATTCCACTCCGTATTTCGTATATTCGGGAATATTCCATAGCAAAGTAACATTGGAATTCGTTCAAGACAGGAAACGAAGTCCAATGCCCGATCGTATGAATGACCCCAAGAACGCCGACGCAGCATGAGCGACTCGCTTGGCGTTCGGCGATAGGCTAACGCTAAAATTGCGAATTAAGGGATTTTCGTGAAGACAGTTAGCAACTGCTTTACGAAAGGACAGTATTAAATTAGATTGAAAAGAGAACGGTTGGTTCCTCGTTTAATACTCGAAACAACGCATTATTGTACTTCTTACTTTGATATATAAATAGGCAACGGAAAGTTACCGTTGCTTATAATAAATACTTCCTTTTATATAAATTCGCGTTTCCATCTTTTACTCGAGATCCATCTCCTTATCGGCAAACGATCCCAAAAAATAATAACTTTTAATATTATACCGACTACCGAATAATCCAATTACTCGGTACCGGCATAACATTTGGTGGCAGCGGTGGGATATGCCGAAGTTAAGTGATTCGTGATTTATTAGGACAAAAGTGTTTCGGACAAAGTTGAGAATACTCTGAAGTGACGACTACGACGCGTGCAAGGACACCAGTGTAGTTCGTGAAAACGCGACTAATCTAACGCGAAGCCGTGAAGTGAACGTCGGTGCGGGGTGACGTATCGGTCAACCGTTTAAAATCCCGATTGACGGTGTTACGTCAAGTCGTGGAAAAACGCACAAAGTGTGCAACCGAGTACGCGAAGCAGCTACTCGAGGAGAAGCCGTCGTGCAACCATTGGCGACGTGCTAAGGAACCAACAACGGAGATACGGGTCAACGGTACCAGGGAGGATAACTGGACCAGCCTTCGAGGGAAGCTACGAGATAACAGGTCTACAGCACCGGAGGAACGGCACCCGAGAACGACAGCATGGAAAGGACCGTCTACCAGATCATCTTTCTGTAAGTAACGGTTACTTTATACTTATACATATAGCCAGTAAACTGAAACCAGATAGGACAAAAATTTTGAAATTTTGAAAAAACAAAATTAATAATTTTGCCAAAGCCAGTGTAGAATCGATATTTGGGAATATTCTAAAGTAGAGTTAGCCGAGAAATTTGCAAGCATGTCAGATCCTAGAGGAGCCCGACCAAGAAATAGGGGCAATTCGCTAGAGACGACGTTGCCCGGCGAAGAGGTAGACCCTACAGCCGGTTTAGCTGCGGCAGTAGGAGACATAGCTTACGAAGCGCGCAGGGCGCTATTCGAGCTGTCGCCGTCGGGGCGAATCCCTTCGTCCAGACAAGGGGCCCTGGCGGACAGACTGACGGCCCAGTTTGGCGTAAACCCACGTAGGGGTGCGTCATTCGGGGATCATGACAGCAACGTTAGCGACGACTTGCTTAATATGGCCACTGGCGAGCAAACGCCTGAACGCATCACCGAGGGCATGGTCGAGCGAGAAATAGAAAACATGCGAACCATAGATCGTGTGGGTTTTTCAGCAGCTACCGGTACGACAGCGCGGTCGGTACCAGCGAGAGTACGCGATCGGTTGGAAGCGGTCGACCGAAGCCAACGCGAACTGGAAAGAGCGCGACGCCAGTGCGAGAGGCTGCAGCGCGAGCACGATAGAGGCCAACGCGAATTCGATCGCGAACTCAGGGAGGCCGAAACACCGTCGGCGAGACGGAACTTGGCGGACACGCTCAACGAGGTAGGTGCGGACGAGTACGAACTCATCCGGTCCCTACGAGAGCAAAACGCCGAACTATCGCGGAGGCTGGGAGATACGGGGTTGGAAGAACGTCCGACACTACGCCCGCGATCGAGGCAAACCCGATTTGAAGAATCGGATTATCCCCCTGCGGATCCCGTGTTCCAGAGGGAACAACGGAGGGTGTCGGAAACACCGAGTCGGACACTCGACCTGGGGCTGGCCTTGAAAAATATAAAGCGCTTCGACGGCAGCAACGCTGACGAACCAGATGCCTTCTTGCGATCGTGCGAGACAGTTTTCAAGAGAGTAGCGCCCCAGGATCAAGACATCCTGTTGGAACTGGTGCTCAGCAGCAAGCTTGAGGGAAGGGCGTCCAGAGAGATTAAGCACAAAGTCATCCACTCGGTAGCGCAGCTAAAAGCCGAGCTGGAGGCCCTGTACGGAAAGCGGAAGTCGTTGCCTGCGTTACAAGTAGAGTTCAACTCCCTCCGGCAGGGCCAGGGTGAGGACATCGCGGTATACGCCGCCAGGACTGAGCGTATCACCGTCGATATAATGGAAAAACTCTGCGAGGAAGCCACCTCGATGTTGGAGATGCGCATCGTCGAAAAAATAACACGAAAGAGCGCCCAGGCCAACTTCGAAAATGGACTGCATGGGCAGGTCCAAATTCTGGTGAGATCTCGTAATTACGCCACCCTCCACGAGTCGGTAACCGGAGCCATCGAGATCACCAACATGGTGCAGCCAAAGGGAGGGGTTGGTGGAGCAATAAGCCACCCCAGAAGGTCCCAAGGTGCACCATCCCAGCAGAACGAGAACTGTTTCACCTGCGGGAAACCAGGGCACGTGGCTCGAGACTGCACCCGCAGATCGGGAAGAGTAAGCCTACCGATGCCCAGCGAGAATACATCCATTCACAACGTTGACGTCGTGTGCAACTATTGCCAAAAAAGGGGCCACATGTGGAAAGACTGCAGGAAAAGATTGTCGCAGAACAAAAGCGATCCTGCCCAGTCTTCACAGCATCCCCAACGTCCAAGGGACTCAGGGGGCAAGAATGAAAGGTCCACGGTAAATGCAAGTGCAAGTCGATCGAAGACCGATGCCAGCCCGCTGGGAACCATGAGGATAAATACGCTAACTGTCCAGCAGAGACCTGCACGCAAGCAGAAGGAAACAACGCTGCGGCTCCTACAAGTGACGCTGCCGGCGTCGAGTGCCACCGCCAGCGACTTCGACATCGATGCACCGTTGGCCACAACCAGGGTACTCACCCTTAAAGCGGACACCGGAGCGCAGTGCAGCATAATCAAGGAAGGCTGCCTCAAGCCCGAAACCATGGTAAGCAGGTGCTCCGTGGAACTGCAGGGTGTTGCAGAAGAAAAATTCACCCCCCTCGGGATAGCTAAAATTATTCTCGAGACACCGGCTCTAAATGTAGAGCATTGGTTCTACATCGTTCCGAACAATGTGACGTTGAAGGTCAACGGATTACTTGGCATGGACTTTATCAAGCAGCATTAAGCGGACATCCTGCATGGCGAGATGCTCAAGTTGTATGGGCACTGCATGCCGCTAAGGGACGGCGCGACGAGGATAAATTCGTCACCACGCGGTAGAACTGCAGCCACGTGCAAATACATAGGCCTGCTTACGAAGACAAATTCTCTTTACGGAAACGGGTCTAACACGGATGCCGCCAAGGAGAATAAATCTGTCGGACTACCTATGAGGAGCGGAATCAGCCGAGGAAAAGTAGCGAGATTCCGTGTCACACCGTCAAAACCTAATAAAGTTAGTTTATATGGTTATAAAAACGACGGAGAAGTGCAACGGCCGTCGGCGACACTCGAGCCGTCGGAGATAGCGAAGGCCGTACGGAACCGGCAGGTCAAGGCACTACGCGTACGCTCAACGAGCACGGGTGCCAAACGCTTCGCGCAGCAACGACGGAAGCCCGACTTGGTGCCCCCCAGCAGTGAAAAGCAAGCAGCTTGCGCAGGAATAGCGTGCGAATACAACGGTGTATTCCAACTACGAGGGAACAAGCGACAGCGCACGCACGAGGTGCAAGATCGCGCACCCTTTAAGGTCGTATCGAAGGACCTAGGATCGCAACCCTTGCCTGGGAAGACCGTAAAATCGGGGCATGGGTCCGGTAAAATGCAGAAAGTCGGAAAAAGAAATACTGTTGCAGATGCTCTTAGTCGCACATATGCGACCACACGAGCCCAAGTGGGACAGGACAGAAAGTCCCACAAAAAGAGAATGATAGCGCAATCGGGTATACGAACAGCCGCACAAAGCGGAGAGTCGAGGATACCCAAGGCAACCAGTATAACTCGTCGGCATAGTAACACACGGAGTAAGAGCTACTCGCGATAGTATGGGCCCTAGCTCAATTCCAGCCATATATTTAAGGTACCCGTTTCACAGTAGTGACGGACCACCAACCGCTCACCTGGCTGTTCGGAGTAAAGGACCCAGGTTCGAGATTGATGCGTTGGAAAATTAAATTGGCGGAACATGAGTTTAACGTAGAGTACAAGGCAGGAAAGCGCAATACGAATGGAGATGCACTAAGTCGAATATGCCTTACTACGAGGGCCCAAGCGAGAGCGGAGAACGAAGTCCGTGTGTCGAAAGAGGACAGCACGACGGGGCAAGTAGGCACCACGAAAGACCGCACAAAGCGGACAGACGAAGATACCATGTTTAGCCATGGTAGCTCGCTGGAGCGAGAGGTCAAGCTCGCCCGCGAGCGGGACGAGGACAGCAAGCGCGCGGGTACGGACAGCCGCACAAAGCGGAGAGCCGAGAATACCCCGGGCCAGCCTAGCAACACGGCAGAGAGAGAGGCCGCGCTGGCCAATGCGCCAGAAGAGGATAGAGAGATTCGCAGCGTGCCTGCAGAACGCTCTACTGAACCCCACAGCCCCGCCGAAAAGCCGTGCGGTCGGGGAAGGGGCAGACCACGCAAGCAAGCAACGCAAGCCACTGGTAAGACTGCGAGCACTGCTAACAAGGATGGAGCGGGCCCAGCACAGCATGGCAGACCCGCGAAGCGCGGAAGGCCGCGAAAGGCAAACGTTGCAAGGCCGCTCGAGAGAGAGAGCGACCCAACGGCGGAGCCACCGGTGGGCACACCGAGCGAAGAAACTGCGGACAGAGCACCGCAAAGGCCTGCTGAGGAAGCGAGGCACGGCGGGGCCCGTAGCCCACGAACTTCTCGCAGCGCGGATGAAGACAGCGCGATAAAAGAGTATAGCGACTGCCGCAGTGGCGTAGCCACTCCTTCTGTCGATGACCGCTAGAAAATAATTAGAGAATACCACGACACCTCCATAGGAGGGCATCAAGGTATACGGCGCACGTTACATCGAATCCGGACCAAATACAACTGGCCCGGCCTGAGAAGAGATCTAGAGAATTATATATCGTCTTGCGAATCCTGTCAAAAGAATAAAATCAGGAAAAAAGAACGAGTACCGATGGTGGTAACCGACACCCCCTCGAGGTCGTTTGAAAAGGTTGCGGTCGACATCGTAGGACCGCTACCGGACAGCGTCAACGAAAAAAAATACATACTTACGATCTAAGACGCATTGACCAAGTACAGCGCAGCGATTCCATTGCCGAACCAAGAGGCTTCGACAGTAGCAAAGGCGCTCGTAGAAGAATTAATTTGCCGGCACGGGACACCGGAAATAATATTATCAGACCAAGGCACGAACTTCCTCAGCTCGACCTTCAAAGAAATATGTCGACTGCTCCGAATCAAAAAGATACAAACGACGGCCTACCATCCGGAATCAAATGGCGCTCTAGAAAGATCGCATCGTACCCTTGCAGAATACCTGAAAAATTTCATAAATGAGGATCAAGGTAATTGGGACGAGTGGCTGCCGTACGCAATGTTCATGTACAACACCACTCCACATACGGGGACCGGATTGTCACCCCATGTATTGGTATACGGACGCGAAGCAGAGTTACCGACTGCCGTGAAGCAGGAGCCCCGCCGCACCTATGCGTACGACGACTACGTCCAAGAGTTACGCGAACGACTACGCGCCGCATGGACTGTAGCACGAGACAACCTGGAAGGCGCGAAAAGACAGTCGAAGACTACATACGACCAAGGCGCACAGGTGCAGGAGTACCGCGTCGGCGAACGCGTACTCCTCCGCGACGAGACAGTGCGCAGGGGGCGGTCAGCCAAGCTGACCCCGAAGTGGACGGGACCTCACGAAATAATAGAAAAGAGGCCCCCCGTCAATTACGTCATCCGAAAGGGACGAAAAACTCAGGCAGTGCATGCAAACCGCCTGAAGCTCTTTATAGAGCACTAAAATGAAATAAAAGCTAAATAAAAGCGCAAGGTAAGGAACTCCAATAAGAGAAACAAGATAAAATGAAAACTTGTTTAATTGAAAAAGCACGAAGGAAAACATGTCATACATAGTAATGGTAATTTAGAAAAATTCCGGCATACTGGCTTTGGTAGGCATATGTATAGTAACCGCCCGAGATTTCAGTATCAGAACCATCGGGCGAACGTCGCAGGTCATCAGGGAAAACTACCTTCCATCGTTCAATTTAAAATTAACGGAAATTGAAGGTCAGGCACCCCCTAAGCAGACCGAGAGGACAAGTCCATCACAGAGCGTGTTGCGAGACCCGGAAGAGCTTCAAAAGCTCGGAGCTCAAGCCGACCAAATCATGGACAACCTCAATACCGACGGAGACGGGATGCAACGCATCCATAATCTGAGTTTCTACTCATTGGGTGCAGTGGCACCAATAGCTTTGGTTGGCTATGTTCTGTTTAAATGTTATAGGTATCAACGAAACCGAACACCAACAAGGACAAGCGAGGCAACGACCCCGGCAACAGCCGAGGTAAACATCAACCTCGAGCCGATCGGACGACAACAGCCAGAAGGGCAACCGCGATCCGAGCTGGCCAGGTTATGCACCCGTCCCCTCAACCGAGAACGACTCGCTCGGCACGAAAGACGATAAGAAGCAGAGGAAAAACTTCATCGTCAACGAATGAAAAAATGAAACATTTTATTGTATTGTTATATAACATCAAACAGTAAAATTGTAAGAGGAAATACGAGAAACCAATCGAAGAAAAAATTTTTAAGAAAAAATTTTTCATTTAAAGGGGGGAGGGATGTTTTGCCGCGGAATATTCCACTCCGTATTTCGTATATTCGGGAATATTCCATAGCAAAGTAACATTGGAATTCGTTCAAGACAGGAAACGAAGTCCAATGCCCGATCGTATGAACGACCCCAAGAACGCCGACGCAGCATGACCGACTCGCTTGGCGTTCGGCGATAGGCTAACGCTAAAATTGCGAATTAAGGGATTTTCGTGAAGACAGTTAGCAACTGCTTTACGAAAGGACAGTATTAAATTAGATTGAAAAGAGAACGGTTGGTTCCTCGTTTAATACTCGAAACAACGCATTATTGTACTTCTTACTTTGATATATAAATAGGCAACGGAAAGTTACCGTTGCTTATAATAAATACTTCCTTTTATATAAATTCGCGTTTCCATCTTTTACTCGAGATCCATCTCCTTATCGGCAAACGATCCCAAAAAATAATAACTTTTAATATTATACCGACTACCGAATAATCCAATTACTCGGTACCGGCATAATAATAATAATAATAATAATATCAGGGGTACAAATTGAAAATGCGGGTTTGATAACAGATGGCGTTACTAACGCTATACGCATCAGGCAGTACTGTGACTATGTTCATGTCAAAGCTACGTCTTATAGCTTTAATTTTCAGTATGTGTCAATTTGTCGCAGTGTCAAATTCATAGTTTTTTTAAGCTCTCAATATGTCGAGTTTCGTGCCAACAAAACAGCATTTGCGGGAAGTTTTAATTTACTTCTTTAATTTGAAGAAAAGTGCTGCTGAAGCACATCGATTGGTCTCCGAGGCTTATCCGAGTCATGTTCCATCGGTTTCAACGTGCGAGAGATGGTTTGTGCGGTTTAGAAGTGGTGATTTTGACGTTGAGGACAAAGAGCGGCCGGGCCAAGTGAAAAAGTTTGAGAATGCTGAATTGGAGGCAATACTCAATGAAGACTCGTGTCAAACTTAACAAGAGCTCGCAGATTCATTGGGAGTGACACAACAAGCCATTTCCCATCGTATAAAAGCCCTCGGAATGATCCAAAAGCAAGGACATTGGGTGCCGTATGAGCTGAAGCCGAGAGACGTCGAGCGCCGTTTTTTTGCATGCGAACTGCTGCTCGAACGGCAAAAACGGAAGGGTTTTTTGCATCGCATTGTCACTGGTGATGAAAAGTGGATCCATTACGATAACCCGAAGCGCAAAAAATCATATGGTTACCCCGGCCATGCATCATCATCGACGGCCAAACCAAATATTCACGGCGCCAAGCTCATGCTCTGTATTTGGTGGGACCAGCTGGGTGTGGTGTATTATGAGCTATTGAAATCGAACGAAACCATCACAGGAGCACTATACCGAACTCAATTGATGCGTTTGAGCCGCGCACTCAAAGAAAAACGGCCACAATACGAGCAAAGACACGACAAAGTAATTTTGCAACATGACAACGCTCGGCCACATGTTGCAGCGCCGGTCAAAACATACCTACAAACGCTGAAATGGGAAGTCTTACCCCACCCGCCGTATAGCCCAGATATTGCTCCTTCCGATTACCACCTTTTCCGATCGATGACACATGGCCTAGCTGACCAGCGCTTCCATTCTTACGAAGAAGCCCAAAAATGGGTCGATGACTGGATAGCAGCCAAGCCGGCCGAATTTTTTCGCGACGGTATCCGTAAATTGCCAGAAAGATGGGAAAAAGTTGTGGCTAGCGATGGACAATACTTTGAATAATTCATTTGTTACCATTTTTTCAGAATAAACGTTCAAAAATAGAAAAAAATCCCGCATTTTCAATTTGTACTCCTAATAATAATAATAATAATAATAATAATAATAATAATAATAATAATAATAATAATAATAATAATAATAATAATAATAATAATAATAATAATAATAATAATAATAATAATAATAATAATAATAATAATAATAATAATAATAATAATAATAATAATAATAATAATAATAATAATAATAATAATAATAATAATAATAATAATAATAATAATAATAATAATAATAATAATAATAATAATAATAATAATAATAATAATAATAATAATAATAATAATAATAATCAGACGATGCGGCGAGTGGGCCGTTGGATGACGGACCACGGACTACAACTCGCGACAGAAAAGACAGAACTGACTTTCCTTAGCAGAAGACGCATACAGACGAGACTACCCATGTGGGTCGGGACGGACGAAATCGAGGCCGGAGGTGAAGTCAAGTACTTGGGAGTGACCCTAGATACGAAGATGACCTTCTGGCCTCATATACAAAAAACATGCCAGAAGGCGGCTAAGAGGATAGCATCCTTAAGCCGCCTAATGGCCAACACAAACGGGCCAAGACCGGGAAAACGACGACTCCTAATGACGACAGCCCACTCGATCCTCCTGTACGGCGCGGAGATCTGGGCAGATGCCCTGAAGACAAAGAAGTACTGCCACGCCATGACAACGGTACAAAGACAGGGTGCGCTGAGGATCGCCTGCTCCTACCGAACTGTCTCTGCAGAAGCAGTCTTGGTGGTTGCGGGCGTGATCCCCGTGGACCTCCTAGCTTTCGAGCGAAAGAGGATCTACGGGAGAAGCGCGGACATAAGACGGGAAGATGCGGCGGTCGCGGAACGCGACAAGACGATACAGACTTGGCACGAACAATGGACAGAAAGAGCGACAGGCAACTGGACAAGACGACTAATAAAGGACCTGAGACCGTGGATCGAAAGAGATTTTGGGGACGTAAATTTTTACATCACCCAGTTCCTGACGGGACACGGTTACTTTAGACGGTACCTTTATAACATGGACAGAGTACGGACGCCAGACTGTAAGTACTGTGGACACGAACGAGACGACGCGGAACACACATTTTTTGTGTGCGACCGCTGGACAGGACTCCGACTGAAACTGGAGACGATTGTTGGCAGCATCACCCCGGACAACATTGTTCAGGTGATGCTCCACTCGACAGAATGGTGGCAACTAGTTGCCACCTATACAGAGACGATACTGCGACGAAAAAACGTAGACGGCTGCCTCACCTAACCGAGCAGACAGACTGACGTGACGCGACAGGTTACAGACAGCAAGACGAACGAACGAACACGGACAGAACCCCCAGCCAGAAGTAATACCAAAATAGTTCCTGGTCTGGGGGAGGGCAACAAGGAGAGGGCGGTTTAGTGGGTAGGCCTACTTTTTTGGGAGTCCCACATACCCCCCCAGTTCAAAAGACTGGAGGATATCCGTAAAAAGGATTCTGCAACTCCTTGTATAAAATAATAATAATAATAATAATAATAATAATAATAATAATAATAATAATAATAATAATAATAATAATAATAATAATAATAATAATAATAATAATAATAATAATAATAATAATAATAATAATAATAATAATAATAATAATAATAATAATAATAATAATAATAATAATAATAATAATAATAATAATAATAATAATAATAATAATAATAATAATAATAATAATAATAATAATAATAATAATAATAATAATAATAATAATAATAATAATAATAATAATAATAATAATAATAATAATAATAATAATAATAATAATAATAATAATAATAATAATAATAATAATAATAATAATAATAACAATAATAATAATAATATCAGGAGTACAAATTGAAAATGCGGGATTTTTTTCTATTTTTGAACGTTTATTCTGAAAAAATGGTAACAAATGAATTATTCAAAGTATTGTCCATCGCTAGCCACAACTTTTTCCCATCTTTCTGGCAATTTACGGATACCGTCGCGAAAAAATTCGGCCGGCTTGGCTGCTATCCAGTCATCGACCCATTTTTGGGCTTCTTCGTAAGAATGGAAGCGCTGGTCAGCTAGGCCATGTGTCATCGATCGGAAAAGGTGGTAATCGGAAGGAGCAATATCTGGGCTATACGGCGGGTGGGGTAAGACTTCCCATTTCAGCGTTTGTAGGTATGTTTTGACCGGCGCTGCAACATGTGGCCGAGCGTTGTCATGTTGCAAAATTACTTTGTCGTGTCTTTGCTCGTATTGTGGCCGTTTTTCTTTGAGTGCGCGGCTCAAACGCATCAATTGAGTTCGGTATAGTGCTCCTGTGATGGTTTCGTTCGATTTCAATAGCTCATAATACACCACACCCAGCTGGTCCCACCAAATACAGAGCATGAGCTTGGCGCCGTGAATATTTGGTTTGGCCGTCGATGATGATGCATGGCCGGGGTAACCATATGATTTTTTGCGCTTCGGGTTATCGTAATGGATCCACTTTTCATCACCAGTGACAATGCGATGCAAAAAACCCTTCCGTTTTTGCCGTTCGAGCAGCAGTTCGCATGCAAAAAAACGGCGCTCGACGTCTCTCGGCTTCAGCTCATACGGCACCCAATGTCCTTGCTTTTGGATCATTCCGAGGGCTTTTATACGATGGGAAATGGCTTGTTGTGTCACTCCCAATGAATCTGCGAGCTCTTGTTGAGTTTGACACGAGTCTTCATTGAGTATTGCCTCCAATTCAGCATTCTCCAACTTTTTCACTTGGCCCGGCCGCTCTTTGTCCTCAACGTCAAAATCATCACTTCTAAACCGCACAAACCATCTCTCGCACGTTGAAACCGATGGAACATGACTCGGATAAGCCTCGGAGACCAATCGATGTGCTTCAGCAGCACTTTTCTTCAAATTAAAGAAGTAAATTAAAACTTCCCGCAAATGCTGTTTTGTTGGCACGAAACTCGACATATTGAGAGCTCAAAAAAACTATGAATTTGACACTGCGACAAATTGACACATACTGAAAATTAAAGCTATAAGACGTAGCTTTGACATGAACATAGTCACAGTACTGCCTGATGCGTATAGCGTTAGTAACGCCATCTGTTATCAAACCCGCATTTTCAATTTGTACCCCTGATAATAATAATAATAATAATAATAATAATAATAATAATAATAATAATAATAATAATAATAATAATAATAATAATAATAATAATAATAATAATAATAATAATAATAATAATAATAATAATAATAATAATAATAATAATAATAATAATAATAATAATAATAATAATAATAATAATAATAATAATAATAATAATAATAATAATAATAATAATAATAATAATAATAATAATAATAATAATAATAATAATAATAATAATAATAATAATAATAATAATAATCCCTCCCAAGTGTGTCGCCTTGCCGCGGCGGGGGGGCTTGCGTTTCTGCAATGAACTTTGGAGCTCAGCCGGCGGGGGCTCTGGCCCCTGGCAGGTCTAACCTTGCCGGACAGGTCCATGGGGAGCAGGCAGACTAAGAACACACAACATCAAAAGCTACGGTGGAAGGCATCGTGCCTACGGCTGCATGGCCGCAATGATGTAAACTAAAGCGGTCGCGAACGATCCCTGCAGGGCACCGGGTGGAACCCTGCAGTATTTACACCTTACCTAGACAAGGCGGCTCTGCCTAGGCAGACCTACATTCCGACCTACTCGTGGGATTAATATGGAGAAACTTTTAAAAGAAATAAAACCTAAGCAGAAGAAGGAGTTGGAAAAAACATCGACCGAGGAAGAACTCACGACAATCGGAGAACTCGCGACGAACAATATCGAGGGAGAGTCGAACGATGATAGCTTGGCGAACGTGACTGAAAGTGTCAACCTGAGAAGGAGAAGTATACTTCAGTCATGTTCGTCAACAGGCACGGAAGATCGATCTCTACATCAGAAGAAAAAAAAATTAAGATACAGAAAGAGAGAAACGACACTGCCACCCATGGAAGAGGGTAGAACGGTTCCACCTGTCGTCGGAAAAATAAGGAAGCATCGAGAAAAACCTGGAACCTCCTCATTCGACGATTACAATAAGAACCAACCCGATTTGACAGAATTATTACAACTCATTCATGAGACCGCGACGAAAATAGAAGAGGCAGCGGCAATACAGAAAAATATGAATATGGCGGTAAAAACCGGCATTAAGACGATTCTTGAGGCCGCCGACGCTGCGCTAAACATGCAAAGCAGGACAGCCTCGAAGAGACAAATGATGGCAGACGACCTGACAGAGACAGAAACGAAGACAACGGAACCGGCGACGCGACCGACGAAACGGAAACGGGAGACGACGAAGACCCCACCAGAGGCCCGACAGAAGACACCCCCAAGAACGGAGGAGGCCGAAACCTGGACAACCGTGAGGAAACGAAAAAAGAAGAAAAAAACGACGGAACCGAAAAACAAAACGGACGAGACGAACGTACCGACCCAAGCTGAAAAGCGCAGAACGACCCCCAAACATAGGGGAACGGCTGTACTGGTCAAACCTGGGAAAGACAACACGTACTCGGACATCGTACGGAAGATAAGGACGACGGTCGACCCGACGAGCAGTCATGTACAGGTGATGGCTCTAAGGAAGACCAAGGACGGACGGTGTCTCATCAAGATACAGACAGACACGGACGGACGAGAACAGTTTGAACGCGCACTACAGGACGCGGTTGGGGACACGGGCAGTGTAAGGACCGTGACTTCTAGGACACAACTGGAGATCATGGACCTGGACTGCGTTACCACCGCGGAGGACGTGATACGGGCACTGAGACGAGAAACGGGACGAGACGGCGACTTTGGTGTCCACATCTTCGGCCCGAACCGGGCCGAGCAGTACATGCCAGTCTGCGACCTCGAGACGCGGGAAGCCGATGTGCTGCTGGACCGGGGCCGGATCGGGATAGGATGGGTGCGATGCCGACTACGACAACGATTGACGGTGACCAAATGCTACAAGTGCCTGGGCTACGGACATACAAGGACGAGCTGCACGAACGCGGATCGGACAAAGAACTGCAGGAAATGCGGCGAGACGGGACATTACGCGACGGACTGTAAAAACAGACCGGCTTGCCCACTGTGCTCTGAGACGGGTCACAAGGACGTAGCGCACCTTGCGGGAACCGGAAGGTGTGCGGTATTCCGGGCTGCGCTGGAGGAGTGCAGGAAGCAGGCCGGAAGACGGACAGAATAGTTCAGGGAAACCTGAACAGGAGTAGGACAGCAGACATGCTACTACCACAGATAGCTGACGAACATGACGCCGACATTCTGATCCTGTGCGAACCGTACAGGAAAAGAATGACACAAACGTACATTACGAACGAGACAGAGACCACAGCTATCTGGATAAGGGGCGCTGCCCAATCTCGAATAAATAACTGCGGTGTCGGGGACGATTACGTCTGGGCAAGGGTCGGCGCTGTCACTTACGACAGCGTTTACCTGACACCCAACTGCGCCGCAACGGATTTCGAGAGGAAAGTGGCGCTCCTTGAAGACGGAATCAGGAATCTGCCTGGAGACGTTATCATCGGGGGAGACCTCAACGCGCGGGCGATCGAGTGGGGAATGACAACAACGAACAAACGTGGACGGCTGCTGCTGGAGATGGCCGCAAGACTAGACCTGGTGGTAGCAAATACGGGAAACGTACCGACGTACAGACGACCAGGGTTTGGAAACTCCATCCCTGACGTCACAATGACATCGGACAGAATATCACCACGGATAGGACAGTGGCGGGTTTTCGACGTTTTCGACGGCTATACGGCCAGCGATCACCAGTACATTGTCTTCGAAGTGGCAGGACAAACGGCGACGAGACGGACGAGGACCCAATACCCCCCGAGGTGGAACCTCAACAAACTCGACTTACGAAAATTTTCGGGGGAACTGGCGGCAGCACCAGCACCAATGACGAAAGTCCCCCCTGAACTGACTGGCCGGCAAAGGGCGGAAAGACTCACGGACGAGACGGCCAAACTGACGGACCGGCTGTGCAACAGCACAATGCCGAAACGACGACATAGACCAAACAGGCAACCACAATACTGGTGGACGGACGAAATAGCCGAGCTGCGCAGGCTCTGCTTGGCAAACCGCCGACGAGTTACGAGGGCTGGGGGAAGACCTGAAAGGGAAAACCTCCAAGCCACTTACAAGACGTCACGAAAAACACTTACGAACGCCATAAGGGACAGCAAAACGCGATGCTGGAAGCAGCTCTGCGAGGAGGTGAACGAAGACCCCTGGGGAACCGGTTACAAAATTGTGACTGGC
This sequence comes from Cylloceria caligata, assembly GCA_963942595.1. Classification (NCBI taxonomy): domain Eukaryota; kingdom Metazoa; phylum Arthropoda; class Insecta; order Hymenoptera; family Ichneumonidae; genus Cylloceria; species Cylloceria caligata. Next base: position 19,912,910 of record OZ012709.1, on the reverse strand, counting down.
AAACTAGGGGCCCGAGTTCCACTTGAACTCAAAGATGCCGAAACCGCAGAACGGATTGTTGACGGACTGTTTCCGACTTACCCGATACGGACGAACGTGACAGACGACACGGAAGCCCCGGCGGCCCCCATATTTACCGCGGAGGAGCTCTCCAAAGCGACTGCCGCGATGAAGACTGGCAAGGCGCCGGGACCAGACGGAGTACCGGCGGAGATTCTCCGGCTGATGGTTCGCCTGAGGCCGGAGATATTTCTTGACCTGTACAACACGAGCTTGACGACGGGAACGTTCAGTGACTGGTGGAAGACGGCAAGGCTAGTTCTTATCCCTAAGGGTAAGGGCGACCCCAATACGCCGTCAGCCTACCGGCCGCTGAGTTTACTCGACACAACGGGTAAACTCTATGAACAACTACTAAAACCGAGACTGACGGACGCGATACAGACCAGCGGAGGCCTCTCAGACCGGCAGTTCGGCTTCAGGAGGGGACGATCAACGATTGGAGCGATTCAAAAAGTGGTCGATTCCTTCCTGGATTTGGAGAGACATTGCCATGCAGCGCGACCAATCGTTCTGCTGGCGACCTTGGACATCAGGAACGCCTTCAGCTCGGCCAGGTGGGTTGACATCCTGGAGGCGCTTGAAGGCAACTTCGGGGTTCCGGCTTACCTGGCTCGGGTGGTGGGCGACTACCTAAGAAACAGAAGGATCACGTACGAGACGACTGAAGGACCGGTGACGAGACAAATCACCGCGGGGGTTGCACAAGGGTTCATACTGGGACCAGACTTTTGGAACGGACTCTACGACAGCTTGCTCAGGCTGGAATTGCCGCTTGGCGTTTTCCTTGTCGCCTACGCTGACGACGTGGCGGCGGTGATCACCGAGCGATCTCCAGACCTGGCACAGCAAAAACTGAACCAGACGATGCGGCGAGTGGGCCGTTGGATGACGGACCACGGACTACAACTCGCAACAGAAAAGACAGAACTGACTTTCCTTAGCAGAAGACGCATACAGACGAGACTACCCATGTGGGTCGGGACGGATGAAATCAAGGCCGGAGGTGAAGTCAAGTACCTGGGAGTGACTCTAGATACGAAGATGACCTTCTGGCCTCATATACAAAAAACATGCCAGAAGGCGGCTAAGAGAATAGCATCCTTAAGCCGCCTAATGGCCAACACAAACGGGCCGAGACCGGGAAAACGACGACTCCTAATGACGACAGCCCACTCGATCCTCCTGTACGGCGCGGAGATCTGGGCAGATGCCCTGAAGACAAAGAAGTACTGCCACGCCATGACAACGGTACAAAGACAGGGTGCGCTGAGGATCGCCTGCTCCTACCGAACTGTCTCTGCACAAGCAGTCTTGGTGGTTGCGGGCGTAATCCCCGTGGACCTCCTAGCTTTCGAGCGAAAGAGGATCTACGGGAGAAGCGCGGACATAAGACGGAAGGATGCGGCAGTCGCGGAACGTGACAAGACGATACAGACTTGGCACGAACAATGGACAGAAAGAGCGACAGGCAACTGGACAAGACGAGTAATAAAGGACCTGAGACCGTGGATCGAAAGGGATTTTGGGGACGTAAATTTTTACATCACCCAGTTCCTGACGGGACACGGTTACTTTAGACGGTACCTTTATAACATGGACAGAGTACGGACGCCAGACTGTAAGTACTGTGGACACGAACGAGACGACGCGGAACACACATTTTTTGTGTGCGACCGCTGGACAGGACTCCGACTGGAACTGGAGACGATTGTTGGCAGCATCACCCCGGACAACATTGTTCAGGTGATGCTCCACTCGACAGAATGGTGGCAACTAGTTGCCACCTATACAGAGACGATACTGCGACGAAAAAACGTAGACGGCTGCCTCACCTAACCGAGCAGACAGACTGACGTGAAGCGACAAGTTACAGACAGCAAGACGAACGGACGAACACGGACAGAACCCCCAGCCAGAAGTAATACCAAAATAGTTCCTGGTCTGGGGGAGGACAACAAGGAGAGGGCGGTTTAGTGGGTAGGCCTATTTTTTTGGGAGTCCCACATACCCCCCCAGTTCAAAAGACTGGAGGATATCCGTAAAAAGGATTCCGCAACTCCTTGTATATAATAATAATAATAATAATAATAATAATAATAATAATAATAATAATAATAATAATAATAATAATAATAATAATAATAATAATAATAATAATAATAATAATAATAATAATAATAATAATAATAATAATAATAATAATAATAATAATAATAATAATAATAATAATAATAATAATAATAATAATAATAATAATAATAATAATAATAATAATAATAATAATAATAATAATAATAATAATAATAATAATAATAATAATAATAATAATAATAATAATAATAATAATAATAATAATAATAATAATAATAATAATAATAATAATAAATAATAATAATAATAATAAATAATAATAAATAATAAATAATAATAATAATAATAATAAATTAAGAGGGGGGAAACACTTTTTGCGCCGTAGAAGGCACAAGACTTTCCGTGTGTCGGAGTCTCCGTTATGGCTTACCGACTAAAACCCTAAACCTCTTGTTTACTCCTGGAACCTAGCCTGGGACCGTTTAACACATTACTCCGGGCTAGGACCATATTATTGACGCCACAGGGGCTCTCTATTTACTCATTGTCTGATGTGACTACACTTGGTAATGATCAAGGTCTACCTTCTTCGATCGCAGGATTGTTTCCGCGTATTGTGACACCTGTTCCCAATGTTCTACTCCTCGGAGCATTACATCCACTATATTGTCCGGAGTTATTCCACCAACCGCAGTTTCCAAGTTCCTGCGTTTTTCTTCCCAGTTCCTACAAGAAAAGAACGTATGGCAAGCGTTATCCGGGACACCTTCGCAATACAGACATTCACCAGATGCCATCTTCCCCATTTTTTGTTTAAGTACGAACAGAAATATCCGTACCCACTTAAGAACTGCGTCACGTAATATCCAACTTCACCATGTTCCCTCTCCAACCAAGGTTTAATATCTTGTATCAGCCGTGCTGTCCACCTGCCTCTCGTTTCTGCAGTCCAAGCTGCTTGCCATGCTTCCAGGGTTCTTTCTCTCTCCTCGGCATCAATTTGATGCTGGACTCCTGTTCCTCTTCGTAGCCAGCGTGCCCTACGCTCGTAGGCTAAGAGATCGACAGGGATGGCTCCTGCTATGAGCAATACCGCTGGTTCAGAGACTGTTCTGTAGGCCGATGTAACCCTCAATGCGCTGCGTCTTTGAATATGCAGCAGTTTCCGTCGGTTTCTCTCTATCTTTAGTGCTGTTGCCCAAACTTCTGCACCATACAGTAGTACAGATTGTACTACTGTCATTAGTGTCCGCCTTTTGCTGGACCTCGGCCCAACAGTGTTGGCCATCAGTTTGCTAAGGGCAGTACCGCTGCTTTATCAGCTGTCTTCCTTAGATGCTCCGAGAAGCTCATGCGGATATCAATCGTGATTCCAAGATACTTCACTGACGGTTTTGATACGATCGATTCATTCCCAACCTGCCAAGGGAGGATGGTTGGAATTCTCTTCTTGGTCAGAATGACAATTTCCGTTTTATGCGCTGCTAGCGACAGCCCATGTTGTGCCATCTATTTGTTGACAGCGCGCATAATCCTGTTCAGCTTGAGTTGGGCCTGCTCTACGGTACGTGCTGCTATAAGAACTGCAACGTCATCGGCATATCCTACTAAGCGGGTCTCTTCTGGTATCTCCAAGCGTAGCAGGCTGTCATATGCGACATTCCAAAGGTCTGGTCCAAGGACAGAACCCTGTGCAGCTCCAGCTGTTATTTCTTTCTCTTGCCATCCTTCCTGGGTCTCGTAGCGCAGGATACGATTCTTCAGGTAGCTATGGATCACGCGGAGTAAGTACTTAGGGATTTAGAAAGTATCCTTCAAGGCATCTAGCATATCGATCCACCTAGCGGAATTAAAAGTGTTTCTCACGTCAAGCATTATAAGGAGGACTACCCGACGTGAGAAATGATTGTGGCTTTCCGCTGATGTCACTGCCTCTGCAACTTTGAGGACCGCATCGATGGTTGATCGTCCTGTTCTAAAGCCATATTGCTTCGGTGATAAGTCCCCAGCTGCTTTAATAGCGGTCGTAAGCCTCCTGCGTATGAGCTTCTCGTAGATCTTACCCGCAACATCTAGCATACATAGTGGTCGGTAAGAAGATGGGTGCTCAGGATCCCCTTTGCCTTTCGAAATGAGCACGAGTTTTGCTATCTTCCAGCGGGCTGGAAAACACCCCGCCTCCAGGCACTTGTTGTACATTTCCGTCAAGAGGTTTGGCTTTTCGCGGAAAGTGACTAAGGATTTCTCCAAGTATACTATCCGGGCCCGGGGCCTTATTGTTCTTCATGCCAGTGACTGCTGCCTCAATCTCCTGGGGAGTGAAGGGCGGGATGTTACCGATCTCACCCAACTCCCTTTCAGTCCTTACAGGATGGGATAGAAAGAGCTTGGAGACGATATTCTCTACCGTAGCCGTTTTCATCGCACTTGCTGGTTTCAGTGCTCCTAGTTTCTGGGCTACAATTTTGTATCCCAGCCCCCACGGGTCACTGTCGATGTCGTTGATTAATTTTCTCCAGCAGTGGGCTTTGCTTATGGCCCGCCTAAGTTGTTTTTTGGCTACCTTATGCTCTGCGGATCGCAAATTTGCCTCCGGACGGTTTCCAGCGCGCTGTGCAATACGTCGGCGTTTCAGGCATTCTCTACGCAAGTCGGCAATTTCCGATGTCCACCAATATATAGGCTGCTTTCCTCTGCGGTTCTCTCTCCTTGGCATGGCCGCATCGCAGGCTCTCTCAATGAGAGACATTGAAGCAGATACTTTCAGTTCCGCTGCTTTGCTAGTTTTATCCTCTGTTGTTGTTGTCATGTCCGCAACGATCGGCTCCCTGAACTTGCTTGCGTCCATCTTTTCGAGGTTCCAACCCATGGGTTTTTCTCGGTGACCAGGGCGTTGTTGTTGGGGTCTATCCCCGATTTGGAGTGAGATATACTGGTGGTCACTCCCAGTATAATCCTCGAGCACTTTCCATTCGCGGACTAATGGAAATAGATCTTCCGACGCAAAGCCAATATCAGGGATTGTCTCCGCATATCCAGGGCGTCGAAACGTAGAAATCGATCCTTCATTTAGAACGAGGAGCTCTGTCCTGGCAGCCATCTCCATGACGTCTCTACCCCTCGGGTCTTGAGCGGGCATGCCCCATTCAGTTGCTCTGGCGTTGAAATCCCCTGCCACGACCACGGGACCCCTCGTGTTGCGAATTTGATCCTCCAGTTCTCCAAGCTTTGTGCGAAACTCCTGGATAGGCTCATTTGGAGTAAAGTAGCAGCTGAAGTATGTGATTTTTCCGAACCGAACCCAGACAAAACCACGTCCTGTGCCCCTCAGTGTCACGTAGGCCCTGCTAGCATCTCTGGTCCAAATGGCTGCCGTGCCCAGAAAATCCGGGGACCATACGGAAGGTCGCTTTGATCGGTACGGTTCGCTGATGAGTAAGAGGTCTGCCTCAGTCTCTGCAGCAAGTTGCGGAAGCAAGTCATCTGCCGTTTTACTCCGATTTAAGTTCGCCTGTATTAAACGGATTATCACCATTTCTGCTTAGCTTCCTGGAAGGCCTTTCTGAAGGTCTCACCCCGCCCGGATCCCAGCTTATGGGCAGATTGTGTTTGGTCTAATCCCTCATTTTCTGCACACAGAACACAGTGTTCTTTCCCGGTGCAGTCTTTAGCTTTATGTCCCTCCGCTCCACATCTGCGGCAAAGGCCACTGCGATCTGGGTTCTTGCAGCCTCTTGCAGCGTGGCCGAAACCCAGGCATCTAAAACAGCGGGGCACTATGGCGCGCCTGTTGATCCGGCAGTTCACCCAGCCAATCTTTATTTTGCCTGCGTTCAAGAGATTGGTGGCTGACGCTTCGCTCATGTCAACAATGGCAACTCGCTGGCCTCTGTCGCTTGTAGGGCTGATGTATATCTTAAAGTCCCCAAGCTGCTCAATACGCCGAAGGGCTTCTTCCACTTCTTCTTTATCCACTAGACAGTCCAAATCCTTAATTTCCAGACAGGCTCTGGGCTTAAGACTGGACACCTCAGCTTTTTCTCCAAGGGCTTGTTGGACTGCCTCGCAGAATACGTCCTTGCCTCCAGACCCTGCTCCAAACTCGAGCAAAATTCCTCCTCCTTCCGTTTTGCGCATGGATTTGACCAGTGTATTCGTGTTCTCTGGTTTTACACTCTGTTTTACAATGCCAAGTACCTCAGCGTACGAGCGGTCTCCTGCAGGCTTGATTAGTATTGCCTCAGGTCTGGGCCTGGCCTTTTTTCTTTTGCTCGGTCCAGTATTCCCCATCCTTTGTTCTTGATCCGCCGCACCGTCCTCAGCCGTCTTTTTCCGAACTATGGGTTTTAATGTTCTTACGACCTTTACATCCTCCTTTTGCTCGAGTTTTTTCTTTCTTTGTTTCCGCTGAACGACCTCTGACCATGGAGCAGTGGAAGCGTTGGGATCCATGGTTCTCGTTTTCTTTTCGAGCACTATGGCCTGCGGACTAGAAGAGGCGGCCCTCTTAGCGCTCGGCCGGTTCTCCGTCTGCTTTGCCTCTTTCCTCAGATGCTTAAGAGCATCTAGAGTATCCTCCAAGACTGACAGGCCATTTTTAATGTCCATGGAGACATTCCGTTGCCCGTTCGTCACAGTTTTCATGTTCCGTACGATCTCCTCGCACTTCACGAGGAGAATGTACTCTTTATCAGACTGAATACCGGGACTGGATGAACTTTCTCCGTCATCATTGTCAGCGCTGTCTATGCTTCTCGTACTCAGCCGGTCGACTTCGATGCTTTTGTTTTTTTTCTTTTTGTTTTTAACCGCGTGCAATTGGTCCCCCCCAAAATCCGTGGGACCGGCGCCGACCACCGGGGCTTGCACCCGATCGGAATCGGCGGTGAGATTGGTTAGAAGGGCATCGCTCACTTGGGGTAATGATGTTTTATGACACGCCATAACCATAACTTTTGTTGTTCGGGTCCGTTAGTTTCCCCTCCTGCTGGCTTGCAGGCTAGGTACTCGGCCCTCCCACCACGAAGAGGTGGGCCCATGGGAGGGAATAATAATAATAATCATAACAATAATAATAATAATAATAATTTTTCGAGGGGTGGTGGAAAATCTTTACAAAGACAGAGAGGAGGGACCTCACTCCTCAATAGTGTAGGATTTATACCCACTAAAAACCACCAACCCTTTTTCCAGATGTTGTGTAACGACCCCGGAACCGCTTCCGCATTTCGTCAGGGTCGTTCTGTTCCTTTGCCTTCCAGGCCACTTCATTCTTTCCTGCTTGCTTATGGCCGCGGTCCGGCGCAAGCTGTGATACTCTGCCCAATTCCATTCGCTGACACGCTATGGAATAACTGTTTTCACTGTGTCACTTCACTGTGGTTAGCTGGACTCGGCACTATTTTCTCGCACTGCACAGTTCACTATGCTCACAATGTCCAACTAGTTGTTGTCTGCTCCGGCTATTACTCTGTTGTTTTCTTCTTGTTTCTTCTGGCGTAGAACTGTTTCGGCAAAATTTGTCACCGCATCCCACTTCTCCGCGCTGATCAGCATCGATGCCACTATGTTCTCTGGGGTGATAAGACCTAGTGACTCCTCCACTTTCCCAATCTTGTGAAGGTATGCGCTGAAGTAGCCACGCCCGCTCAATAGTTGGGTCAGGTAGTAAGTCACTTCCCCATGTTTACGATCTGTCCATAGGGCCAGATGTTTGATGAGTCTGGCTGTTCATCTTTCTCTTGCGTCACTGTCCCACATGCCCTGCCAAACCTCCATGATGTGATTCCTCGCCTGTTTCTTGATTTCTTGTCGATCGTGTTCAGCTCGTCGTAGGTAGACTTGTTTCTTCTCTTTCGCGAGGAGCTCGATGGGTACCACTCCAGCAATGACCAGGGCCGCCGGTCCTGATACCGTTCGGTATGCACAGGCCACTCTCAGGGCTCCTCTTCTTTGTACCGCGGCTATACGCTTCCTTCGGCTTTCCGCTTCCAGTGCGTCCGCCCAGATCTCTGCTCCATAGAGGAATATCGAGTGCGTCACCGACATTAGAAGCCGGTGTTTGCTGGTCATTGGTCCTTTCACGTTCGCCATGAGACGGCTCAGCGCTGCGACCATAGTCGCCGCTTTGTCTGTCGTTTTCCCGATGTGTTCCCAGAAGGTTAGTTTGGTGTCCAGGGTGATGCCGAGATACCTCACTGCACCCTTCGTTTCCACTTCTTTGTTTCCGACGCGCATGCGCAGTATGTTCGGGATCCTCTTCCGAGTGAGAACTACTATCTCTGTCTTCTGCGTGGTTAGGCTAAGGCCGTGGTCCCCCATCCATTGGTGCGTCCGCCTCATGACCTGGTTAAGACGCCTTTGTGCCGCTTCGGGGTCTCTTGCTGTGATGACCGCGGTGACGTCGGCGTATCCTATCAGGTAAGTGTCATCTGGCATTTCCATCCGTAGAATTCTATCGTACGAGACGTTCCAGAGATCTGGCCCGAGGATCGATCCCTGGGCTGCGCCTCAGGTGATGACTTTTCTCTGTTGTCCTTCTCGTGTGTCGTAGAGCAGTACTCGGTCCTTTAAGTAGTTGTCTACCATCGCGAGGAGGTACGCTGGTACCTGGAAATTTACCTTTAGCGCCTGCATCATGTCGCACCATATTGCTGAATTGAAGGCATTCTTCACGTCGAGCGTAGCCAATACCGCGATCTCTCGGGAGTAATAATTGCTCTCCCGCGTTGCCTCAACTGTCCTCATGACCTCTTGAACTGCATCTACCGTGGATCGTCCTTTCCTGAAACCAAATTGTCTATCGGACAGGTCACCTGCTTCCCGTATGGCTGTATGTAGTCGCGGCTTGATCATCCTCTCCAGCAATTTCCCGGCCGTGTCCAACATGCACAGTGGCCTGTAGGCTGACGGGGAGTTAGGGTCTCCTTTGCCTTTGCTAATTAACACCAGACGCTGCGTCTTCCAGCGTTTGGGAAAAACTCCGCTCTTCAGGCAGCAGTTGTACATATCGAGAAGCAATTTCGGGCGGGCGCCTGCCACCGCCTTCAACACTTCTGCCGGTACGCCGTCGGGTCCTGAGGCCTTCCTGTTCTGCAGTGATTTAACTGCGTCTATCAGCTCTTCCTCGTTAAATGACGTAATGTCCTCAACGCTGATGTCGAGGTCCTCTTCACTTCTCGGTGGGTGAGTCAGGAATAGGGTATCTACGATGTTTTTCATCCTATTCAGGTCCATGCTCTCTCCTTCCGAGAAAGCTTCGAGTTTCCGCGTCACTATCCTGTAGCTTAATCCCCACGGGTCGTTATTCACGTCCTGTATAATGGAATTCCAGCGCTCCGTCTTGCTGCGGCCAATTTGACGCTGTAGGATCTTCTTGGCATCTTTGTATTGAGCCACGATGACTGCTGCCTCATCAGGATTCCTTCTTCGAAATCAAGTTGCTTTCCTTCGCAGTCGGAGACATCGTTTTCGCTGATCGGCGATCTCGTCGGTCCACCAGTACGCTGCCTGCTTGTTTGCTGGTCGCTGCTTTCTCGACATCGATGCTCTGCACGCTTGCAATACTAGCTGCATCGTTTCGTCCACTAATTCTTCTGCACTTGGGTTTTCAACGTGCATCGAGATTCTCCGTCCGTTGAGTATCGCTATACGCAGTTTCCTCTCGTCCATTTTGGTTACGTTCCATCTTACTGGTAGGTCCCTGCTGATCCTTGGTGCGTTTCCTCCTTTAAATAATTCGAACGTGATGTATTGGTGGTCGCTGCCTGTGAGGTCTTCAATCACCGTCTATTTTCTCACACATAGCACTGCGCGTTCCGATGCAAACGAAATGTCCGGTATCGTTCTCCTGTAGCCTGGTCGTCGGAAAGTCGCAGTTGAACCGATGTTGAGCACTGTGAGGCTTAGTCGTGAAACCATTTCCATTACTCGTCTGCCTCTGCCATCCGGATGCGGCATACCCTATTCGATTGCTCGCGCATTAAAATCTCCAGCTACGATGATTTTTCCATCCATGTCCCGTAGTTTGTCTTCCAGGCTGTTGAGCTTCTCTTTGAATTGCCCGATGCCTTCATTGGGCGTGAAGTAGCAGCTCACGTAGTAAACGTCCCTATGTTTAATCCAGACAAAGCCGTTTCCCCTTCCGTGATCGTCTACTCGGCCTTTTCCGGGATTCGGGACCCAAATGGCTGCAGTGCCAAGGTTGTCCGCGTACCAGCTCGTATTCACTTTATCACGATATTGTTCACTGATAATAATCACATCACATTTTTTTCGCGCACCAGTTGTGTCAGGAGGTCGTCGGCCGTCCTGCTCCTGTTCAGATTTCCTTGAAGTACCCTTGTCATTTCGGGCTCCTGTTCTTAACACTTTCTAACGTTCTCCGAAAAGCGGCACATTTCCCTGTTCCCGGCACGTGAGACGATTGCACTTTGTCCGCGTACAAAACACACCGCACTTCTCTATCGCACTTAGCGCCTTTATGACCGGTTTCACCACACTTATAACACACTTTACTTCTATCCGGACCACTACAGTTTTTGGCTTGATGTCCATACCTTAAGCACCTGAAGCACCGCATTACAAATATCCGTTTCCGAATTCTACAATTGACCCAGCCAACTTTGATCTTGCTCTTTTGGATGAGTTCTGTTGCCTTTATTTCATCCATCTCGATAAGAGTGATTTTCTGGCCCCTGTAAATCGTTTTTGGCACTCGGACTTTAACATTATCTACTTGTCCCGGGTACTCGCGTGCCAAGGCGTCGAGCACATTTTCTTCTTCAGTTACTCCGTCAAGGTCTCTAATCTCGAGGATTATCTTCGGGATGAGTTCGGTGACTTTGCCCGTATTTCCCAGTGCAACTCTCAAGGCCTTGGCGAAGACGTCCTATTTCTTCTGGTTTTTGCCTAGCTTCAGCAGAATTTCACCCTTGTGAGTCTGACGGATGGCTTTGATGTCCGTCTCCGTGTCTGCAGGGTTCACTTTGGCGCGGATGTCCGTCAGTATCTCTGCGTAGGTTTTCCCTGTTTCCGGCCTGATAAGAACGGCTTCGCCGCGCGGCCTATCCCGGATGCGTTTTTTCCGCTCTCTTTGGCGTTCCGGTGGAGTTGTTTTCATCCTCGTCGCCGGTGTTTCCTCGTCATTCCTTGCAGCTCTTCTGGCTTTCCTATTGTTGGCCTTGACCGCGCCTCCTTTCTCCTTTCTGCGGCAAGGTTCTTGCCACTCACCTTCCGTTTCTCCATGCTTAGGTCTTTCATCCGCCCGTTGTACAGGAGATCCTCCTCCTGGGCTGGTTAGGTGTTGTGACCTCTGGATTCCTCCATTCGAAGATTGTGAGGCTAGTCGTCTGCCTCCCGCTGGTATTTTTCGCAATTCTGCTTCAATCTTCTTCCTCTCTAATCTGGATGCTGAAATGGCTTCCAAGGATTCCTCCAGCTTCTGTAATCCTTGTTTGATGTCCATGCTGATATTCCGCTGCTTAGTGGTCGCCTGGATTATCTTCTTTGCAAGGCTTTAAAGGCGCCGTATCTCTCCTTCCTCGCCAAAGTCAGCCTCCGAGATCTGCTGCTGTAGAGCTGCTCGGTGTTGCTCTATCGAGTCGTCTTGCTCCTCATTTGCACTGATATCCTTCCGTTATGAAGGAGACTCAACATCAGTGCGTTGTTAATCTGTTCACCCTTGTTTCCTCCTGTTCTAGTAGGATGACGGCTCTCCTTGCTTGTTGCTTTGTATGCTACGTTGGCCAAGTCATCCACCAATGTAGCACAGCGGTCGCTTGTTTTCGACGCCGTGGAGCCCGCTTGCCCACTCCCTGTCGACGCCGGTACTGGGGTATCCCCCCCCCCCCTGCACCGTAAACTGTTTTCCTTGATTGTTGTTACTCATAATTGGTTTGTTGTAGGAGGTTTCCTTCCCCTGGATTTAAGCCGCCTTTTACGCCAGGCATACCTTACCTCGGGAATATTCTAACCCCTATCCCGCGGGGGTATAATAATAATAATAATAATAATAATAATAATAATAATAATAATAATAATAATAATAATAATAATAATAATAATAATAATAATAATAATAATAATAATAATAATTTGGGGAGGTTAAAAATGCATTTACGCACAAAGTGTCGGAATACCGTGAGGACTACCGACTAAAAAACCGTTTAACACATTACTCCAAGCTAGGCCGTTGGCGTGCTCTCGGCGAGCTCTGCTGCCTCAAAGACGCCTGTCCATGTCTTCCTTTTTCGATTTGAGGATGCTCTCGTCAAATTCTGATACCGTCTTCCAGGTGTTCTCCCCTCGGGGCATGATCTCTATGCTTCTTCTCTTCGATTCTTCGAGCGATCTCCTCCGCTGTGTCCACCTGTCACACGAGAAAAAAGTGTGGTTGGCGTCACCTATAGTGTATGGGCAGTAGCTACAACCAGGCGACGATACTATTGCCATCCTGTGAAGATACGCTTGGAAGTAGCCGTGATCACTGAGGAACTGTGTGATGTAATATCCCACCTCTCCATGTCGTCTCTCGATCCATGGGCGAACCTCTGTTATCAGTTTCGCTGTCCACCTCCCTCTCGCTTCCCGCTTCCAGAGTTCTCGCTATCGGTTGAGTGTGTGTACCCTCTCTTCTAGGCTCGCGGTTTTTTTCCCACGTCGTATTTTCTAAGATAGATAGCTCTGCGCTCCTTAGCCGAGAGATCGATCGGGATAACCCCTGCTGTAACCAATGTTACGTCAAAATCGCGGCCTATCTTACGAACCCACGAATTTAACATAGATTTCACGTTTCGGTGTATCTTTTCCGTGCTCTGGTCAAGGAGAATAAATTCTCCCTTTACCACACCCGACGAGAAAATACCGAAGACGCAAGCCCGTTTTTGAGTCTAACCTCGCGGAAAATTACTCGGGATAGGGCTGGAGTGCGTTTTGTTCTTGGTTGGGGATAATCACTTGACGAATAATGGGGAGGGACTTGAATGACAATTTCACGCGGAGCAAGATTTCACTTTAATTGGTAATTTAAAATTTTACTTACGGTTGTTTGTTGCTGTGGTTCTTACTGTTGAACGTTAGATGGACGTAGATTAGTGTAGTCAGACAGACTAAAAATCGAACGTAGGCGTTGGTGCGTATTAATAATTATTTATTGAAAAACTACATGAGTAGTTGAATGTTGCACGTTCAATATTCCCGATTTTGCAGGCGTTAATAATTATAAGTACTGTACTCTTACTCTGTACTACTTGAAACTATACTTTGTGAAAATTAAGCCGTGGTGAAAAATTATCGTTCTGAACTACTTTATTTCCCGGCAAACAGTACTACTTGTTGCCTTGGAAAAATTCTAATTCACTGCCGGCGACTTATTGACTGCCAGGCTAGCGATTAGTCCTCTAGTTATCCCCCGTGAAACTGTGTGTTACTTGACTCCCCGTGAAAAAGTGTCGCCGGCCGATTTTCGCGGCCTTTTATAGGGCTCCTGAGCGTCGAAAATTCTTGTCGTCAAGCGCGTAAAAGAAGAGAAGGGATAAAACCCTATCCTGATTATAAGAATTTCCCCGTGGTCTATCTCGACCATACACGTATTCATTCCCCTTACTCCGCAGAGTAGCTTCTCGACATGCAGAGCCATAGATCTATGCAAGTGCATCGGTATGGCGCGCTCTGATTTGTCCCCGCGATGTGCTACACAGAGGACCACGCGATTAGGTGAGGGAACGCGTTCGAAGCGTTTTTCCCCTGAAAATGAAGCGATTTTTACCACTCCGCTTCTTGGCCTACTTTCAATAGAATTTCCTAGTTTAGGTAATATCCTTATGCTCGCTTCTCTGTAGATGTGTCTATGGTAATGGCTTAGTTTTTCAGCGTTTTTACGGAACTTAAATAAATCCTTCACATGAAACCACTAATAATATTTTTGTTACAGCTTCTGTAGTTAACTTTGACGTATGCAACCTGATTTCTGCGTTAATCTCTTATTAGTGTAAATGGTTTCGTTGAGTTATGGCTTATTCCAAACATCATTGGTTATTCGTTAAATTAGTGATTACTCTAGTTATAGCTAATGAGTTTTCTCAAATAATTTGTTAGTTAGACGTTAGATTTCTTATAGTTAATAAGTTTTCTTAAATGATTTGCTAGTTAGACGATTATTCTCGTACTATAGAAACGAGAGCGAGAGAGAGAGAGAGAGAGAGAAGGATTTTACTTGAGAACGACTCGTCTAACTTGGTTACTCGTACATTTCGTTCGTACGCAAGTCGGCTAGATCGCCGTTCAGCCCTAGCGATAAGGCGTTCGTCGTGGCGCAGAGAGTCGCCCCAGCCTCGCTTTCCTGCAGAGGAAGCTCTATTGAAACGCGTTACCGTTTTCTCTCTTTCTCGATTCGTTTTACTTTCAGTATTTAGCTGTAAAACAATCTTAACATTTCATTTTATCCTATCTATATATGTGTAATGTATTCCATAGAAATATCTTGATGGTAAAACAAGTATTTCTATGCATGGAAACGAGAGAGAGCGAGAGAGTTCTTCTCTTGAGAACGACTCGCCTAACTTGGTTACTCGTACATTTCGTTCGTACCCAAGTCGGCTAGATCGCCGTTCAGCCCCAGCGATAAGGCGTTCGTAGTGGCACAGAGAGTCGCCTAGCCTCGCTTTCCTGCAGAGGAAGCTTTATTGAAACATGTTATAGTTTTTCCCTCTTTCTCGTTTAGTCTTACTTATGGGTATTGAGGTGCTCGGGCGTCCGGCACGCTTTTCGTTGTTCACATCTTCTCGGCCCTCTGAGAACATTTTGTACCACCGATAAACGTTGCTTTGGTCCAAGATAGCTTCACCATATGCTACAGTCAACATTCGGAATGCGTTCGCACACTTAATTTTGTTTTTCACACAAAATTTGATACAGATTCTTTGATCCATTTTTTGGAATATGCAAAAATCGAAGACAAGCCAAAACACGTCCAACCAAAATAGCTGTCAACAATTAACTAAACATTCAAAATGGCCGACTTTGTCAGCTCAAGTGAAGGACATGAGTACCAACCTAACGCCACAAAAAAATCGAAAAACGAATACACGTAACCCGCGGAAATTCAAAATTCGCGATACTTTTTGAACAGACCACGTACAGTAAGACAGATTGGACCGTGGACATTAAAAGGCGACGTTGGCTGGACTTCGGTCCTGAAACGTTTCGCGATTTTTGCACACTTTTCAGCTTCTGCGGTTGCGCGCGTCTTTTCAGGAGGAGGCGTGAAATCGCGTAGTTTTTAAATTTTGTTTCGAGCGGTTTCCCTCGAGATCGTGTGGAAGAAGGGGTTAGCTCGAAACTGGTTCGTGCTCTGGGCTGGATGGAGTGAGAAATGTCTGTGTTTTTATGGATATGTGATCAATTTATTTGGTTATTGTTTTTTTTTTATTGTTGTTGTTTGTGAGACCTCAGTTTAGGTTTTTATCGTATCGCATTAGTCCTCGTGAGACCGGCGATTTTGTTACCCTCTCATCATTGGTCCTTTGACTGATTGGGTAATTCTTTCTTTTGTTTATAGTGCTGAGGGCACGGAATTTATTTGATACTTTGATTGTTGGTTAGTTCAGACAGGGTAGGAAGGATGTTGGCGGGATGATCTTTTGGTTGTACGATCTTCACGTTTGCTTACAGAATTTTTCCTACAGGCTACGCATGTGGGATTGCTTCCTCTAGGTGTGTCTGGGTTTTTGAATCTATAATAAATGGAATAGTTTCCAGTCTCGATTCGGGTTTTGATTCTATCATTCGTGAAGTGATTAGAGATCACTTGCACGGAGCTTAACACTCAATTTATTTTTCTAAATGGGTTGTCGCGTTTGCTTAAACGCACTTTTCTTAAATTACGTAAATGGAATGATTTCCAGTCTAAATTTGGGGTTGATTTTATTATTCGTGAAGTGATTAGACACCACTTGCACGGAGCTTAACACTCAATTTATTTTTCTATATGGGTCGTCGCGTTCGCTTAAATGCATTATTCTAAAACTACGTAAATGGAATGATTTCCAGTCTCAAATCGGGTTCGATTCTACCATTCGTGAAGTGATTAGACACCACTTGCACGGAGCTTAACACTCAATTTGTTTTCCTATATGGGTTGTCGCGTCTGCTTAAACGCATTGTTCTAAAACTACGTAAATGGAATTTATTTCCAGTCTCAATTCGGTTTTGATTCTACCATTCGTGAAGTGATTAGATGTCACTTGCACGGAGCTTTACACTCAATTTATCTAAAGAATTTGTATATTTGAATTTTGAAGTTCTAGGATTTGATTGATCGAATCAGAGCTTCGCGTGTCTCTATGTGAGGCGTATGGTGTGTGGCCTATCTTTATTCGTTGCCGGCTTAGTCCTCATACGAGGCGTTCCTTGGTACCTTCGTTAGAAGTACTGGTCGGCCTTGTTTTTAATCATTGGACATCTAGCTAGTTGTCGTGCTAGAGGGTGTTATTGTTTGGGTAGACGCCCGTACGCGTGATCCGCCGTGTGAGGTTACGCCTTTCCGATGGTTACGCAGTGAGTGTATAGTAGGGACTCGGGTGTAGTGCGAGGGGGGAAGAAGTGTGAATTCAACTACCTATCTCTACTCGTCTTTGTTATTGTTTTGGGTTCCTCTCTATAGCTCGCTGTTCGCAACCGATACCGGGTTCGCAGCTTGACCAACTAGCTCTTCCTATACCCCGGATACTGGAGCCTTTAGTTGCTCTCAATTAAGCCACCTTATTAGGTTTTTTTAATTGATGCAATTGGCTGGGGTATTCGTTCGTCACAGGAGGTAGTTGGTACTGGCCCTGCCGTGGTGCCACCCACGCAGGTACACCCTACGAATCGGTGGCGCGTGGTGCAACAAGCCGGGATGCCACTCCCTAAACCTGGAGACACACGTGCTTCTCCACTCTACAGAAGACGAGTAGCCACGGCGCTATGCGTGGGGACACGTTAATGCAGAGTGCCCTAACGCTGCGATTGGGGGCGGCCAAGGCGCAATGCAGGGGAGCCCTTTCCTCGCAGTGTATCCTATATAATTCGTTCACTCAACCGACGGCCAGGACGCGATGCCAGGGAACCGATTGAGAGAATGAATACTTTTCCTGACAATAATTTTCCCAAACTGTTAGTTTTTATCAAGATAGCTGCGTTCGGTCAAACGATGGCCAAGGCGCGATGCAGGGGAATCGTTTGATCGAAAGCCTGCTTTTTGTGTTACATTCTGAGTTTAAAATTAATTTATTGTGGCTGTCGGGCAGCGCTTCGTCTTGAAGAACAGATTTTCAACAAGAGCCTTTTGGCTTGTCCGGTCGTGGTTTATATAGTTTAGTGGATGGGCCCCGAGGGGGTGTTTTTGGGTATGTCACGTGATGTTTGTCGCCCTTCAATCACTAGGTGAAGGAGGTGCGGGGCGGTATGCCGTTATTTCTATATTTAGCCGGGCTTTGTCTTCTCTGGGTTTGAACCGCGGTTCTAGCGAGGTTGAATTTGTTGGCCTGTGTTAAATTGCTACCCGCAGGAGGTTCAAACTTTTCCTGAGAGCTTTTCATTGTTTAATGCATGTTTTAGCTACTTATTTTTATGTGTGGTTTTGCTGATGTTTCGTATGTATTTCCTGGTTTATGTTCTGATTTGGTTTGCGCTAGATTTGTTTAATAATTGTGAGTTTGGTGTTTTACCACGTGTTTTCTAGCTGTCTTTTCCTGGTTTTTGTGTTATTTTGTTATAGAGTAATCTATCCAGTTAGGGCTTGCCCTAGTATTGATTTGTTAATTGTTTGTTGTACTGTTTAGGTTCGTTTTGTTCCTTTATTTTGTTATTAATGTTTGATCATTGAGTGGGGGCATGTGGTGGTTTCATGTGAAATCCCCTTGTCGTTTTACTCGTGAAAGTTTGTGGAATCTCCAGAGTTCCACAAATTCTTTTATAATCTCGCCGTATCGTGGCGTTCTCCGCGCATCGTGTAGGTGTGGTGTGGTTGGCTTGAACGGATGAAGCGGGCTATGTCTTCCTAGCTGTGTAAGGCGTTTGTTGTTATGTGTCGTTCCGCCTGCTTCCTACTGGGCGGGTTGTACTACGCTTGGGCTTTGGTGCTGATCGGGCCGGCCCCTCTTCTGCTTGTGCGAGCTTCTTGCGAGCTCTGTTTGTTTTGATAATAATTTTTGTCTTTAGGTGAGGCCTGTATAGGACGCCATGCTGATTTAGGGTGGGTACCTTCGCTTGGCGGTGTGTACCTATTCTCATGTTATGTTGTCCTAGTCCCACTGGCGTTCTTTTCGTCTTGCGTAGGCTAGATGTGTGGGTGGTGATTATGGTTTTATTATGGTAGCGGAGCGCCATGATGGCGTTCCGTTACAGTCCACCATTATTTGCCATGAGCCTGCTTAGGCCTGTCGTGCCCCTTGCGACTTTGTCTGTCGTTTGCCGAATCTCGTTGAAAAAGTTCATTTTAGAGTCTATCATTATTCCGAGGTACTTTACTGCTGGTTTCGTAGTGATCAACTCCTCGCCGACCCGCATCTGTAAGGTGGGTTGGAGTCTCTTTTTTGTGAGAATGACGATCTCCGTCTTGCTCAGCGCTAGTGTTAGTCCATGTTCCAACATCCAGCTATTTATCGCGCGCATAACTTGGTTTAACTTCATTTGAGCCAATGTTGTGTCTCTAGCAATAATGAGTGCCGCAACATCATCCGCATAGCCAACAAGGTATGTCTCGTCTGGCATTTCAGCTCGTATTAAGCTGTCATACGTAGCGGTCCAAAGATCGGGTCCTAGGATTGGTCCCTGGGCCACTCCGGCCTTGACTTCTGTCATCCGCTGTCCTTCCTCGGTTTCGTAGAGCAGAGTGCGGTTCTTCAGGTAGTCGTCCATTATTCGCAGGAGATATGCTGGTATGTGGAATGTGTACTTCAGCGCATCGAGTATATCACTCCATCTCGCCGAGTTAAACGCGTTTTTAACATCTAGTGTCACTAGTAGGACAATGCGTCTTGAGAAATGGTTGTAGTCTTCTGCTTTTCTGGCAGCTTCTATGACTTCTTGGATCGCGTCCACTGTCGACACTCCCGCTCTGAAACCGTATTGCCCGGGTGACAGATCGCCGGCTGCTTTGATTGTTTTGGTAAGTCTCGATCTTATTAGGCTCTCCGGCACTTTACCTGCTGTGTCGAGCATGCACAACGGTCGGTACGATGAAGGGAGATCGGGGTCGCCTTTATCCTTGTAGATTAGGACCAGTCGCGCACATTTCCACCCGGAGTAAAAGGCGCCCGCTAGCAAGCACGAGTTGAACATGTTTAACAGCAGCTCTGGGTTATGCTCGAAGACTAGCTTTAGGATCTCGCCTGGTATTTCGTCTGGGCCAGAGGCTTTCTTGTTTTTCATGGACGAGACTGCGTTTTTCAGTTCTTCGGAGAACTGCGGGACCTCTCCGACATGGCCGATGTCCACCGCGGCTCTGATCGGGTGGCTGGGGAAGAGAGCTCTCACTATTCCTCTCATCGTTTGGGAATCCGCTATTCGCGATGGTTTCAGGTCTCCGAGCTTTTGGGTGACAAGTTTATAGCCCAGACCCCACGGGTCTCTATCGATATCTTCGCGTAACTTTTTCTAGCATTGGGCTTTGCTCCGATTTATCACCCGCCGGAGTTGCTTCTTCATGCTTTTGTGCTCTGTGGACACAATATTTGCCTCTGGCCGGCTTTTTAGCCCGTTGTGCCTTCCGCCGAAGCATGAGGCATTTCCTGCCCAGGTTTGATATATCGGTTGTCCACCAATAAGCAGGAGGTTCGCCGTGTCGTGGTCTTTTCCGAGGCATCGCTACTTCGCAGGCCGAGGCGATAAGGGACATGGTGGAAGCGACTAGCGCTTCCGTCGTAGATTTTTCGTCCAATACAGGGTCGTCCGATGCTTGCACACCTTTCGCTAGCTCACCTGTAAAGCGCTCAGAACTTAGCCTTTGCAGGTTCCATCTGTGCAGTTTATGCGGCAACGCATTTTGCGGCTTATCTCCTATTTCAAAATAGATGCATTGGTGGTCGCTCGCGGTGTAATCCTCCATGACTCTCCATTTTCTAACATGTGGCACCAAGGCTTCAGATGCAAAGCCGATGTCGGGTATGGTCTCGGTATAGCCGGGTCGGTGGAAAGTTGATTTTTCCCCAATATTTAGGACCAAGAGTTCTGTTCTTGCGGCCATCTCTAAATATAGCCTACCTCTTGTGTCCGGGTATGGCATTCCCTATTCGAGGGCTCGTGCGTTAAAATCCCCGGCTACCACCATTTGGCCTGTCACCCTTAGGATCTCGTCTTCCAGTGCGTCAAGTTTTGCCCAGAACTCTGCAATGGGCTCGTTTGGGGTGAAATAGCAGCTGAAAAAGATTACTTCCATGCACTTGACCCAGACGAAACCTTTCCCAGCTTCATGGCTTGTCACGTTGATCTTTCTATCTGGGACCCATATAGCAGCGGTACCCAGGGCGTCGGAGTACCAGGACCGTAGGTCTCTATTTCGGTACTGCTCGCTTAGGATGAGTGGTTCAGCGCCTTTTTCAGCTACCCACTGGGACAGTAAGCAGTCAGCAGTTTTACTCCGGTTCATATTTCCCTGGAGAATGCGGATCATTTGCGATTTTTGGCCGCTTGGAGTGCCTCCCGATACACTTTACATTTACCAGATCATGGGACGTGCTCTAGAGCTGCCTGGTCCAGATCCCTCTCGGAACAGAGTCCGCAGAGCACAGTATTTTTAGTAGTACACTGTAACGGAACGCCAGCACAGCGATCCGCTACCAAATATAGATCTTATTTCCACCCACACGTCCAAACACACACCAACAACAAATAATGATGATGACAAAGAATCACCCGAAAAGTAAGTTATCTATTAACAAAATAAGCAAACACAGCGCGGACGAGCATCAGCTAGACTAGGAAAACATAGTCAGAAAGTAGGTACATACGGTCAACCGCAAGTACCCACCCTAAAGAGCATGGCGTCAGAAATAGGCCCCTCCTAATAAAATAAACTACCATCAAAACAAACACAGCTCGCAAGAAGCTCGCAAGAGCAAGACGAGGGGCAGGACAAACAGCAACACCACGCACTACAGACCGGACCCAGCGTAGTAACCCCCGCCCTACTAGCAAACAGGCGGAACCACACGCAACAACAAACGCCTTACCGTACAAAGAGGGCACAGTCAGCATTACCCTTTAAACCAACCACACCACACAGACAGCAATGCACTAAGAACGCCACAGTACGGCAAAACGAAAAAAGAATTAGTGAAACTCTTGAAATTCCACGAATTCTCAAGAGGAAACGACAAGGGGACTTCACATGAAGCCTCACCACATACCCCCACTCAAGAATAAAATATTAATAACAGAGTAACAACATAAAACAAACCAGAATATAACAAAACTCAATTAACAAATTGAAAATAGGGCAAGACCTACACGGACAAACACACGGAAGAAAAAACCACATAAAACTCAGGGAGTAACATCTAAAAAAACACATCATGAAACACCAAATTTGCAATAATTAATTAATTCCAGCAAAATTCGAATCAGAAATAAGACAGGAAAATACCTACAAAGGATAAGCAAAACCACACATAGAGAAAAGAGTAAAACATTAATCGAACTACCAAAAAACCCTTAAAAGAAGTTTGAACCTCCTGCGGGTAGGAATGTAACACAGACCAACAAAGGCTCAACCTCGCTAGAACCTCGGTTCAAACTCTGAAAAGACAAAGCCCGGCTAAATATTGAAAAATAGAATATAACGGTACACCGACACACCACCCCGCACCTCCTTCACATAGTGATTGAAGGGCGACAAACATCAGGTGACATACCACAAAACACCCCCTCGGGGTCTATCCACTAAACTATATAAACCACGACCGGACAAGCCTCGAGGCTCTTGTTGAAAATCTGTTCTTCAAGACGAAGCGCTGCCCGACAGCCATCCTAAATTCATTTTAAATTCAGAATGTAACGAAAACAGTGTTCTTTTGATCAATCGATTCCCCTGCATTGCGCTTGGCCGTCGTTTGACCGAACGAAACTATAACGATAAGAACTAACCGTTTGGGAAATATCTTGGTAGCAAAAAGTATTCTTTTGCTCAACTGATTCCCATGCATTGCGTCCTGGCCGTCAGTTAAGTAAACTGATTAATTAGGATACTCTGCAAGGAAAGTGCTCCCCTGCATTGCGGCTTGGCCGCCCCCAATCGCAGCGTTAGGGCATTCTATCATTAACGTGTCCCCATGCATAGCGCTGTGGCTACATGTCTTCTGCAGAATGAAGAAGTACGTGTGTCTCCAGGTTAAGAAAGTGGCATCCCGACTTGTTGCACCACGCGCAATCGACTCGTAGGGTGTACCTGCGTGGGTGGGACCTCATCAGGGCCAGCACCAACTACCACCTGCCACGGACGGATACCTTGGCCAATCTCACTAGTTAAGGCACCAAATTGTAAAGCCCTTAAGAGCGCAATAAGGTAGCTTAATCAAGTGCGACTAAAGGCCTCAGTATCCGGGGTACAGGAAGAGCTAGTTGGTGATAGCTGCGAACCCGGTGTCTTTTGCGAACAGCGAGCTATAGCTAGGGACCCAAACCATAACAAAGATGAGTAAAGATAGGTAGGTAAATTCATATACACCACCTCACCACTCGACACTCACGTTCCTACTATAAGCTCACCGCGCGACTATTAGCAGGGTGGAGCCTCAAAAGGCAGATCTCGCGAACGGGCATTCCAAAACAATAACATACCAAATAGCATGTCACCAGCTAGACGTCCGATGATTAAAAACAAGGCGGACCGGCACATCTAACGAAGGTACCAAGGAACGCCCCGTATGAGGACTAAGCCCAGCGAATAAGCCACACCTTGTAACATCTAATAGAAACACGCAAAGCACCAATGGCCATCGGGATTCGGCCAACGATAGTCTAAAAATTCGAGAAACGCACAAATTAATAAATTCCACAGACATAATATAAGAAAAACGCGCATTAGAAAACGCGATAACCCCTAAACAGACAAATTGAGTGTTAAACTCCGTGAAGGCTGTATCTGATCACTTTACGAATAATAAAGTCAGAACCCGAAATGATCTGAAAATTATTCCACTTACGTAGTATTAAAAAAGTAGCGCCTTAGCAAACACGACAACCCCGAAATAGATAAATTGAGTGTTGAGCTCCGTAAAGGCGGTATCTCATCACTTTACGAATAATAGAGTCAGAACCCGAAATGATTTGGAAATTATTCCACTTACGTAGTATTAAGAAAATAGCGTCTTAGCAAACGCGACAACCCCGGAATAGAAAAATTGAGTGTTGAGCTCCGTAAAGGCGGTATCTCATCACTTTACGAATAATCGAGTCAAAACCCGAAAATAACCTGGATTTATTCCACTTACGTAGTATTAGAAAATCGCGTACAAGCAAACGCGATGACCCTAAAATAAACAAATTAAGTGTTAAGCTCCGTAAAGGTGATATCTCATCACTTTACGAATTATCGAGTCAACCACCCAAAATACCGGAAGCAATTCCACATACATAAATTTAAGGAAAACCTCACGTAAACATTTGAACGCAAGCGAACGTTAAAACCCGTACGAACGACCAGATCGTCCTACGAACGTCCTTCCATCCTCTTTCTAAACTAACAAACAGTCAATTTCCAAACAATCAGTGCCTTCAGCACCATAAAGAGAAGAGAATTACTCAATCAATACAAAGACCAATGATGAAAGGGTAACAAACCGCATGTCCGCCCAGGACAAATAATAAAGTAATAAACCTAAACTGAGGTCTCACAACAACAACCATAATTATAGGAATAACAACATAATAGATTTTTTGCAAATACATAAAAGAATAGACACTTCTCATCCCATCCAGCCCAGAGCACGAACCTGTTTCGAGCAACCTACCCTCTCCCTACGATCTAGGACGATATCGCTCGAAATAAAACTAAAAAACTATGAGATTTCAGTAAGCCGCGTCAAAAACGCGCAAAATAAGGATAAAAACAGGAAGTGAACAAAATCGCGAAACCTTTCAACACATTTTCGCGTTATGCCCCATACATTTAAAGCATAACTTGCTCCGATCTGGTCCCTCGCAGGACTTGGCTATATGGACGTAGCCGAGGCATTTGTAACAGCGCACAACATCTACTCTTTTCCTAATCCTGCAGGACACCCACCCGATTTTTATCTTGCCTCGATTGAGAAGCTTCAGGACCGACTTATTGCTCACTTCCACAACGGCGACTTTCTGTTCCCTGGAGCATGGGAAGAGTCTGACTCTTGTTTTCCCTATCTCCGAGAAATCCCTATTGAGCGCTTCCTCCACTTTGGCTGTATCGGTGTAGCTGTCTAGGTCTCGAATCTCCAGTAAAACTTTCGATCCGAGGCTTAGTACATTGGCTTTTTCGCCCAAGATGTTACTCAGCACCTCGCGGAAGGTTGTTACGTCAAAATCGCGGCCTATCTTACGAACCCACGAATTTAACATAGATTGCACGTTTCGGTGTATCTTTTCCGTGCTCTGGTCAAGGAGAATAAATTCTCCCTTTACCACACCCGACGAGAAAATACCGAAGACGCAAACCCGTTTTTGAGTCTAACCTCGCGGAAAATTACTCGGGATAGGGCTAGAGTGCGTTTTGTTCTTGGTTGGGGATAATCACTTCACGAATAATGGGGTGGGACTTGAATGACAATTTCACGCGGAGCAAGATTTCACTTTAATTGGTAATTGAAAATTGTACTTATGGTTGTTTGTTGCCGTGGTTCTTGCTGTTGAACGTTGGTTAGACGTAGACTTGTGTAGTCGGACAAACTCAAAATCAAACGTAGGCGTTGGTGCGTATTAATAATTACTTATTGAAATAAAACTACATGAGTAGTCGAATGTTGCACGTTCAATATTCCCGATTTTTCACGCGTTAATAATTATAAGTACTGTACTCTTACTCTATACTACTTGAAACTAGAATTTGTGAAATTAAGCCGCGGTGGAAAACTATGGAAGTGTACTACTTGGTCCCCATAAAACTGACTAACTTGACTCCCCGTGAAAAGTAAGTCTAACTCCTGCGGACTATTAACTCACTGCTGGGCGACTTATTGACTGCCTGGCTAGTGATTAGTCCTTTACTCCCCGTGAAATTGTCTCCTGTACTCCCCGTGAAACTGTCTTCTTTACTCCCCGTGAAACTGTGTCTCCGGCCGATTTTCGCGGCCTTTTATAGGGCTCCTGAGCGTCGAAAATTCTTGTCGTCAAGAGCGTAAAAAGAAAAGAAGGGATAAAACCCTATCCTGATTATAAGAATTTCCCCGTGGTCTATCTCAACCATACACGTATTCATTCCCTTTACCCCACAGAGTAGCTTCCCGACATGCAGAGCCATATATCTATG
This sequence comes from Cylloceria caligata, assembly GCA_963942595.1. NCBI lineage: Eukaryota > Metazoa > Arthropoda > Insecta > Hymenoptera > Ichneumonidae > Cylloceria > Cylloceria caligata. The sequence continues at coordinate 19,887,274 of OZ012709.1, read as the reverse complement.
CAAGTGCATCGGTATGGTGCGCTCTGATTTGTCCGCGCGATGCGATACACAGAGGACCACGCGATTAGGTGAGGGAACACGCTCGAGGCGTTTTTTCCCTGAAAGAGAGAAGGTATTCTACTTGAGAGCGACTCGCCTAACTCGGTTACTCGTACATTTCGTTCGTACGCAAGTCGGCTAGATCGCCGTTCAGCCCTCGCGATAAGGCGTTTATCGTTGCGTGGAGAGTCGGCCAGCCTCGCCTTCCTGCAAGGGAAGCTTCATTGCAACTCGATTTTAGTCTCATCTCTTTCTCGTTTTTTTTGTCTATTTTTCGCTATTTTACCATAAATTAATCCCAATATTTTCTTTATCCTTTCTATATATGCATAACATATTCTATATATTTATGATAGTATTTTTACTATAAATTCCAATATTTTACGAGAGACTTTTTAATATAATCCCAAGAGGAAAAGGAAATTAATCCTGATATACTGATCTTTTTTCTATTACCCGACTATACCTGGTAAGCTCATTAATTCAATGTGGGTTGTACTCGTTTTCGAGTGACAGCCCTGGGTAGTTTTCATATGGAAGCATAATTGTTCTTTTTACTGCTTATATTTTACCTACAGTATTCATGTGAACACTTTAATAGTCATAACTCTTTCGTTTGAATCAACAGTTCCTCCACTTTCGTTAATTGTTTCGCTCAGTTAATAATTGTTCGTGCCTCCATCATCTTTGTAAAGTGAGAGAGAGGGAGAATATTTCAGGCAAGAGCGACAAGAAAGGGTGCGGTCGCTTGGTCACGTGATAGCGTTCCCTCCAACCACTATGACCAACAACGCCCCGACGGCGACTAGCCGAACCCCGGGTCTAGGATTGAGGGTAAGGCTGCGCTGAATCATAGATCCATAAATAGCAGTCGATAACCGGGTCTACACAGTGGAAGTTTGCCTTTTGATCAGGAACGCTGAAAAATTCCATCTTTACAAGATTAATTTTCCCGGGAGACGGTCGGTAGAGCCGCATCTTCACCCTGTTCCGATCTCCGTCGCTAAAATCGCTCTCCTCTCCTCTTAAGAAGTTCGAAAATAAGAGAAAAATCTGGAAAGTTACTTTCACTGTATCGAAATTAAAATAGAAGAACTTTAACGTAATCGAAATAAAAAAAAGATAAACGCGACGTTACGTGTGGACGTAACACCTCCCCCCTAAAACGATTATTAGGAGAAGCCTTATAATCGAATCCGAGGGTGAAGCTCACAATTTTCCAATAATGCTTGTTGTACTATTCTTTTTCTTTTAACGACTTGTCTCTTGCAAGATCTTGGAATCTGTATGTGGTACTAGCTTTTGGTTCGTACTGTTACGTCCTGACGTAACCATGCTCCAATATCTATCTTTCTTTTAAAGAAGATCATAAACCTGCACCGTTGTTGAGTCCTATAGCTACCAGAGATTACACAGGTATAATGACGGCGGGAGGGGTGAAGCCGCAACTACACCGAGGCAGGGCAGTGGGAACACATGGTGCGCGCCAGGAATGGACGGCTAGGTTCACCACTGTACTTGACAACGAGAAACGAAGAGTTAGTAGGCCACTGCCCCACTCTAAACGGCCAGCGTAGAGGGACCTGCATCTCGTATCATGAGTTTTCCCTCTACGGCCGGTGGATATCATTGGCGGCGCGTGTCATCGAAATCTTTAATTGATTCGTGTCCGCGTGTTCTATTGGTGGCTGTCGGGTGGTCGCTTCTTTCCCTCTGTCATGTACCATATCTGGCTCACGAAGATAGACTCACTGTCGTGGCAACGTTTTCGTTGCTTTAGAAGTCCCTATATGCTACGACGAATGATGCAATAAACAAGAATATTACAGAAAGATAGACTAACTGCCGTGGCAACGTTTCCGTTGTTTCAGAAGTCCCTATATGCTACAACGAATGATGCAATAAACAAAAATATTTTATCAAGACATATGCCTTACTAATGGTATTGATAGAAAATTGGAATTTGTATTTGACTACAGAACACCAAAAGCCCAAAGGGCATTTCTTCAGAATTTCTGAACGTTTAAATAAAAATTTAAACGCAATCGTAGCAAAGATTTGGACTTTTTATGAAGTAAATACTTAAACTATGGAATATATATATTTAATAAGTAAATCAATAATTTAAAAGGAATAAACCATCTAAACGGAAGTTCGATATAAGAGATAAGAAATAATATCATACAGATAATCAGAGTTAAAATAGGATAAAATAAGAAAAGACGATTCATATTAGTCATCGGATAGATGGCAAAGACGACTCGAAGCTACGGTAGCGGTTGTTGGCGTAGGAGCATGCCGCTTTTCCCGCCGTCTTTCCCGTCTCTCTCTGTGTTAACACCATAAGACGAGGATTGTTCCCTCGCAACAATACATATTTATAGAACATATACTTTCCGACCCAGAGTGAATCTAAGCAGCCATTTGATACAGAATCATTTGGACTGATGAACAATTTTAATCCAAAAATATGATAGGAACTCAGAAAAGAAATGCTTATTTAAATGGATACAAGAAATAATTGCAAATATGAAAATTAAACATTAACGAACATCGAAAAGCCAGTGTATTGTTTTAACTAAACAATTAGGATCGTGAGGGGATATAAAAACCATAGACAGTTTGTTACTATAGTAGTTATATATGCCCATTTACGTTACACGCTATTAAGAATTACAATAAGTTTAACATTATCGAAGAACTATATTCGGTATTAGTCATAAAAGAGACAGCGGAAGCGACTCGGATCTACAGCGCAGCGTGGCCCGAAACCCTCGACACCTCGCTGCCTGACCAAGGCGCTTTTCGCTCTCCCTCTCTCTCTCTTTGTCTCTCTCTCCCTCTCTCTCTCTCTCTCTATATATCTATCTCGACGTGTGCCACCGAAGCAAGGAATAATCCTTCAACTACTTCACGACATGTGGTATCGCCTCGCATGCAACTCAGGAAAGGAATCGAACGACGACGACGTCACAGCTAGAAAAAAAAATGGATTATCGATAAAGTCCAAAGTCCGAGTTCTATTGTAATTCCAAGAAACCCCCGCATGGAAAATTAAGCCCTCCAGGACCTATATAAAGACGGGAAAATGCCCGAAAAAAGGGCAGTTAGCAGTTAGCACCAAGAGTATACAGTTGATAGTACAGTCAGTCGCCGGGCAGTCAGTAGACAGCCCGTTGGACATAATTACCGCGGAGGAACCCAACCCTGTAGAGTCAGTCAAAGTCCAGAGTGAGTACTGAAAATAAAAACGGTCGAACAGTCTAAATTCAGTTCGAATTTACTTTTACTCAGTTTTAATCATACGGAATTTATCTAAAGTTTAGAAGAAATTTAATTCAATTATTTTCTGCCGTTTTTGTACAAGTCCACACTGTTCATTTCGTTTTACTGTTTTATCGAACCATAAGTATCGCGTTAAGTATATTGTATCGAGAAATAACGATCGCTCACGCACGGTAATAGCGAACGTACGTGTATCAATTATTCGGTTATTTGAATAAATTCTAACAGCTTTACGTTTCATCGAGTGTAACGATTATTTTTATTTTAACAAACTATTGCCATTAATTTTCCCTTCAACGCATCGGTTACCGGCGAAACAACTTCACCAGCAAACCAAACGTAAGTACCAACGCAATTTTTATAATTTATTTTATCCGATATTTCCGCACATTTTTCCCCAAGTGAAAGTAACCTACCATTTTCCTTCCCCCTAAAAACCCCTTCCTCCACGGGTTAATTTATCAATTTAGTTTATCGAGATGAGTGACGGGTTAACGCGAATAATCAACGAGCATTCTCAGCCCTGTCCCGAGTAATTTTCCGAAAGGTTAGACTCAAAAGGGGGCTTGCGTCTTCGGTGTTTCTTGTCAGGCCTGGTAAAGGAAGAATTCATTCTCCTTGAGTCCGGAAAACTCACGCCGAAACGCCTCACACGTCTTAAATTGGTCGGTTTTTGTAAAAACACCGCGTGGATTTGACGTAACAAAAATTGGGGGCTCGTCCGGGATCCTAAAACAATATTCGTTTTGTTCAAATTAACCAGTCATCTTTGTCGCGAATAAAATTAATTAGTGGAAATTAAATCAAAGAAAAAGAAAAGTGTCAAGTTAATCAGTAATTTTTGTCGCGAGTAAATTGAATATCGAAAAGAAAACAAGTTGTGATTTTATAAAGAAAATTGTTCGTATAGTTCAAATTAATTAATCGGTTCTGTCGTGGATAAATTAAATTGTGAAAATTGATTTCTTAGGAAAGTGTCACTTTGGTTCGTGTTAATCGACTGACCTTTGTAATTCGATTTAATTCATAAAACCCAGCTTTTACCTTTTTACCGCGTTTTCCAGAAGTGATTTAATTCGCGAAAATTGTTTTTTTACTTTTTATTGAGTTTCAGTGATTCGACCAATTTCATGAAAAGTGATCCCTCCTTTCTTCTCAGTTTTTGTAAACGAATTTAATTCATAAAATCTAGGTTTTCCCTTTTTACTGCGTTTTAATATCTTGATTTAATTCGTGAAAATCGATTTTTTCATTTTTATTGAGTTTTAGTGAATCAATTCAATTCGTGAAAATTTAGTATTTCCTTTCAATCGCGTTTGTTGTAAATTGTTTAAAGGCATAAAGTCTAAATTTTACCTTTTTACCGCGTTTTTCGGAAGTGATTTAATTCACGAAAATTGATTTTTTTTATTTTTATTAAGTTTTAGTGATTCAAATTATTTCATGAAAAGTGATCCCTCCCTTCTCCTCAGTTTTGTAAACAGATTTAATTCATAAAATCTAGCTTTTGCCTTTTTACCGCGTTTTGATATCTTGATTTAATTCGTGAAAATCGATTTTTTCATTTTTATTGAGTTTTAGTGAATCAATTCAATTCGTGAAAATTTACTTTTCCCCTTCAATAAAAGCATAAAATCTAACCTTTACTTTTTACCGCTGTGTGAAATTTAAAGTGTAAAAATTGATTTTTCCTTTTTTTTTTAAATTACTTTTATCGAGTTTTAATAAATCGATTTTATTTATAACAATTGATATAGTTGAAAGTGACACTTTTATTTGAGTTAGATAATCGAATTTCCCCTTGAGATAGATCGAGAACGTTCGTTGATGTGGTTCGAGTCCATTGATCGACATCGTTGCAAAAATTGATTCGTTTTAGAGAGTACCCGCTATTAATCAAGTTATTTGGTAAGTCTTTTTCGTAAGTAAATTGGCCTTGTGGAAATCAAATGTGAAAAAAATATTCAATAACGACTGGTGAATAAAAAAGAGATAGAATTTGTATTGAAGGACATATACGTGGATAGATATATATATAATCATAGGTTGTACTCCATTATATGAGACCATTGGAAAAATTATTGGTACTTCAAGTGCGTATAAGGGAACTCGAGGTTCTCGCGCAAGAACCAATTGAAGAAGTCACGCCAGAAATTCTCTTAAATCAACTCGGTTTAGAACGAATAAAACAGCAAGAAAGAATAACTGCTAAAACATACGTGAGGAGAACTACAAGAAAAATAGCTTCCCCGAATATCAACTATAGAGAGTAATATTATATTTGTTTCAACCAAACAACCATCAGACTTCTTGTATTGTTTTTATACGATTCGCTCCGTAATATTAACTTCCTTGTACTGTCATTTACAAATATTCTATCAATCTACCAGGCGTTAAAACAGTTGGCATACAATTCTGAAAATATTAGTAGAATTACAGACAGTTCTGTTATTCACTCCTACGTTGCTCATCTTAACAATCCTCTCGAGCGATCACTAGTATCGTTCACCTCTATTCATCCCTCATAACATTGCACCTCCACCTGCACATGCTACCCTTTCTGCCATAGGCCTTTAAGAAATTCGCCAGCTCACGTACACCTGCGGTCAGCATTCTAAAAATCCTACCTCAACTATCCACTTTTTAACCTAACACATGGGCAACCAGATTTGCCCGCGCACGTATCACTAACAACACAATCATCACAAAACACATTACACTAGTGAGAGAAATCCTATGTTTTAGCTCCTCGCGTAAGTGGGGTTAAGGCTAGCAAGGTTCGTTCACAAAACACATTACACTAGTGAGAGAAATCCTATGTTTTAGCGCCTCGCGTAAGTGGGGTTAAGGCTAGCAAGGCTCGCTCACGAAACACATTACACTAGTGACAGAAAACCTATGTTTTAGCTCCTCGCATAAGTGGGGTTAAGGCTAGCAAGGTTCGTTCACAAAACACATTACACTAGTGAGAGAAATCCTATGTTTTAGCTCCTCGCGTAAGTGGGGCTAAGGCTAGCAAGGCTCGCTCACGAAACATATTACACTAGTGAAAGAAATCGTATGTTTTAGCTCCTCGCGTAAGTGGGGTTAAGGCTAGCAAGGTTCGCTCGCGAAACACATTATACCAACAAGACAGACATAACTACACGTACTACTTACTGATTTTGACAATTACCCTACCACTATCGACCCGAATCATTTATCCATGCCGAAAACACATAGAGCAGGAAGGAAAGTTCAAGCGCAGAGATTAAAACGACGAATCTTAAAAGAGCAGTACCAAGTTCCAATAATTGCGTGCAAATCGTATAACGAGCAAAATCCTAGAGTCTTTGACATTGAAATAGAAAGCGATAATAAAACTATCCCTCTCGAAGAAAGAGAAATAACAGAATATAAGAAACATTGCGACGACACAATTGCAATACATAACGATTAACGATTAACGAACTCAAGGCAAGAAAGGAATAGAAATTTAAATTCTAATAAAACGAATTGTCCTTTCACGGTAACAGAGAGTGAATCGTATAACAAGCAAAATTTTGGAGTTTCTAGCATCCAATCTACAAAAGATAACGAAGATATTTTCCTTAACCAAAAAAAAATAATAGGCTTTGAGGGACCCTTAGGTGAACAAATAGAGAAGTATAAAAACCATCCAGACAGGACAAAGGCAGGGTATGCGACCCTCTCTAACGAAGAGATACCATATTTATTAAGTGAAATTACGTACGAAGAAAGCAGCAGTAAAGTCACACCGGGTGTCGACATTGACACACCGACTAAATCTAGAATAAATCGCTTTAAGCAAATCCGTGAAATCGAGCGGAAAAATTTTCTAGATGAACTTGTTGCTGATTACGAAGCTCATTCGAGACAAGGGATACGCTATCACCCGTTTGTGACACCTTGTAAACCTCAAATCACTAAGATCGAATCGTTGCATAAACATCAAGTCATCCTCCTGAAGGAAAAACCACATTTAATTTCACCTCAGGGAAATTTAGAAACTAAATTAAAGAATAAAACTCTATAATTCTTCTTCGTTACAAGTAATAAAAAGAAAGTCATTCCTATTCTCTTCTCCTGCCCAATTTTTACCTTAATAATATTTTTATGTATTTTTGCATGTCTCTTTGATGCAGTATACCAAAAATTATACTTGTATACAATACATTATAAATGAGGTCAACTCGTTCAAAGGTAAGAATTGATGAGTCTATAATCCACGAGTATCCTGAGGAATGAAGAAAAAGGCTCCCAAAGGATAATTCTAAAAATTTTATACCTGAAACTATAACCGAGTCTCCGTGCAATAGTCCCAGTAATTCACCTCCCAAGCTACCAACTCCGATTTCCGAAAAAATTTCCTCCTCCCCCAGTTCAAATAAAAGTTCTGTTGTGCCCACTGTAGACTCGGACAAGTTAACCGAAACTGTCACCCGTAAAGAGAAAGTAATAACGTTTGATCAAGACAGTAACATACAATCACTTGAGTTAACCTCTGACAATATTATCATCACTCGATCCCAAGAAAATATAGAAGACGAGACAAGTTCAACCGATACAGTTGAAATTATAGAAAGCAATTTTGGAAAATATTATAGTCCGGAATATAGTCCTTTACAGATCAGAGAATTTTCTGACGACGAATGTTTAAACCAATTTACGAGTCAATTGAAGGAAACGTTAGAAGCAAAGTCCCCAAAAAACCCTTTGTCGTTAGTCGGGTTTGTCATAAGGCCAGACAATGAGATCAATGAATATCTTCCAGCACTAGTATACTCCACCCCCCGTAACGAAGACCTAGGTCGGTCAATAAAACCCCTCGAAAGTATCGTGGAGAATTTCGAGTCTCTAAGCAAACCCGAAAACACGGATACACCTTTGCAGACGCCCTCGACCGTTGCTAGCGCTACGCCTAGTATAATCCCTCCAGCTAACAGCGATATATTTTACACACCATTAAGCGGATCTACTCCTTTCGACGAAACTATTTCTAGATCACCTTCCCTTGTCGACAAAGAATCATTATCAACTCCAAAAGGAATAATTGAGAATCGTGAAAATTCCACATTAACGTTAATTATCGAATCCGCACATACTAAAACTAAAAATTTAGTAAAAAAATTACATCTTTTGCCGGATCACAATTTGTCCACTCCCAGTTGTTCTACCTATCTCATAGTCAGAGACTCCAGCCCAGACAAGACATTGAATAGAATATCGCCAATAAAAATTTTTACTGAAAATTTAATTAAATCTAACGACTCACCACCAAATACACTTCCCATAATGGTTAATAATAATCAAACATTGTCTCTTCGAGATGCCTTGGCTATCATACCGAATTATGACGGTGTTGGATAATCAGCTGGCGCACGGCGATCGATATTCGCCGTGCGTCGACCTGTTGCTGTGCTCAAGCACACGTCGTTCAGTTGAGCCGAAGATAGCCGAGGCAGGGCTTCGCGAAGCCGAGGATGTGCCTCGTTAACACGCCGCGTCGGGCGAGAGGATGTCTCTCTCGCTTGACTTCGGTTTCGCTCACCGGCTATCTCGCTCAACTGACTTCAGCGCTCAACGTTATCTTCATATTCCGCAGCCATATTGAAAATTCAGTCACTTTTGCTACGACATCGAGGAACAGCGCACCACTATTTTGGACTTTTCTCGTTGGCTTTTCGCTCAGGACGCTCTCATCACGCTCAACAGGACTCAAAATCAGGTACAACTACGTTGCTATAATTTACCGCAAATTCAATGGTAACGAGGAGTTGCATGCTCATCGGTACATCTACATTTTTGGCCTCACTTTTTGGCGGCATTGCAGCACATGTCAAGCCACATTTTTCTCACCATAATTTGCCGGTATAATTAATATAATTATGCAGGTGTACTTATTCACTGTACTTTTCCCCAGAATATCTGGTGGAAGAGTACAGGGGCTATACACTGCTCATTTTGTGCATCCTCACTATGTGTTGTGTAGTGCTACGCAGTGCTGCCTGCGTAGCTGGTCTCATACGTATAGAATACTCAAGCAATTTTATTGCAAATGCTCTCATTTGTTCGCTGCAACCTCTCTGCATTAAGCTGCAGAGAGCTTGCTCTGAACTATAATACCACCTTACGCACTCATACATCTTACTGCGTTGTACGCTCCGCAGCACTGACTGCGGTGCGTACACCGCTCTCAGTACTCACAGCACACAATTAATATAATTGTGTGCTGGTTCTCAGCTCATGCACTCAAATGCAGTTTAATTAATTAAATTCAGTTTTCTAATTCTCAACATTTTTGTTGATTCTAAACATTTGGTCCTTCGAGCCGGATCTTCGACTCGCACAGGGTAGAACCAGGGTTTTCTACCTTCCGCAATCATCTGCTCTTCGGCTCATCATGACTTGGACTCTGCGAACCCACAACGCAGTTTCCACCGCTTCTCATCGGCGCAGCAACAGCGCTTCAATTTGGTAAAGTACTCACTCTGCGGAGCATCTTCGTTCCTTTACACTTGCTAGGCTCACGGGGCTCACAATGTCCGAGTCTAATTCTTCAGGCATCAGGGTGGCACCTGGTGACCCTGAGGATAAAAGACATTGTTGGCTCCTGACCCCGTCGTGGCTGCGAAGAAGGCCCGGCCACCGGTTCGCCCACCAGGCGATCTGGGGCTCAAGGTCCAATCGCAGCAGTGACGGGTGTCAGCTCTGCGGCCTATTTTAACCACAATTGAGGACCCGCGGCGCTCCGCCACCACATACCAACGCGTCCGCGTGTCCCTGTGATTGCTGTCGGGCTTGGGGGTACTTCATCGTGATTTGCCCTGAGTTCCGTCGGCTCACTGTGGCTGATCGGCGCAAGATGGCGGAGAAAGCGCGGCTGTGCTATAACTGCCTCGGTCGACACAACGCATTGGCTTGCTGATCTACTCGGACGTGCAAGGAGTGGGCAGGGCGGCATAACACCACGCTGCATCCAGCAGAGTCCCCTACAACGACTGCCGACGCACAACCACACAATACACAGTTGTCAACACACTAGGGTGTTGACGCAGTCGTTCTCTCATAGATTCAACTCACATACACAAGCTCAACATTATTAGCAACTGCACTCTCACACATTCACACATCGATATTACCACACGCAAGCACTCATCAATTTCGATCACAGGGATCGGTCGAAAGGACTCAACGCAGACACATGGCTCGGTTCAACTCACACTGTGTTTACATACTCCAGGGAGAAAGCCATGGTACTGGCTCAAATTCTCAAAACGGTTACTACTCACTTGCCATCTTGTGAGTCACCAGCTCGTACATGGCCTCACATAGTGAAGCTGAAGCTGGCGGACCCTGACTTTCTCACACCACAACCAATCGATATCATAGTTGGAGCAAATATTTATGGACTGGTCATCAAACCCAATATTCTCAAGGGCACATCATCTGCGCCTGTTGCACAATTATCGATATTCGGGTGGCTCATCATTGGACCATCTAACTCATGTCAATCTGACGCACCCACTGTTCTTCATGCTGCCATGCAACATGATGATCAGAAATTACAGAACGTGCTAACGAAATTTTGGATTCACGAAGAGCCACCAAAGGACACAGTTGATCAACTCACACCAGAGGTGCAGGCATGCGAGGATCAGTTTCGCAACACGCATCAGTGTGTTACTACAGGCCGTTACATCATTCGGCTTTCTATCACATTTTTGCCTGTAAACCTGGAAACTCAGACTCAAAAGCACATCGGTGTCTGCAGCACATTATACGCAAAATCTCAAAGGATGCTGAATACTGTCAGCTCTACTCACAATTCATGGTCGAATACGAACAACTTGGTCACATGGTGAAATCATCTACAAGTGAAGTTCAATACTATCTGCCTCACCACGGTGTGCTGAGACCAGACAGCATTTCCACCAAATTAAGGGTGGTATTCAATGGTTCTAGCTCAACATCTTCTGGAGAGTCTCTGAATGACATCATGCACACTGGACCTAATTTGTTGCTCAATATTTCGGACGTTCTCATCTGGATCCGTCATCACAGACACATCTTTGCCACGGACGTTACCAAGATGTATCGTCAAATTCAAGTTCACCCTGACGATTGGAATCTTCAGCGAATTTTGTGGATTGATGCTCAACTCAACCCTGTGCCGTACAAATTAACAACCGTGACACATGGTACAACAGCATCTATAGGCGGATTCAACTCATCAACTCATTGAAATAGCTCAACATCTCAAGGACTTGTGCATGGCGGGCGGTTTTCCACTCGCCAGGTGGCACTCGTCGAACCTCAAGGTGCTTGCTAATATCTCATCATCACCGTCAATCTCAGCTATCTCAACGGACGACTGCGAGACAAAATTCTTGGCTTGACTTGGCTTCTTCATGAGGACAAGTTCACATTCTCTTCACGGTTCAACTCAGCTCAGGAAATTTTCACACGCCTCGTTTTCTCCGAGGTGGCTCAACTCTTTGATCCAATCGGTTTCGTCTCACCAGTTGTGATAAGAGCCAAAATACTCTTGTAAGAGCTTTGGCTTCACAAGCTCAACTGGGATGGTCCACTGCCATCCCAGGTCTCAACACGAAGGATTGCAATTAGAGAAGATCTCACTTGTCTGCAGACTCTCAATTCCTCGGTGGTTTAACACATGGAGCAACTCAACAGTGGAATTGCATGGTTTCTCTGATGCATCTCAACTAGCCATGGCTGCAGTGATTTACATCACTGTCAACTCAATGTTCACAGGAAAGGTGGCTTCACTTGTCTGCTCAAAACCACGCGTGGCACCACTCAAGAAGCTTACCATACCACGGCTTGAACCGACAGCTGCACTGTTACTAGCAAAATTGGTTGAATAGGTTCAGGTCACGCTCAAGATCAAAGTCTCATCTACTCACCTGTGGACGGACTCATTGGAAACTCTCACCTGGATCAAAGCGCATCCTGCTCAGTGGACAGACTACGTCTGAAACCGAGTATCTCAGATACAAGGACTCACACCCAATGCTCAGTGGCGTCAAATCTCAGGCACAAGCAATCCTGCAGATTGTGCATCGCGGGGTATCGTAACAGCTCAATTGGCCTCTCATCAGTTGTGGTGGTCGGGTCCACCGTGGATGGTGAAACCTATTGAATTTTGGCCGAAAACCTGATTCAAAAACTGATTCTGAGGATTTGCACAATACGGAAGCCCGGCCGGGGTTAGCTCATCTCGCGGCAACTGTGACGCCAGAGTACCATTGGAAGCTCATTTATCGCTGTTCCTCACTCACAAAATTGTGTCGTCTCACCTCGTTTTGCGTCAGAGTAGTGGCCAGAATGAGGAAGAGGTTAGAAACGGCAGGAAATGCTCCTCTCACAGCAGAAGAGATAGCTGCAGCAAATGTTTCTTGGACACGAGCTACACAAGCCGTGTTTTTCAAACACGAGTTACAAGTACTGCAGTCAGGCTCTTCTCTTCCTTCCTCTCACCCCTTCAGTCGACTAACAGCATCCATTGACCAAGAGGGTGTACTCAGAGTAGGAGGTCGCCTTGCTCAATCAGCACTCACATATGAAGGAAGACATCCTGCCATTCTACCTCGTCACTCTCGATTCTCAACTCTCATCATTGATCAGGCTCACGTGCGGACTCTGCACGGAGGCACTCAGCTCACATTAGCCCAAATAAGGCTAGCACATTGGATAGTCGGCGGAAGAGCTCCTGTAAAATCTCACATTTTACATTGCGTCGTGTGTGCTCGGCAAAGGGGAATTCGGGCTCAACAATTGATGGGTCAGCTTCCTCTAGCACGAGTCACTCCAACACGCGCATTCGCTCACACAGGAGTTGATTACGCCGGCCCTCTCACACTCACAACTTGGAAGGGGCGAGGAAGTAAAACACACAAAGGCTGGATCTGTGTTTATGTGTGCCTCACCACTTCAGCTTTACATCTCGAAGTCGTTAGTGACTACTCAGCTGATGGCTTCCTCTCAGTGTTCAGGCGTTTCTCAGCTCGGCGTGGCATTCCTCACACGCTATATTCTGACTGTAGCACAAATTTCATTGGTGCTCATAAATCAATACGTCAGATGTTCAGGAAGGCCTCTCAAGATCATCAAATCATCGCTTCTTTTCTCGCAAATCAGCAAATTGCGTGGAGGTTCAATCCGCCTGCGGCACCACACATGGGTGGAAAATGGGAAGCAGCTGTGAAATCTGTTAAATTCCATCTGCGGCGAACGGTGGGTGATACAGCACTCACGTTCGAAGAACTCGCAACGCTGCTGTCCCAGATTGAGGCTATACTCAACTCAAGACCTTTGGAACCACTCAGCGATGATCCTGATGACTCATCAGCACTCACGCCTAAACACTTTCTCATCGGTGAAGCTCTTACCACGGTCCCAGAGCCAACGCTCGAGGATTTATCACTTTCATGGCTCTCAAGGTGGCAATTGTTGCAGCAAAAGGTACAACAATTTTAGCTACAATGGTCCGCTCATTATATACAGCGGCAGCAGTCCATATCAAAGTAGCATCACCCTAATAATAACATAAAGGTTGGTTCTTTGGTTCTGCTCACGGATGAGCGCTTTCCGCCGTGCAAGTGGCTACTTGCACGAGTCACGGCGTTGCATCCGGGCAAAGACGGGCTCACCAGGGTGGTGACACTTCGAACTGCTACGACCACGCTCACCAGACCAATCTAAAAACTGGCTGTGCTGCTTGTTTCTTCAGACTGACAAAACCATAACTAATCATCAACCCCGTTGCTGATGGCGGGCGGAAGTGTTGGGTAATCACCTGGCGCACGGCGATCGATATTCGCCGTGCGTCGACCTGTTGCTGTGCTCAAGCACACGTCGTTCGGTTGAGCCGAAGATAGCCGAGGCAGGGCTTCGCGAAGCCGAGGAGGTGCCTCGTTGGCACGCCGCGTCGAGCGAGAGGATGTCTCTCTCGCTTGACTTCGGTTTCGCTCACCGGCTATCTCGCTCAACTGACTTCAGCGCTCAACGTTAATTTCATATTCCGCAGCCATATTGAAAATTCAGTCACTTTTGCTACGACATCGAGGAACAGCGCACCACTATCTTGGACTTTTCTCGTTGGCTTTTCGCTCAGGACGCTCTCATCACGCTCAACAGGACTCAAAATCAGGTACGAGTACGTTGCTATAATTTACCACAAATTCAATGGTAACGAGGAGTTGCATGCTCATCGGTACATCTACATTTTTGGCCTCACTTTTTGGGCGGCATTGCAGCACATGTCAAGCCACATTTTTCTCACCATAATTTGCCGGTATAATTAATATAATTATGCAGGTGTACTATATTCACTGTACTTTTCCCCAGAATATCTGCTGGAAGAGTACAGGGGCTATACACTGCTCATTTTGTGCATCCTTACTATGTGTTGTGTAGTGCTACGCAGTGCTGCCTGCGTAGCTGGTCTCATACGTATAGAATACTCAAGCAATTTTATTGCAAGTGCTCTCATTTGTTCGCTGCAACCTCTCTGCATTAAGCTGCAGAGAGCTTGCTGTGAACTATAATACCACCTTACGCACTCATACATCTCACTGCGTTGTACGCTCCGCAGCACTGACTGCGGTGCGTACACCGCTCTCAGTACTCACAGCACACAATTAATATAATTGTGTGCTGGTTCTCAGCTCATGCACTCAAATGCAGTTTAATTAATTGAATTCAGTTTTCTAATTCTCAAATTTTTGGTGTATTTATTTTCACTATTTTGTATTTTTCTAAATTTAGTATATTTTGTGTTTCTTTTCATATTTAAAATAACTGTTTCAAAACGTATTATTACAGTATGTGTGCGGAAAGTAATAAACCACTTTCTCCAAATTCCATCTACTAGTCTGGTTTTATTTCCACCCTGTTGTGAGTGAAGTCTCATATCTTTCCAATATATTCACAGGTTCAAGATCTGTCAAACAACACCATCGGACGGATTTCTCAAACAGACGGTTATTCTTTATCACTCGGTATGTTTATTCAGGGATGCAAAGAGGCCTTGGCTATGATGGGGCCAGGAGCGGAATCAAATTTATTAAGAGCAGTTCGCATAAGAATAATCGGCGATTCTCGTCGCACCATACGGGGGCAAAATTTTGAAACAATAGAGGAACTAGGTAAATTTCTTAAAGATATTTATGCACCTACGCGAAACGTGTATCAGCTCCAAGGGGAATTGCGATCCATATATCAAGGAGAAAACGAGTCCGTCATTGCATATTCCAACCGCGTAACGGACTTGGGAAATTTAATACTCGGAAATTATGATGCGAGCGAAAATAATCCTTTGACTGCCGCATTTATTAATAACACTAAGGAAAGTCTTCCGGCATATTTTTTACACGGGTTAAAACCGGAAATCGAACAACGTCTACGTCCGAACAATAATCTTGATGAATTAATTAAACTCACGGTTCAAACAGAAAAAGGTTTAGTGTCACAGGCAGCCTTGCGTAGTGGTGGGCTAGAAACTTTGGGTTTGAAGGTAAATAAGCCTGAGGCGAAACGGGAAATACACGTAGTAGCAAGCGGGGAAGTGTATTGTCAGCTGTGCAATAAAAAAGGGCACAGTGCTAAAGAATGCTCGACCCAGAAGTCTAACCAAGCAATGGATGTCAGTCCACAAAATTCTGGAAATATCGATAAGGGACCGAGCATGTGTCAGATCTGTCAGAAGACTGGACACTCGGCCGACAAATGTTTTAAAATCTTTCCCCCGTTAAATAACAATAAATCCAAGTTCGAACCCTCTTTACTTACTATATGCCAGGTCTGTAATAAACGCTGACACACTGCCGATCGTTGTTATAAAATTTTTCCTCCGGAAAGAAAAGAACAGGGAAATATATCTCCATTTTGTCAACTTTGTAAAAATTATGGTCATTCGGCTAATAGATATTCACGTTTCCCTCCGACCCCCCCCCTAAATTGATGTCCTTCCCACGAGAACAGGTACCGCAGAATCTTCAATATCAGAATTCAAGTAACATTCAGTGTCAGATATGTGAAAAAGAGGGCCATGGAGCCCATATTTGTCCTTTTCGCAATAATAATTCACAACCGTTGATTAACAATCGATTTAATAACCGACGGAATTTGGATAATAATGATGTTAGACCCACCGAGATGGGTAGGGAATGTTTTTATTGTAAACAACCAGGTCATTTTATACGGGAATGTCCCGTCCGACGTATTAAAGAAGATGAATACGAAAATTCGGGAAACGGCGGCGGTCTTCCGAGTACGGGTGCGCCTGGGGAGATCCCGCAGAGAATGCATCCGATCCATGTAATTTCTATCACAGCCGAGAATCCCAATCGCGAGTAGTTCGAATTTTTTATGTACAACTACATCGAGAAAGTAGCGTCCCGACGGTTACGGTAACGGCATCGGAAATAATATCTCCTGTCACTCTTATGTTTGACACAGGAGCCGGTCCAAACATTCTAAAGAAACAATTTGTAAGTGAACACATCTCTATAAATCGCGGAGAAATTCTTCAACTAAATGGAATCACAAGAAATTCAATTTTTACTTTGGGTAATATTACCGTACAAATTTTCGGACGTTTCGCTACTTTCCATATTGTAGACAATAACTTCCCCATAAAGGAAGCTGGTATATTGGGTTCGGTATACCTCGACGGCAATCGCGTGAAAATTGATTACGAGAAGACAATTGAAAATGCAGAATGTAAGAATACCATTTGCAACTCAGGAAACTATTGTTATCCCTGCAGAGTCCACCAAATTGTGCTTCGTGAGAGTAAAAAATTTGGATTTACGGGAAGTTCATCTGCGTCCCCTGGATGCAGGTGAAGGTATAAACATAGAAAGCGGGTTCGTCATTAACCCTTTCGCTACTACGGGCCACTATAGTGGCCTTTCACAAGATGCCACTGAGGTACTACGGGCCACTATAGTGGCTCTCCGCAAGATGCCACTGAGGTACTACGAATACTATTGCAAATAAATCAGGGGAAACGAATCCACTTCGCCTCGCTGGAAACCACTTCCCGTCGCTATACACAAATGAAAATCCAAGACGGAAAAATCAGCTGCGAAAGTGTGTAGTTTGTTCAAGAAATGACAAGAGAAAGAGATCGCGATACCAATGCGAAATTTGCAATGTTGGCCTGTGTGTAACACCATGCTTTAAAAAATATCATACGCAGTTACATTATTAGAATTGCATTATATTATGTTATATTATTTGTATTATTTGTAGAATTGTGTTATAATATGTTATATTGTTTTATTATATTATATTATATTATATTGCATAATGTTACTTTCTCTCATACTATAAATTAAAGAGCGCATACTAAGACGTTATAAATACCCTGGAATACTCTTTATTTATAAATACCTTTTGGAGAATGTTACGTCCTGGATTTTAAGGAACGCACTTTATTCTCCATTTTGAGACAGAATGTGCTGCCTCGGGATTGGAGGACGGTCGGTGAGGGACGGGTTTAAATAAATAATGTTTATTGGATCCATGAATGTATATTGAAACAGTTAAGCAGTTAATAGATGGCGCGCACGAACATTTCAACACTATGTCTATTAGAACGGTAAAATGTCATTGTATATATCTTAAAATAGTTGAACAGTTAATAGATGGCGCGCACGAACATTTCAACTAAACGCCTATTAGAACGGTAGCACTACAAACGAATTAATTATTCTGAAGCTGTATGATAAGTATGACAGTATTTGTCCCGAACAGTCTCTGAATGGGGCGCGGCACAATTGTTTATTTATGGCGCGCACAACACTATGTATTATATATATATATATATTAAAATAATATTCGAACATATTAATGTAACCGTGTTCACTGGACATATATTATATATTTATTAAATGGTTAGTAAACATTGCGCGCATCTAACATTAACATAGAACTTTTAAATGATAGAATATTATATGGATATGGTATGACGAGGACCGACCGTCATGGTCGGCCCCCGGAGAAGAGCTAACTAATTAGCGCTGTGCTGAAAGCAGTGCGACAAGTACAAACGAGGAATTTGCGGGGCGCAGCGCGTCTCATCGATGCGCTGCGTCTCGCTGGCCAGCGTGTAAACGCTGGCCTAAGCAAAAATGTATCAAATGATTAGCGGAGAATCGCGCGTCTCGCCGATGCTCCGCGTTCCGCCGGTCAACGTGAGAACGCTGACCTAAGCAAATGGCGTGTACCCAGCAGCGATAAGCGCTACTGAGTTGCGCCAGAAATTCGTGCATGGAATAAATCATAAATGAAATAAAAATTTAAAAATTATACATGTATCGGAAGGTATTGCAGACCCAGGACGTAACAGAGAAAAATTTTTTCGTCCGAAAACATTCAAGCAGCTTGGGTTCTCCGCCGCGGTACTCTCGCTGACGATCGGCGTCGCGTAGCGTGCAGTGATGTTGCGGCGCTCCGTTCAGCAGAAGTACCGCGGCGAAGAACCCGCCCGTAGCGAAAAGGTTAATGATAATGGTAAAGCTTATATCTACGTAACTAATAGCAATAAGCATACGATTCAAGTCCAGGTACCAGTACTAGAATTAGTATCATCGGAGGAACTAATTCATAGAACAAAAATAAAAGATCCTAGTGACGATTCAAGTGAACGGGAAAAGAATCTCGAGCTTTATAAGGGGTTGGGTCATTTAAAAAATAAAGACAATATAAAAGGAAACGATCAAGAGGATTTCTCTCTGTCGGATAAGATTGAGCTCCCAGTAGAGACAATACCCCGCAGAGATACTGAAAATTCTTCAGGGAATATTTTTAATTTTTTGGAAAATGTAAAAGAAGAAATAAAAAATTGCATGGAAATAATTAAAGTCACTTGTGAAAGTGGTTTGGAAAAATATATATTGAGTACGAAGGATTGTAAAGTGAAAGTAGAAGGAAAATTTGAGAAATTGCAACACGAAGCCCAAAGCTTTACGGAAATCTGCACGTCGAATCTAACTGAAAATATCACTTGTATGGAACCTGGAAAGATAAATGTACCTAAAGAGAACGTTGTCTATCCGAATTTTATAGAAACGGAAAGAAATTGTAGTAATTGTGAGTCTCGCCTACGCTTCACAGGGGTGACTGTGCCGACGAAACGGGAAGCGCTCGATGGAGGACTGAGGGAGGCGGATTCAGAATTTTTGGGAAATACTGTGCCTATGGAAAGGACAGAATCCCTGCAGTATTGTAATAACAGTGTTCACGGAAAAAGTGTTGTTTCTTTAGATTCGATAAAAGCAGAGATGCCAATGGGGTATAACGGGTCGAATAATGATGATTTCAATAAATGTATTCACGAAGAAAACGTTGTCTATCAGAATTCAATAGAGACGGAAAGGAATTGTAATAATTGTGAGTCTCGCCTACGCTTCACAGGGGTGACTGTGCCGACGAAACGGGCAGCGCTCGATGGGGGACTGAGGGAGCTCGATTCAGAATTTTTAAGGAAAACTGTGCCTATGGAAAGGACAGAATCTTGTGAAGAAATTAATAACTGTGTTATTGCTGAAAGCGTTGTCTATCCAAGTTCGATAGAGACTAAATTATCAGCAGAAAATAAAATCAATTGTGTTGAAACATCGCATTTAGTAATGATGAAAGAAGATAAAGAATTTTGTTGTCAAGAACTTGTTGAAACCTTCGTACCTACTAAAATCGAATCAAATCAAAATACCAGTTTAAAAATTTCTGAATCATTAAAAAATGTACAAACGATCTGTACCCTTGAATCGTCAAAAGTAGAAAGTATTAAAAAAAATAAATATAAAGAAACAAGTTTTGAAACCCAAAAGTATGATTCAAAGTGGAATAAATTCATGGACATTTCTTTAAAACAGAAACTCAGTATATCAAATATTTCTCACAAAAGTACGCCTTTAATACGCGAAAGATCATGTTACGCGATATCTGAAGCTGTAATGCACAATCGATTTAATCAAATCAAGGAATTATTAAGACTCGACGGATTAAGTAAAGAAGAAAGGAAAAGTATTGAAACCCTCTTAAAAGAAAGCTCTCATTTATATCAAATACCGGGAGATATATTAACGTGTACTACTATATTGCAACATCGAATCCCCACAATAGACGATTTTCCTATAAATACGCGAGGCTATCGGTGGCCTGAGTGCACTAAAGAGGAAATCGGGAAACAAATTAAAGATATGCTCGAAAAAGGAGTAATCATACCCTCTATCTCACCATACAATTGCCCTGTGTGGGTGGTACCTAAGAAAGCCGACTCTCAAGGTAATAAAAAATGGAGAGTAGTATTCGACTACCAATCACCGAATGAAAAGACAGTCGCTGATGCGTATCCCATACCAAATATTAATGATATATTAGATCAGTTAGGAGGCGCACAGTATTTTTCAGTTTTTGACCTAGCGTCAGGATTCCATCAAATTGAAGTTTTAGTTGAAGATCGTCATAAAACGGCCTTCACTACACCGTGTGGTCATTATGAGTTCGTTACAATGCCATTCGGACTACGGAACGCCCCTCCTACATTTCAAAGAGCCATGGACCTCACGTTGAGTGGGATCCTCGGGAAAAGCGTATTTGTTTATCTGGACGACATTGTTATTTATGCTCGCAGTCTCGAAGAACATGAGAATATATATCGCGAATTGATTAAACGACTAGAAGCCGCGAATTTTAAATTGCAACCAGATAAATGCGAATTTTTAAAAAGAGAAGTCGCGTATCTGGGACACATAATCGGGAACAATGGAGTTCGTCCTGACCCTAAAAAGTTAGAAACAGTACGTGAATACCCCGTGCTTAAAAATATCAAGAATATTCGACAATTCTTGGGACTAACAGGTTATTATAGGCGGTTTATAGAAGGATACGCCAAGATCACAAGACCCCTGACATCTCTCTTACGTAAAGAAAATAAATTCGAATGGGGACTTGAACAACAAGAGTCATTTGAAATATTGAAAGAAAAAATTTGTACCGCTCCAGTCTTGCAATATCCCGATTTTTCTAAGCCATTCATTCTAACTACGGACGCGTCGGGTTATGCTATCGGTAGCATCCTCTCACAAGGAGAAATTAATAACGACCATCCATGCGCCTACGCCTCTAGAGCTTTGAGTGAGGTAGAAGAAAGATACGATACGTACGAAAAGGAAGCATTAGCTATAGTATATTCCATACTTCATTTTCGGTCGTATTTATATGGGCATTATTGTACTGTAGTAACCGACCATAAACCATTGTTATGGTTTCGGGCAACAGACGGTAATTCAAAAATCTTGCGTTGGCGACTAAAGCTCGCCGAATACGAATATGATGTAGTATACAAAGCCGGGAAAACTAATGTTAATGCTGATGCACTTTCGAAAAATCCTATTAATGAAACAACCGCGAATGACGGTATTTTTATTATTCAAATAAATCCCCTAACTGGCAACCGTATGAAGGCTATAGGCAATCTGACGATGATGAGGATATTATAGAAAATTACCAGAATCATACATTACGCAATTACGAAATAGATGAATGTAATTGGGATCGGGACTCTGTTGACTCTAACGAGCAGCCTACGGAACTTATTTTTCCTCATGGGTCACTCGATATATCATCCGACCACGAAACGTTTCAGGCGCGTATAGAAGACGAGGTGGATTTACCTAATACTTCGGTAAATAACCCAGGTACGATTGAGCCTATAGTATATCCAGAAACATCTGCAAGCAATACCTATTCTAGCCACAAAGAGTCGACCGATGAAACTATGCTCGACGTTAATAACTTCCGAAACGAAACGAGCGTGCTAGCTCAGAGAAAACGTTCCCCTAAGCCTCTCGAAGTAAGCGATACCGAGTCCTCGAGCGACGAAGAACTCGAACTCGAAGCAACAAAAACTCGTGAACCTCCCAAAGGAAGGATTATAGCCTCCAACATTAAACAATCACGCGACTTATTCCATACTCGTAGAGATAACCTGGTTTATTTTGTTTCGACCAAATGTGAACCTAATGATAGAGTAGCGATAGCACTCTGCGATTGTTTGAGAAATCTGTCCGATGGTGTAGTTTGACAGATCTTGAACCTGTGAATGTATTGGAAATAATGAGTCTTCACTCAAGACAGGGTGAAATAAAACCAGACTTGTAGATGGAAAACAGAGAAAGTGGTTTATTTTGTACCATCCGCTTGCAATTTACAAAGTATATAAAAAAGGAACAAATAATATAAAAAATGAACAAATTGAATTTTGATTCTAAATGTGAGCAGCACACAATTATATTAATTGCGTGCTGAATTTAAACTTGAGACAGCGGTGCGTGCAACGTAGCGAGAGCTACGCAGCACGACACGCTGATACCATTGAGTGCGAAAATGTTTGTGCGTAGTTCACTGCAACCACTCAGCAGTGTATTGCAAAGTGGTTGCAGTGAATTAATGAGAGCATTTGCAATAACCTTTGCTTGAGTGCTATTGCGGTGTGAACTCAGCTACGCAGTCAGGACTGCGCAGCACAATACAACATATATTGAGGATGCACAAGTGAGCAGTGTATAGTCACTGTGCTTTCCCAGCAGATTTCCGGGAGGAAAGCACAGTGAATATAAACACAAGCATAATTGTATTAATCATCTGGCAAAAGAATTGATGCAAAACGTGGTGCAGCATGTGCTGCAGCGCACGCCAAGAGTGAGGCCAAGTGCTGATGTACCATATTTTCTCCGCACTGGTATTGAATTACGCAGAATTGTGCCAGAGCACTCTTACCTTGAGCAATGAGTCCTGGTGAGTGTTGTTGAGCGATGCCGATGTAGAAGGTTGGTGAAAAGGTCCGAGAAGTTCAAAGATGCGCGTGCTGTCCGAAGGGATGTGTGTCGCAAAAGTGCCGAATTTTCAAGATGGCTGCGAGTATGAAAGTTTCGTTGGGCGCTGGAGTCAGTTGAGCGAGACAGCCGGTGAGAGAAACCGAAGTCAAGCGAGAGAGACACCCTCTCGCTTGACGCGGCGTGCCAATGAGGCACATCCTCGGCTTCGCGAAGCCCATGCTTCGGCTGTCTTCGACTCAACCGAACACCGCGTAGCAAAGCAGTGCAACAGGTAGGCGCACGACGATTATCGATCGCCGTGCACCAGCTGATTTTCCAACATTCCGCCCGCCATCAGCAACGGGGTTGATGATTAATTATTGCTGGGTGTTGGATGAGATTGGCAGGGCAGCAAGTTTTGAGATCGGCCTGGTGAGCGTGGTGGTAGCAGTTTTGAGTGTCACCACCCTGGTGAGCCCGTCTTTGCCCGGATGCAACTCGGTGACTCGTGCAAGTGGCCACTTGCACGGTGGAAAGCGCTCATCCGTGAGCAGGACCAACGAGCCAACTTTGATAATGTTGTTAGGATGGTGCCACTTTGAAATTGACTGCTGCCGTTGTAAATAATGTGCAGACCACTATCGCCACAATTGATGTATTTTTTGCTGCAACAATTGCCACTTTGAGAGCCGTGAGATTGCCAAATCTTCCAGATTCGGTTCTGGGACCATTGTGAGCGCTCCACCAATGAGAAAATGTCGAGGCGTGAGTGCTGATGAGTCATCTGGATCATCGCTGAGCGGTTCCAGAGGCATTGAGTTAAGTATAGCCTCGATTTGAGCAAGCAGCGTTGAGAGCTCTTCGAACGTGAGTGCTGTATCACCCACCGTTCGCCGCAGATGAAATTTAACGGACTTTACAGCTGCTTCCCATTTTCCACCCATATGTGGTGCCGCAGGTGGGTTAAACTTCCACGCAATCTGTTGATTTGCAAGAGAAGAAGCGATGAGATGATGCTCTTGCGAAGCCTTACTGAACATCTGATGTATAAATTTGTGTGCACCAATGAAGTTGGTGCCACAGTCAGAATAGATGGTGTGAGGAATGCCGCGCCTCGATGAGAATCGCCTGAACGTTGAGAGAAAGCCGTCAGCTGAGTAGTCGCTGACGACCTCCAGATGCAGAGCCGAAGTGGCGAGGCACACAAACGCAGATCCAGCCTTTGTGTGTTTTACTGCCTCGCCCCTTCCAAGTTTTGAGCGTGAGAGGACCGGCGTAGTCTACTCCTGTGTGAGAAAATGCGCGCGATGGTGTGACTCGTGACAGAGGCAGTTGACCCATCAACTGTTGTGCACGAACTCCTCTCTGTCGAGCACACACCACGCAATGTAATATATGAGATTTCACAGGAGCTCTACAGCCTACGATCCAATGTGTTAGCCGAACTTGAGCTAGTGTGAGCTGCGTGCCTCCGTGAAGAGTTCGCACGTGAGCTTGATCGATAATCAGAGTCTTGAATCTTGAATGACGAGGTAGAATGGCAGGATGCTTTTCTTCATAAGTGAGTGCTGATTGGGCAAGGCGACCTCCTACTCTAACTACAAACTCCTCGTCGATAAAAGCTGTTGTCGACTGAAGGGGTGAGCAGATGAAAGATGCGAGCCTGACTGCAACACTTGTATCTCGTGCTTGACAAACACGGCTTGTGTGGCTTTTGTCCAAAATGTATTTGCTGCAGCCATTTCTCTCGCAGTGAGTGGAGCGTTTCCTGCCGATTCTAACCTCTTTCTCATTTTCTCCACTACTCTCACACAATATGAGGTAAGACGACATAATTTTGAGAGCGAAGAACAGCGATGAATTAGTTCCCAGTGATACTCCGGCGTCTGTGTTGCCGCGAGGAGAGCTACCCCCGGTCGGGCTTCCATGATGCTCAAATCCTCTGAATCAGTTCTGGATTTTGGCCAAGATTGACTAGGTTTCACCATCCACGGTGGACCCGACCACCACAACTGATGAGAAGCCAGTTGAGATGATGAAATACCTCGTGAGGCACAATCAGCTGGATTGTTTGTGCCTGCCACATGACGCCACTGAGCATTGGGTGTGAGTTCCTGTACCTGAGCGACTCTGTTTCGGACATAGTCTTTCCACCGAGCAGGATGAGCTTTGATCCAGGTGAGAGTTACTGATGAGTCCGTCCACAGGTGAGTCGATGAGATTTTAACCTTGAGTGTGGTTTGAACGTATGCAACCAGCTTAGCTGATAACAAAGCTGCAGTCAATTCAAGCCTTGGTATGGTGAGCTTCTTGAGTGGTGCCACGCGCGTTTTCAGCAAACAAGTGAAGCCACCTTTCCTGTGGAAGTTGAGTCAACACTGATATAAATCACTGCGGCCATGACCAGTTGAGATGCATCAGAGAAGCCGTGCAATTCCACTGTTGAGTTGCTCCATGTGTTAAACCACCGAGGAATTGAGAGTCTGCAGACAAGTGAGATCTTCTCTTATTGCAATCCTTCGTGCTGAGACCTGGGATGGCAGTGGACCATCCCAGTTGAGCTTGTGAAGCCAAAGCTCTTACAAGAGTATTTTGGCTCTTATCACAACTGGTGAGACGAAACCGATTGGATCAAAGAGTTGGACCACCTCGGAGAAAACGAGGCGTGTGAAAATTTCCTGAGCTGAGTTGAACCGTGAAGAGAATGTGAACTTGTCCTCATGAAGAAGCCAAGTCAAGCCAAGAATTTTGTCTCGCAGTCGTCCGTTGAGATAGCTGAGATTGACGGTGATGATGAGATATTAGCAAGCACCTTGAGGTTCGACGAGTGCCACCTGGCGAGTGGAAAACCGCCCGCCATGCACAAGTCCTTGAGTTGTTGAGTTATTTCAATGAGTTGATGAGTTGAATCCGCCTGTAGATGTTGCTGTACCATGTGTCACGGTTGTTAATTTGTACGGCACAGGGTTGAGTTGAGCATCAATCCACAAAATTCGCTGAAGACTCCAATCGTCAGGGTGAACTTGAATTTGACGATACATCTTGGTAACGTCCGTGGCAAAGATGTGTCTGTGATGACGGATCCAGATGAGAACGTCCGAAATATTGAGCAACAAATTAGGTCCAGTGTGCATGATGTCATTCAGAGACTTTCCAGAAGATGTTGAGCTAGAACCATTGAATACCACCCTTAATATGGTGGAAATATTGTCTGGTCTCAGCACACCGTGGTGAGGCAGATAGTATTGAATTTCACTTGTAGATGATTTCGAAGCCTTCACCATGTGACCAAGTTGTTGGTATTCGACCATGAATTGTGAGTAGCGCTGACAGTATTCAGTATCCTTTGAGATTTTGCGTATAATGTGCTGCAGACACCGATGTGCTTTTGAGTCTGAGTTTCCAGGTTTACAGGCAAAAATGTGAGAGAAAGCCGAATGATGTGTCGGCCTGTAGTAACACACTGATGCGTGTTGCGAAACTGATCCTCGCATGCCTGCACCTCTGGTGTGAGTTGATCAACTGTGTCCTTTGGTGGCTCTTCGTGAATCCAAAATTTCGTTAGCACGTTCTGTAATTTCTGATCATCATGTTGCATGGCAGCATGAAGAACAGTGAGTGCGTCAGATTGACATGAGTTAGATGGTCCAATGATGAGCCACCCGAATATCGATAATTGTGCAACAGGCGCAGATGATGTGCCCTTGAGAATATTGGGTTTGATGACCAGTCCATAAATATTTGCTCCAACTATGATATCGATTGGTTGTGGTGTGAGAAAGTCAGGGTCCGCCAGCTTCAGCTTCACTATGTGAGGCCATGTACGAGCTGGTGACTCACAAGATGGCAAGTGAGTAGTAACCGTTTTGAGAATTTGAGCCAGTGCCATGGCTTTCTCCCTGAAGTATGTAAACACAGTGTGAGTTGAACCGAGCCATGTGTCTGCGTTGAGTGCTTTCGACCGATCCCTGTGATCGAAATTGATGAGTGCTTGCGTGTGGTAATACCGATGTGTGAATGTGTGAGAGTGCAGTTGCTAATAATGTTGAGCTTGTGTATGTGAGTTGAATCTATGAGAGAACGACTGCGTCAACACCCTAGTGTGTTGACAACTGTGTATTGTGTGATTGAACGGTGTCGGAGCTTGCTGTCGCATAGTGCACATTTTATTGGTGAATGCCAACCTTTGCCAGGGCAAGATTCGCTGACGATGACCGCGTGGAGCTGGTTGATTGCGTTAGAGTGGCGTAACGATCATGTTACACGAGGAGACGATCCAAGAATACGACAGGCGCGAAATACACTGTCGATCAGGCCAATAAGCGGAAGTCACCAGGTTTGGTGGACGATTCACTGGTGAGCGAAGAGTTGATTGCGTAGGCTGTGACACCAGGAGCTTCTTACCAGAAGCTCATTCGACTCCGTCACCGACCTGAGCTCGCTTGCCTCTGTCTGCTATGATACTACGAGAGAGTGCACTAATTAATATGTGCAAACTCTACATCTTTGCAAATAGCCGATACACATTTGAGCACTGTTAATGCTAACATACAGAAAGAAGCAAAATAAAACTCCGCAGAGCTGTACGATACCCCAAGATGTAAATGTAGTACTGCGACGAGTCGATCAACGTGTAGCGGTTATACTGCAGAGCTAGGCTGGAGGGCTCCGCTGAGAGTGCTAGAGCTCGTTGAGCTGTCGGGTTGTCCTCTGACGAGGTTAGCTGGTGGTACTCGTTCGTTTGGTGATGGTGCCCGGTGCCGTTCCATCTGACACTTGCAATGAACATTTATCGTTAAGGTCCCGTTGTTTGGTAGATTGCGCTCAGACATGGTGCGCAAGGATGATAGTGTGACACAGGAATGATACAAAAGAACGAAGATACTTCGCAAAGCGCTACTTTACCAAACTGCTTGGCTGACGAGTACCAGGATGAGTTGATGAGGTGAGACTACGAGGAATATCTGCACAATCCCACGTCAAGATGAGTCAAGAGATGCGAGCGGAAGGTAGTTAAACCCTGGTTCTACCCTGTATGCTTGAGTCGAAGATCCGGCTCGAAGGACCAAATGTTTGAAAAATCCGTCCGATGGTGTAGTTTGACAGATCTTGAACCTGTGAATGTATTGGAAATAATGAGTCTTCACTCAAGACAGGGTAAAATAAAACCAGACTTGTAGATGGAAAACAGAGAAAGTGGTTTATTTTGTACCATCCGCTTGCAATTTACAAAGTATATAAAAAAGGAACAAATAATATAAAAAATGAACAAATTGAATTTTAAATCTAAATGTGAGCAGCACACAATTATATTAATTGCGTGCTGAATTTAAACTTGAGACAGCGGTGCGTGCAACGTAGCGAGAGCTACGCAGCACGACACGCTGATACCATTGAGTGCGAAAATGTTTGTGCGTAATTCACTGCAACCACTCAGCAGTGTATTGCAAAGTGGTTGCAGTGAATTAATGAGAGCATTTGCAATAACCTTTGCTTGAGTGCTATTGCGGTGTGAACTCAGCTACGCAGTCAGGACTGCGCAGCACAATACAACATATATTGAGGATGCACAAGTGAGCAGTGTATAGTCACTGTGCTTTCCCAGCAGATTTCCGGGAGGAAAGCACAGTGAATATAAACACCAGCATAATTGTATTAATTATCTGGCAAAAGAATTGATGCAAAACGTGGTGCAGCATGTGCTGCAGCGCACGCCAAGAGTGAGGCCAAGTGCTGATGTACCATATTTTCTCCGCACTGGTATTGAATTACGCAGAATTGTGCCAGAGCACTCTTACCTTGAGCAATGAGTCCTGGTGAGTGTTGTTGAGCGATGCCGATGTAGAAGGTTGGTGAAAAGGTCCGAGAAGTTCAAAGATGCGCGTGCTGTCCGAAGGGATGTGTGTCGCAAGAGTGCCGAATTTTCAAGATGGCTGCGAGTATGAAAGTTTCGTTGGGCGCTGGTGTCAGTTGAGCGAGACAGCCGGTGAGAGAAACCGAAGTCAAGCGAGAGAGACACCCTCTCGCTTGACGCGGCGTGCCAATGAGGCACATCCTCGGCTTCGCGAAGCCCATGCTTCGGCTGTCTTCGACTCAACCGAACACCGCGTAGCAAAGCAGCGCAACAGGTAGGCGCACGACGATTATCGATCGCCGTGCGCCAGCTGATTTTCCAACAGCGATAATAACGATTTTTCACATTTAAAAAATTTAAAGTTGAAAAAGCCTCAACCAATTGAGAAACGAAGTAATAGATTCAATATAGCCCTACCAATCACCGACGGTTCCGGTGAAGGACCCACATTAATCTTAGGAAACAGAGTAGAAACATTGAAAAATGCTCGACATTTAATCGACAAATTATCACTCCCAACTATTAGTATCGCAAAATCAGATTTTATCTTGAATATACCTTGGAAAAATGTTATCGCACAAATTCGATTAATTTTTGCACAGAGTGAAGTAAAAGTTATTATTTGTCACGGGCTAGTTAGACAACCCCTCGGAGAAGATCAGGTAAAAATTATTGAGGAGATGCACTCTTCAGCTATAGGTGGACACAGAGGTGTCAGCAAAACATACAATACAATCCGTCACGAGTATTACTGGAAAAATCTAAAAAGTGACGTTCACCTATATATTCAACGATGTTTACAATGTCAATTAAGGAAATTAGTTCGCGTAAAAACTAAACAGCCTATGATCATAACGGATACTCCTGCCATCACTTTTGATAAAATTGCTATGGATATAGTAGGCCCTTTACCGAAAACTAAACAGGAGAATGAGTATATATTAACCATTCAAGACCAATTAACAAAATATTCTGTAGCTATTCCCATACCTAATGCAAAAGCAGTGACTATTGCAGAAATATTTGTCAAACATTTCATTTGTTATTTTGGATCGCCTAAGGCAGTGCTTACTGACCAAGGTAGCAACTTTTTAAGTAAATTTTTAAAGCAAATAGCGAACTTGTTTAAAATCCGGAAAGTTAGAACCACCGCTTTTCATCCCCAATCCAATGGATCATTAGAAAGATCTCATCACGCACTTGGAGAATATCTCAAACAATTTACGACGAAGCAAAGCGATTGGGACGAATGGGTTGAAATGGCTATTTATAATTACAATACAAATGTACACGAAGGTACTAAGCACACATCCTATGAAATTGTATTCGGAAAAATAGCCCGAGTCCCCTCTGGGATGTCACCATCGGATATGGAGAAAATTGTTACATACGACGACTATTTAACCCAATTAGTCACGCAAATTCATGATATACAAGAAATTGGTCGAGAAAATTTGACTAAATCCAAGGAAAAATCGAAACAATATCAAGATCGTAAAATAAATCCAATTGAATTTTAAATCGGCGAACCAGTATTTTTGTTGACAGGACCTAAACCTGGAAAATTTGGTGGCCACTACACTGGTCCACATGAAATAACAGCTATATTAACAAAAGGCAATGTACGGATTAAACTTCCAAAAAGAGACGTGATAGTACACTCAAATAGATTAAGGAAATCAAAAATTCCATTGTAAGATTCTATCTTTAGTGATTGTTGTTATAAAAATTTAAATAATAATAATAATAATAATAATAATAATAGTAATAAATAAAATAAAATAAAATAAAGGCTAAATTAAATTGAAGTTGATTCAGGAATAATAAAGTTTCATTAAGGAATATTTATTCAACTAGTAGAGTATTAACGCTATAGTAACAAACTTAAGAATATTAAAGATTTGCATCGATATGAAATTAATCAGTCACATCTATATGGTAGTATTAAGTTACATTCAAAAGAATAATAAATTAATAAATGAAAAAGAAAAAAATATATATATATATTGTAACGCGGCAAAATCCTCAAGCGCTACGTACTTCTCGCAAGACGGCTGCCAACACGATCTCGCAGGGCTGTAAGGCGTAATCGCCGTACTCTAAATAATTTTTTTTGTTTTTTTTTGTATTTATTTTTCTTAAATCGTACGACCGAGGGGCGGAGAGGAAGAGGAAGGAAGAGGGCGGCCCACACCTCTTGGCGGCTTCGGGATCGAGTCACCCTTTCGTAGGAGAAAGAGAGAGAGGATACAGACATTTTCCATTTCTCGGGGTCGGGATCTACAGCCGTCCCGCTCGACCTTCATCTACGGCCAATATGCTATTATCTATTCTCGGTCATCTGATCTACTAGCAATGGCCAGTCTATCTCACGGGGCTCACCGGCCGGACTGGACTACACATGGTTATTATCTGCTATTAATATTTGCGTCGTCCCGCCGAGGCGCTAGACGCGGTCATCGTGCGACACCGGTTCCCCCAATTAACCGAGTTCGGCTCGCTAAGAGGGGGTCATAGTTCACGAGCACCCGTGCCGAACGGACCTCGAGGCTTTTTCCCGGTTACCGTCGAGCGAACAGGACGTAGCAGCGAGTATTATATCGTCCCGCTCCACCGTTGATTTCGTCGAAATCTATCACCACCTATCGTGGGTACCGGGGCATATCTTTTGGAACAACGAGGAGTAAATCGAGGATGGTATCGAGAGAAGAGAATTTCGAGACGATTTTGGGTCACGAGGGATTGGCAAGGAACATCGCATCGTCATCGTCCCGGTGAGCTCTCTTCCCTTCTACGGTCTTTCGCCATTATTTGATTATTATTGTTTTTTTTAAATTCTTTGGAGAGTTCGATTCGAACTTAGTCGTACCTGCGATTCTGATATACCACGCACAGAGTACTATTCGTATCGGGACAGGCTGCGTCGAGTAGAGTGTAATATCGAGATCGTTTGGCGGTTAGAGCCGGGAAGAAGTCACTTCGTTCGTTATTCTTTTTTTTTGGTTACTGTTCTGTAGTCATTTTGCTGTAAGAACGCGCGCGTGTTGGTACATCATCCCGTGGTCGGATTGTATGTGAGGGATTTGAATGTCATAGGCCGTGTCGCGGACTTTCAGGAATAATTGACACTTATAGATTTATAATATTTTATTCGTCTTATTTTATTTCATTTATCTCTCTTATTATATTGGACGTTATTTTATTTCTGCGAATGCATGCAGTGCGTGCTCGGCCGTCATCCCGTGTTTGTACTTGATCGAGGGATTAGTACGGTTCGAAGCGTATCTTGCTATGATAAATAGTTCGTTCGTTATTTTCGTTGTTACTGTTCTGTAGTCGTGTGCTGTAAAGCCGTGCGTGCGTTAGGCCATTATCCCGTGTTTGCTTGAATGTGTGAGGGATTTGAACGGGATAGACCGCGTCGCGGATTTTACCGAATAATTCACGTCGATTTATATGACTTAGTTTATTTCTTTTATTGTATTTTATTGCCTTGGTTTTACTTTGATGGACGTACCGTCATATACTCTACTTTATTTATTCTATTAATCGTTTCTTTTCCTATTCTATCGAACCGTACTTCATGATTTTTCTTTCTCGTTTAACATTTGGAAGTAGTGCGAGTTCGGCCGTCGTCCCGTCTGTGGTATTTGGGCTTGAGGGACTTGTACGGTCGGTACCGTATCTAACTTAATTAAATTAATTGTTCGTTGTTCTTATTAGTACGGTTATTGTCGTTAGTATTGTTTATTGTTATTATTATTATTATTTCGGACGTCAGTCCTTTAATTAGGGTTTTCTCAGGTTCTTTTTAAATAATTTGGGGTTTTATTAATCGTTACTCGTTCTCGACTTATTAGCCGTTACTTGCTTGCGATTTTCAAGATAGGAGAGTTGCACTAGTCAAGGTTCGCGTACGTGACCTCCCGACGTCCCGTTGTTATGGTTCTTGGATGTATTTGGGATTAGCTCGGAATAGGCCGTATCGCGAACTGTGCGTTGAGACAACCGAATATTTGGCTGTGTCGGTGAATATTGGTCGAGATTCAAATAAACGAGCGAGATAGGCTATATAACATCTGCAGAGTATGCGAGTGAGAGAGAGCGAACGGGATAACTGCTGCCGTTGAATTGAAGATTAAAACTAAGATACCTAACTAAATTTAGAAGATTGTTAACACGAGAGACTGATTTTACGGGACATTTTATTTGAATTCTAAGTTGTTGTTTATTGGAAATTACCATCAAATCGCCAGAAATAAAGAAGTTTGTAAGTCCCGTACTTGCTGTGGTTGTCTAAATTATTTACTGTCATCATTTTATTTATTTATCTATTATTTATTTAGCTGACTCCCTGGATTGTTCTCGTTTGGTCGTAGTTATTGACCATATTTTATTATTCGAGTTGGTTCGTGGATTTTAAGGAATTATTTTACTTAATTGATTTTATCCGTATTTTATTTTATTTTTTTTGACTAATAAGTAGCTTGACAGCCCGAACCACCCACTCTGCCTTGAACAGCTGTAGCTGGCCTGGGTCGAGACTGGTCATCCAACTCGGTATTTTTTCCTTCCGGCGCGAAAGCGCCTGGCGCCTATCTCGAAAGAGAAAATAAAAAGGAAGGAAAAATAACTTGGACCAGTCATAGGTAACGTGGTGCGTTGAGGCACAAATTTACCGTTACAATATATATATTTTATATAAATATATATAATATATATATATGTATATATATATTTTTAATTAATAATCCATATATGTTTTCCCTAATAGGTAATGATAAGAATATTGATAACAAGAATCAAGTATAATTTTAGGAAATATGGTATTTCACTTAAACCAACCGTGTGGAAGTATTACTATTCAGGAAAGGCCTGGCTTTTGAGTAGATCAAACATAGACCCTAGAATGCATTAGTATTCTAAAGTAAACAAGTTGGACTTTTTACTTTAAGGACAGACTTGAAAACTCTGGAAATTACCACGACCGGATTCGTGATCTTGCAACAAATTATTAAAGGGATAACGTTCAAAAGGAAAACAGAAGTAAAGTTAGTAAAAAGTACGTAATAATAATAATAATAATAATAGTACTTTGATAATACGATAGTAATATGCTAATAGTATTGATAGTCTTATAAAATTAAATTTTGATAATTACTACAGTACAGTAATGATAATTCTTTCATAACAATAGTTGCGACATATGAGATACCCTAGTGTTTTAGGAATCAATAAATAATTTAATCCTCATAATTAAACATAGAAAAAAATAAAATAAAATAAAATAAAGCAATAATAATAATATTTCGTATAGACTAAGAATAACAACGATAGTCGAAACGAAAATAATAATAATAATAATAATAATAACGTTTCCTACTCTTAAACTAAAAATTGCGAATCTTGCGCATATTCATACCTTAATCATGTCAAGAAAAGGGCCACGTGGAAAATTTTTGTTTGAACAAGTCCGTTTAGACAGCTATCATAATTGGCCAGTTACATTTTTAGACCCCGCAGAACTAGCTGCGGCAGGGTTTTATTATACTGGAATAAATGACGAAGTTAGTTGCTTTGACTGTAGAGTGATTATTAAAAATTGGGAAGTAGGTGATATCCCTATGAAGGATCACAGTAGATGGCAAGAACAATGCCGATTTGTACGAAGTATTCCCTGCGGAAACGTACCTATCGGAGAGGACCCACGAAAGATTCCTTTTCCTTGCGACAAGGAACGTTTCGACTCTCGACTGGAAGTAAGAGTCAACGCGACTCCGGACTGTCACGACGACAGACCTCCTATAAGAAGATCATTGACCCCATCGTATCCAGCTTTTGAAAAATATATCAGGGGTACAAATTGAAAATGCGGGTTTGATAACAGATGGCGTTACTAACGCTATACGCATCAGGCAGTACTGTGACTATGTTCATGTCAAAGCTACGTCTTATAGCTTTAATTTTCAGTATGTGTCAATTTGTCGCAGTGTCAAATTCATAGTTTTTTTGAGCTCTCAATATGTCGAGTTTCGTGCCAACAAAACAGCATTTGCGGGAAGTTTTAATTTACTTCTTTAATTTGAAGAAAAGTGCTGCTGAAGCACATCGATTGGTCTCCGAGGCTTATCCGAGTCATGTTCCATCGGTTTCAACGTGCGAGAGATGGTTTGTGCGGTTTAGAAGTGGTGATTTTGACGTTGAGGACAAAGAGCGGCCGGGCCAAGTGAAAAAGTTTGAGAATGCTGAATTGGAGGCAATACTCAATGAAGACTCGTGTCAAACTCAACAAGAGCTCGCAGATTCATTGGGAGTGACACAACAAGCCATTTCCCATCGTATAAAAGCCCTCGGAATGATCCAAAAGCAAGGACATTGGGTGCCGTATGAGCTGAAGCCGAGAGACGTCGAGCGCCGTTTTTTTGCATGCGAACTGCTGCTCGAACGGCAAAAACGGAAGGGTTTTTTGCATCGCATTGTCACTGGTGATGAAAAGTGGATCCATTACGATAACCCGAAGCGCAAAAAATCATATGGTTACCCCGGCCATGCATCATCATCGACGGCCAAACCAAATATTCACGGCGCCAAGCTCATGCTCTGTATTTGGTGGGACCAGCTGGGTGTGGTGTATTATGAGCTATTGAAATCGAACGAAACCATCACAGGAGCACTATACCGAACTCAATTGATGCGTTTGAGCCGCGCACTCAAAGAAAAACGGCCACAATACGAGCAAAGACACGACAAAGTAATTTTGCAACATGACAACGCTCGGCCACATGTTGCAGCGCCGGTCAAAACATACCTACAAACGCTGAAATGGGAAGTCTTACCCCACCCGCCGTATAGCCCAGATATTGCTCCTTCCGATTACCACCTTTTCCGATCGATGACACATGGCCTAGCTGACCAGCGCTTCCATTCTTACGAAGAAGCCCAAAAATGGGTCGATGACTGGATAGCAGCCAAGCCGGCCGAATTTTTTCGCGACGGTATCCGTAAATTGCCAGAAAGATGGGAAAAAGTTGTGGCTAGCGATGGACAATACTTTGAATAATTCATTTGTTACCATTTTTTCAGAATAAACGTTCAAAAATAGAAAAAAATCCCGCATTTTCAATTTGTACTCCTGATAGAAAACGATTAAAAAGTTTCACCTTTTGGCCCGAAATTTACGCGTTAGACCCTATACGATTAGCTTCCGCCGGATTTTCCTTTTCGGGAAAAGAAGACGAAGTAACGTGTTTTCATTGTGGAACGATGATGGGAAATTGTGAAATTAAAGACGATCCTTGGGAACAGCATGCTTTTTGGTACCCAAGTTGTCGGTACCTGCATATGACTTTGGGGATCTCCCCACCCACTCAATACCCAGGCAGTGATGCCAGAAGCAGGATTTTTGCCCCTATCTCGCTGCCCTCACCACGCTGCCAGTGCTACGCGCGTCAGGGGAAGGCTTGCGGCGCTCGTAACAAATCTCGTCTCGATTGCGCTTTACGTTGTCTCGCCCCACCCACTTCACAACAGCCACTGCGCGGGCTTTTATGAAATGAGTTATGGAAGATTTCTTAATGAATATATATAAATATTATATATATAAATAAATAAATGATGAAAGTGAAGAAATATATAAAACGCTCACTAATTTTGCAGCCATCAGCAAATAAATAGTGCATTACAATATCCAACACCAAATTGTTGTCCTTTACACGAAAGGTTCATTACAATTTAATTTAATAGCCGGGTCTGCGTAGTGTGTGACGTCACACGCTGCCTGACTATTGATTGGTCGGTGAGCCGAGTCTGCGCACGGCGTAGTCTGTGCCGTCACACGCTGCCTGACTGCTGATTGGTCGGTGCGCCGTGTGCGCGCGCAGTGGGCGCTAAAACAGACCCAGTGGAGAGGGTACCCAAAAGGGACGAAAAATCCCTCTTCTGGCATCACTGTACCCAGGTAGGTCTCTGACCACGTCTAGTCCGCTGCCTCGTAGTTCCACCATCATCTCCCGTTGACAAAAATGAGATCTCTAGACCCCTAACTCGCTGGTCGAAAACATCAAATCTATCCTCTTTATCCGTAACTGCACTCATCTCTAAATAAAATAAATAAAAAAAAAGAAAGAAACGAAAACATACATATATACTTTGTTTTGCATCTATCAGTATGATTAATAAAACCTGCACACCCACGCATGCAAATAGCATATGTTTTCGCAGGAAAAATAATACTGTATCACATATTAATCCAAATTTTATGTTCCATAGAAAAATGGTGAGCTTTTAACTGGAAATAAGATTCTGCAAGTCATTAACTCAAATATGCACCATTTAATACTATTTATTACAACAAGTTGTCTACGTGCCCCCTGAGTGGAAGGATGTGGCCACTGTCACCTTGGACGGGCAAAGAATCCTCCTCCGTTAACCATCTACGTGAAAAGACGACACCCTTCAACACCAGATTGGCAAGATCCATACTGTTCATCCTCAAGATCATCATACGTGCTTAAAACATTCAGAACCCCATGATCTCCACGATCTTCAAAAAAGTTCGAGAATATCGAAAATTCGAAAAAATTTGAAGAACTTTGAGAATACGAAGAACTTCAATATCTTCCGACATTCGATAACTTCGAGAATTTCAAAAACTTCGAGAATTCCGAAGCCGTAATAACTTTGCGGGACTTTAAGAACTTCTGGAACTACAAACAGTTCAGCACTTGCACACTCCTGCGGCACCAGAAGAAAGAAGTCTGCACCTATCCCGGACGACATAAAACATATTACATATGACCGAACCACTGAGACCATCGAGACTTTCCAGAACTCTAAAACTTCAATCATCCGAAGAAATTCAACTTCATGAACTTCAGAGCTCCGATATCGCAAAGAACTTCAACAAATTGCAAAACTCCGAGACTCTCTGAACTGCAATAACTTAAAAAGAACTTCGAGAACCACTAGAACTTCAAACATTCTAATAACTTCAAGAACTTCAGGAACTTCAAGAACTTCAAGAACTTCAAGAACTTCAAGAACTTCAAGAACTTCAAGAACTTCAAGAACTTCAAGAACTTCAAGAACTTCAAGAACTTCAAGAGCTTTTTCGCTAACAATGATGCATCAAAAACGTATGATAAAAATTATATATACACATTTAGCATTACATCGGCACCATTAGAATTCAATTAACCACATCAAGTACCTGAGAAAGAACAACATTATATCAAGTAATTAAAAAATGTAATCGCACTTTCACTAAAAGAAGTAGGTAAATTTAGGAAAAGACGTATAACACGAAAGTATCTTAGTAAGAAATAATTAAGCAAATAAGAAATCCGAAACAGAACCAAGTAGTCTAATAATGGAAATAATCCATTAATTTAAAATAAAAGGAAAATAATCCGGGAAATAGATGCCTACGAGTGTGTAATTAATCAGTAATTGTATCCAGGGCAAGTTACGCATATTAATATTAAGAAAAAAACAAATACGTATATTTATGTCTACCATCTCTTTGCTACAAGTAAATTTAAAATAGAGACAACGAAAGCTGTCACCAATGATAGATTCCAATTCAGTACATTGAAAAACATAATAATATTTACTAATTGCAAAAACAAAAAGAAGTAATTGCACGTTCGTTATTTCGATTATTAGGTTTCTCCTAATAATCGTTTTAAGGGGGGAGGTGTTACGTCGAGTCCTATAGCTACCAGAGATTATACAGGTATAATGACGGCGGGAGGGGTGAAGCCTGCAACTACACCGAGGCAGGGCAGTGGGAACACATGGTGCGCGCCAGGAATGGACGTCTAGGTTCACCACTGTACCTGACAACGCGGGCTGTAATCGGCAGTTGCAGGGGCTACCGCTCTAAGGAAGTAGCCAGCCGGTGCAGCCGAGCCGCTGTGGCCAAACTACCTGGATATTTTCCGGGTGACCTGCTGGGACCGAGTAAGAAAACTGGTGACTCCGCCTCCCCGTGGCTCCCGCTGGAAACAGACCGAGGATGCGGAGGGGTCTCGATTGCTCCCCATCGCCGGTGCTGGCTCAGTGAGTCACCGCCCCCCAGGGGGCAGGTCCAACTTGCCCAATGAACCAGAAATGGCGAGGGCAGGGTTTTTCCTAGCCGACCGTGCAAAAACATCAGGACATGGCAGTCCTCTTGGCCGTGGTAAAGGCTGGATGGTGGGTCTAGTTTACGAAATTGTCCGTCGACCATCAGACGTGAGTTAACAGTGCTGGTAGGGGGAAACCCGAGGAACAGCCATCTCACAAGAGAGTTAACGTTAATCACTCCTCCTTGTACCTGACAACGCACACAGATGGTGGACTGTGCGACCCAGATTGAAATCACGATGATCCTGTGTACCAGGCTTTTGAAGGCGGCCGTACGGAGTCGGGAGTACGTTGTACTAGACTCGGGAGTACGTGCTGCTGGAAGAGGTCTCGGCTTGTGAAGGTGGCTGTACAAGGGTCTGGTATTCTGTACCAGGCTAAGTACGTGCCGCTGGAAAGGGTCGGGAGTACGTCAGGTGTTTCGTGATTTCTGCCCTGGGTCCCGTCTTTTCTGTACGGGAATTGGCAACCCCACCAAGGTGTAGGCTCGGATGCTCACCAAGCGAGACGTTAAGTCTTCGGACTAATTGGGAGAGAGGGAGGTTGTTGCAGCCTTACGGCTATGCCGTGGACAACCTTTAAATGGGTTGGACTCTGTCGGGCAAAAGGTTTTGTGGCTTTGATGGTAGGTCAAGATTACATAATTGTCCGTCGACCACCGGACTTGAGTTAACAGTGCTGGTGTGGGTTCTTCCCGAGGTACAGCCTTCTCGCAACAGAGTTGACATAAATCACAAACTTCTTCTGTACCTGACAACGAAAAAACCAAAAGTTGGTAGGCCACTGCCCCACTCTAAACGGCCAGCGTAGAGGGACCTGAATCTCGTATCAAGAGTTTTCCCTCTACGGCCGGTGGATATCATTGGCGGCGCGTGTCATCGAAATCTTTGATTGATTCGTGTCCGCGTGTTCTATTGGTGGCTGTCGGGTGGTCGCTTCTTTCCCCCTGCCATGTACCATATCTGGCTCACGAAGATAGACTCACTGTCGTGGCAACGTTTTAGTTGCTTTAGAAGTCCCTATATGCTACGACGAATGATGCAATAAACAAGAATATTACACGAAGATAGACTAACTGCCGTGGCAACGTTTTCGTTGTTTTAAAAGTTCCTATACACTACGACGAATGATGCAATAAACAAGAATATTACACGAAGATAGACTAACTGCCGTGGCAACGTTTTCGTTGTTTCAAAAGTCCCTATATGCTACAACGAATGATGCAATAAACAAAAATATTACATGAAGACATATGCCTTACTAATGGTATTGATAGAAAATTGGAATTTGTATTTGACTACAGAACACCAAAAGCCCAAAGGGCATTTCTTCAGAATTTCTAAACGTTTAAATAAAAATTTAAACGCAATCGTAGCAAAGATTTGGACTTTTTATGAAGTAAATACTTAAACTATGGAATATATATATTTAATAAGTAAATCAATAATTTAAAAGGAATAAACCATCTAAACGGAAGTTCGATATAAGAGCTAAGAAATAATATCATACAGATAATCAGAGTTAAAATAGGATAGAATAAGAAAAGACGATTCATATTAGTCATCGGATAGATGGCAAAGACGACTCGAAGCTACGGTAGCGGTTGTTGGCGTAGGAGCATGCCGCTCAACGCTCTCAGGTCGCACCCGCGCCGATGCCATCTTTCCCGTCTCTCTCTGTGTTAACACCATAAGACGAGGATTGTTCCCTCGCAACAATACATATTTATACATATTTAAATATGAAAATTAAACATTAATGAACATCGAAAAGCCAATATATTGTTTTAACTAAACAATTAGGATGGTGAGAGGATATAAAAACCATAGACAGTTTGTTACTATAGTAGTTATATATGCCCATTTACGTTACACGCTATTAAGAATTAAAATAAGTTTAACATTATCGAAGAACTATATTCGGTATTAGTCATAAAAGGGACAGCGGAAGCGACTCGGATCTA
This sequence comes from Cylloceria caligata, assembly GCA_963942595.1. NCBI lineage: Eukaryota > Metazoa > Arthropoda > Insecta > Hymenoptera > Ichneumonidae > Cylloceria > Cylloceria caligata. Next base: position 19,846,155 of record OZ012709.1, on the reverse strand, counting down.
CAGCACAGGGTGGCCCGAAACCCTCGACACATCTCTGCCTGACCAAAGCGCTTTTCGCTCTCCCCCCCCCCCCCCCTCTCTATTTATCTTTATATGTGTGTGTGCTTCTACTGTGGACGGTACTATCTTCATATTAGCAGTACACCTACACGAGTGCATGACAACAGCTTTGGTTCTGCTTTAGTTTACTGATCTTTTCATATGTGCGAATCCTGTGCGTCATTGTGTATATACTGTCAGTTTATGATTTCGGATTTTAAATCAGATGCTGACCAGCACTTATCTTTAACCAACTAAATAAAATTTTATCACACTAATTACCGTAATTACCGTAGGAATGCAAGCATAGTTTATGCATCACTGACTTATATTATAAATTCAATCTTTCTCCCTCTTGTGTTGCGGTGGGTGGTGCTTGCGGCTGAGCAGATTCTCTCTCTCGTCCACACAACTACGACCAACGCTCACACACATAATGTCGCAGACTCGTTGCAGTGTCTGCAACAAAGTGACTCGAGTAGGAGAGAGGATTAAGTGTACAGGAGAATGCAATCTGTCATTTCACTCCACGTGTGCTAAAGATAAATTCGCTTTTGACCTTGACGAACCAAACACAATAAACCAGTTTCGCTGCGACCCGTGCTCAATGCATCCATCTAACATCTTACAACGCACGCCTCCGAAATCAAAAGATATCACTCTTGACGACGTTATGCGCCAACTGCAATCATCACTCGACGTTATGCGTCAAATACAAGTATCAAGCGCTTCTACTGATAACAAATTAGAGAAAATCCAAGAGTCACTCACTGGTGTTGAATGCAAAATTGCTGATCTTGCTATTAGCCAAGAGGCCCTAATTAGTCGTATTACCACCCTGGAGACTCAGTCGGAGAGTACCCGCGAGGAGATAGCTGTCATTAAGAAGGACAACCACTCGATGAAATCACGTCTGGAATCATTGTCGAATCATGTATCGAAGATAGATGATCAACCTCACAAGCTTTCGACATCTGTTGCATCTTCTTCGCTATTGCGTGCAGAAGTCACCATATCAGGAGTACCATCATTTATTGAAGACACACCTCAAGTTATTGTCGAGAAGGTTTTCCAAGCTCTTGGTGTCACGAATCTCCTAAGTGACGTTTTAGAAATTCACAGCTTCGACAAAAATAAAAATCGTTCGATCGTAGGACAGAACAATTCAACACCAATGACATCTAATGCGAATCACAATATTCCTAACATTTATTTAGTGACCTTAAAATCGCAACAAGTTAGAGAATATATCATCGGCAAAAAGCGAGCCAAAAAAAACCTACGGCTTAATGAAGTTTTTGATACAGACCAACGTGGTTCAATATATGTAAACGAGTACCTTCCTGCAGCGCTCTATAATCTATTACGCCTTACAAAAACACGAGCGGCTGAAAGAAAATACAAATTTGTGTGGACACGCTCGGGAGTAATTTATGTTAGAAAAAGCGAGGGTCATCCATCGATCAGCATTGTTACGCCTGCAGATTTAGAAAAACTAATTTGACTACCTACATGTCGATCGGCTGCTTCTCCTTTATTGTCGTCTCCATGTTTAAAGATCGCTCAATTCAATGCTAATTCACTGCGAGCACATATGGAACTCATTCAATCGACCATTGCCGAGCACGCTTTCCACATTATTTCTGTGTGTGAAACGTGGCTTCATTCGTATGTTTCAGATGACTTAGTACGAATAAATGATTACTTTCTTATACGCAACGATCGTGAAGGTAGAGAAGGAGGTGGTGTCGCATGCTATGTTCATTCGTCCCTAAAAGCTAAAGTTTTGACATCTTCGCCGATAGAGTTTTCGAATGGACCAGAATATTTAATTATTGAAATTACAGGGTCAAATTCAGAGAAACTGTTGTTCGCATCTGTGTATAGACGACCGAAAGGTCGAATGCTTGGAGATTTCATGCAATCTTTATCTTGTTTTTCTCATGCTTATAACAATATTATTATTGCTGGCGATCTCAACTGTGATCTAACTAGTAATAATTATGAGTCGAAATATCTACGTCATTTAGCTTTCTCACAGTCGCTTCACATTGTTGATTCACTACCGACTCATCATACTCCGACCTCAGACTCGTGGATTGATATGTTCATCATCGATAGCGAAGATAAGATACAATCGTTTGTCAAGTCAAAATCACCGTACATAACAGGCCATGACCTGTTAGAACTGCGTTACAAGTTTGATACTAAACCCATAATCAATCGCACTATCACTCGCCGTGCTTATAAAAATCTAGATGTCACAGGTTTTTGTGACTCATTGTCAAATAGTCTTAATATTCCCATTCTTCGCGACTGCAATCTAAATTTAAATTCTATTGATAATTTAAGAAGACATACATCACCAAACAGTATTAATATGATTGTCGATACGTTCTCAGAGATATTTTTAAGATCTTTAGATAATTATGCACCGTTACAAACTCTTCGTGTATGTCGACCGCATGCGCCTTGGCTCTCACAAAACTTGAGAGACCGCATATCTTTAAAAAATAGATTATATACTAGAGCACGAAGATCAAACAACCTTCTAGATCTATCTATTTTCAAAGAACATAGAGACCAACTTAAGAATGATCTAAAACAAGCCAAAAATCAGTATTATATTCTGAAATTGACTGATATTACTGAACCGAATAAGGTATGGAAGACGCTAGCAACACTGGGTCTAGCTAAGTCTTCACGTCCAACTCCGCTCAACTTCTTTGAACCGGATGAACTTAATGCTTTTTATTCAACTGTGTCCAGTCAACTACCGCTATGATCTTATAGTGAGTTTAGTACTCTGTGTTCAGTTGTTCAGTCACCACAAAATGTATTCCATTTTACTGAAATTACCACTGACCAAGTTTGCTCCGTTATCACATCTTGCTCTAGTTCTAAGTCTTTTACGTTTGGTCCTGATAAAATTTCGCTATTCTCAGTAATTAAATCAATCCAGGCTTCATGTCAATTACTAACGAATATCTTTAATATGTCACTACAATTGTCCGAGTTTCCGAAGTGCTGGAAGAAAGCTTATCTTCGCCCATTATCTAAGATTAAAACACCCCTCTCTCCGTCTGATACACGACCGATAGCGAATCTTAGTGAGCTGTCAAAAGTACTTGAGCGACTAGTGCACAGGCAGATTACGGATTGGATTGAGGAGAATAATATATTCGACCCACGTCAAACAGGGTATCGAAGCGGTCATAGTACACAATCTGCACTACTGCGCATATGTGAAGATGTCAGGCGAAATATAGATAAAAGGCATATTACCATCCTAATCCTATTTGATTTTAGTAATGCGTTTGATACTGTCCCCCATCTGGCACTTCTCTTGAAACTCAAGAAAATAGGGTTTGCGGAACCAGTACTTGACTGGATTTTTTCTTATCTGACAGGGAGGACACAAGCGGTGGTAGATGAGCATGGTAGTTGCTCTTCCTGGCTATCTACTACCTCGGGAGTGCCTCAAGGTTCGGTCCTTGGTCCGCTACTTTTCTCGCTTTTCATCAACGACATACAGTAGCGGACAAAAGTTTAAGACGATGAATTACAATTTGGTTCATAGATCTGTCATACAAGTACTAACGTTTCTTTCGGCTTGTTGTTTTTTTACAATACATGTGTACGTTTGACCTTCATAATGTAGAAGTCTCGGTCGTCAAATGTAAACAATATATCAGGGGTACAAATTGAAAATGCGGGTTTGATAACAGATGGCGTTACTAACGCTATACGCATCAGGCAGTACTGTGACTATGTTCATGTCAAAGCTACGTCTTATAGCTTTAATTTTCAGTATGTGTCAATTTGTCGCAGTGTCAAATTCATAGTTTTTTTGAGCTCTCAATATGTCGAGTTTCGTGCCAACAAAACAGCATTTGCGGGAAGTTTTAATTTACTTCTTTAATTTGAAGAAAAGTGCTGCTGAAGCACATCGATTGGTCTCCGAGGCTTATCCGAGTCATGTTCCATCGGTTTCAACGTGCGAGAGATGGTTTGTGCGGTTTAGAAGTGGTGATTTTGACGTTGAGGACAAAGAGCGGCCGGGCCAAGTGAAAAAGTTTGAGAATGCTGAATTGGAGGCAATACTCAATGAAGACTCGTGTCAAACTCAACAAGAGCTCGCAGATTCATTGGGAGTGACACAACAAGCCATTTCCCATCGTATAAAAGCCCTCGGAATGATCCAAAAGCAAGGACATTGGGTGCCGTATGAGCTGAAGCCGAGAGACGTCGAGCGCCGTTTTTTTGCATGCGAACTGCTGCTCGAACGGCAAAAACGGAAGGGTTTTTTGCATCGCATTGTCACTGGTGATGAAAAGTGGATCCATTACGATAACCCGAAGCGCAAAAAATCATATGGTTACCCCGGCCATGCATCATCATCGACGGCCAAACCAAATATTCACGGCGCCAAGCTCATGCTCTGTATTTGGTGGGACCAGCTGGGTGTGGTGTATTATGAGCTATTGAAATCGAACGAAACCATCACAGGAGCACTATATCGAACTCAATTGATGCGTTTGAGCCGCGCACTCAAAGAAAAACGGCCACAATACGAGCAAAGACACGACAAAGTAATTTTGCAACATGACAACGCTCGGCCACATGTTGCAGCGCCGGTCAAAACATACCTACAAACGCTGAAATGGGAAGTCTTACCCCACCCGCCGTATAGCCCAGATATTGCTCCTTCCGATTACCACCTTTTCCGATCGATGACACATGGCCTAGCTGACCAGCGCTTCCATTCTTACGAAGAAGCCCAAAAATGGGTCGATGACTGGATAGCAGCCAAGCCGGCCGAATTTTTTCGCGACGGTATCCGTAAATTGCCAGAAAGATGGGAAAAAGTTGTGGCTAGCGATGGACAATACTTTGAATAATTCATTTGTTACCATTTTTTCAGAATAAACGTTCAAAAATAGAAAAAAATCCCGCATTTTCAATTTGTACTCCTGATAGATTATACAATTTTTTTTTTCTTCCAACCATCTGTAAACAGCGGACATTAGTTTAAGACGATCTGTCGAACAAGATACCCGTAGTCGATCCACGCAATAATTTGATATATTAATACTGTAAATAGTTTGTGGTGTATCATCCAGTGTCTTAAGTTTTATTACGTATGAAAAGAGTATGGGTAAAGCCCGTAATTTGTCATCAACTGAACGAAAACTAATCGTGTCTCTACGGAAGCAAAATGAGACATTTTCTTCAATTGCAACTCAAATGAATCGATCAGAAACTTCTTGTAAGCAAGCGTGGTACAAGTTTAAGAAGACTGGGGACTATTTTGATCGACCAAAAAACGGTAGACCGCGGAAAACCACGCCAACGCTGGATCGTCGGATTCATCGATTAAGCGAGAGAGATCGTTTTCGTTCAGCAGTCGATATCAGAGCTGAAATATCCAGTAATAATAATGCACAAATTAGTGTAAGAACTGTCCGAAGACGATTAGACGAATTCAATTTGAAAGCACGAAAGCCACGGAAGAAGCCGATGCTCAGTAAAAAGAATAAAAAATTACGACTGCAATTTGCTAAGGCTCATCGGCATTGGACAAGTGAGGATTGGCAAAATGTGCTATTTTCGGACGAATCCAAATTCAACCGAATTTGTTCTGACGGGATACTGTATGTAAGACGTCGAATTGGCGAAGATTTAAATCCTCGATGTGTTTTACCGACAGTTAAGCATGGAGGTGGAAACGTAATGGTGTGGGCATGTTTTTCTCGCAATGGTCCTGGACCAATACGCCGAATTAATGGAATCATGGACCGTTTTCAATACTTGGATATATTGAAAAATACTATGTTACCGTATGCCTACGAAAATATGGGTGATAATTTTATTTATCAACAAGATAATGACCCAAAGCATACGGCTCGGGTAGTGAAAAGTTTTTTTCAAGATGAAAAAATCACTTTATTACCGTGGCCGTCGCAGTCGCCGGATTTAAATCCAATTGAAAACTTATGGTGTACCATAAAAAGAAGGGTTCAAAGAAATAAACCAAAAAATTTTGACGATTTGTACTCTTTGGTTGAAAAAACGTGGAATGAAACAACTGTGGACGACTGCAAAAAATTAATTGATTCAATGCCTCAAAGATGTGCTGATGTGATAAAAAATAATGGACTGTGGACAAAGTATTGAAGGGAGGAAAATATCTGTATATTTTCTACCAAAAAATATTTTTTTACGTATAGTCTTAAACTTCTGTCCCCGAAGATATCAAACAAATTTATGTTTTCTTTGTTTATTGTATCTAATGTTGTTACGCGCAAAATTGAATTTATGTAATAAATATATGAATTAATGATTAATTAGCTAATACAAAAGAAATCCACTGAGTCAATTCTTTTCATAAAAAAATCAACGATTACTTTTTTTTTCCTCTCCGTCTTAAACTTTTGTCCGCTACTGTAGGTTGTGTTCTTCATCATTCTCAATACATAATTTGAGCTGCCTACCATCTTAACTAGCCGAAGGCCTGAAATTAATATCCGAGGATGTATACGCCATTGCTGACTTCGCAGCTATTAACGGTTTGAAACTTAATATAGCCAAATCGAAAGTTATTGTACTAGGTAGCAATTCCTATTCTCGGCAACTCGACTTCAGCGCAGTATCACCAATCTCTTTAAATGGCGCGACTATCCCTTTTGTTAATGAAGTGCGAAACTTAGGAGTGATGCTACATAGTAACCTATCGTGGCGAACTCAAGTAAAAAATATCTCACAAAAAGTGAACTTTACCATCTACAGATTAAAATTCCATCGAACTGCGCTTTCGCAGGAATTAAGAACATTGCTAATTACTTCTCTTGTTTTTCCTCTTTTAGACTATTGTTGTCTAGTCGATCATGGCCTAACTGAAGAACTGAACACAACACTCGAACGGCTCATAAATACTTGCATTCGCTTTATTTTTGATCTCCGACTTGATACGCACATCACACCTTATAGGCGTAGACTTGGCTGGCTTACTGTTAAATCACGACGCATCTATTTTCTCGGTATTTCTATGTACAATGTTATCGGTAAAAAAGTACCAGCCTATATTCTAGAGTTGTTCCAAAGTCAGGGTATAATGTCTCAGCGCTCTGAGAGGAGACCAAGGTCCATATTTATTACACCTTCGTATCGCACAACGACTTACCAACAAGCGTATTCCATATCAGGAATCTCTCTGTGGAATTCTTTACCGACAACTATTACTTCATCGTCTAGCTTAGATATATTTAAGATACGTTTATATGCTCACCTTTTTGACCATGTAGACTTGGTTTAATATTTTATTTTTATTTTTATTTATTTTTATTATTATTTTTTATTTTATTTTATTTTTATCTATAGTTATATACAATATATTTTATATTTTTTTAATTTTTAATTTTATAAATTTTCAGACATTGTTAATTGATTTGTTTTTGATTCTAATATTCTGTTACTTAGATTATAATTCGAATTTGATACTTTGTTATTTCTTAATTATGTTTGATTTATTAACTAGTTATTTTCTAATTTTACTAATTCTATATTCTTCTAATTAATAGCATATATTAATTATATTTATTATAATTTAATTGTTCTTATACACATGTTGCCAAAGGGTTACCAAGGCATAAATAAACTATCAATCAATCAATCAATCAATCTATCTATCTCGACGCGTGCCACCGAAGCAAGGAATAATCCTTCAACTACTTCACGACATGTGGTATCGCCTCGCATGCAACTCAGGAAAGGAATCGAACGACGACGACGTCACAGCTAGAAGAAAATAATGGATTATCGATAAAGTCCAAAGTCCGAGTTCTATTGTAATTCCAAGAAACCCCCGCATAGAAAATTAAGCCCTCCAAGACCCTATATAAGGACGGGAAAATGCCCGAAAATGCAGTTAGCACCAAGAGTATACAGTTGATAGTACAGTCAGTCGCCGGGCAGTCAGTAGACAGCCCGTTGGCGATAATTACAGCGGAGGAACCTCACCCTGTAGAGTCAGTCAAAGTCCAGAGTGAGTACTGAAAATAAAAACGGTCGAACAGTCTAAATTCAGTTCGAATTTACTTTTACTCAGTTTTAATCATACGGAATTTATCTAAAGTTTAGAAGAAATTTAATTCAATTGTTTTCTGCCGTTTTTGTACAAGTCCACACTGTTTATTTCGTTTTACTGTTTTATCGAACCACAAGTATCGCGTTAAGTATATTGTGTCGAGAAATAACGATCGCTCGCGCACGGTAATAGCGAACGTACGTGTATCAATTATTCGGTTATTTGAATAAATTCTAACAGCTTTGCGATTCATCGAGTGTAACGATTATTTTTATTTTAACAAACGGTTGCCATTAGTTTTCCCTTCAACGCATCGGTTACTGGCGAAACAACTTCACCAGCAAACCAGACGTAAGTACCAACGCAATTTTTCTAATTTATTTTATCTGATATTTCCGTAAATTTTTCCCCAAGTGAAAGTAACCTACCATTTTCCTTCCCCCTAAAAACCCCTTCCTCCGCGGGTTAATCTATCAATTTAGTTTATCGAGACGAGTGACGGGTTAACGCGAATAATCAACGAGCATTCTCAGCCCTGTCCCGAGTAATTTTCCGAAAGGTTAGACTCAAAAGGGGGCTTGCGTCTTCGGTGTTTCTTGTCAGGTGTGGTAAAGGGAGAATTCATTCTCCTTGACCTGAGTACGGAAAACTCAGGCCGAAACGCCTCACACGTCTTAAATTTGTCGGTTTTTGTAAAAACACCGCGCGGATTTGACGTAACAGTACCATGACGAATTTCGTTAAACACAAACAAAATGTTACTTTTAATAGAGAAAGGATATTTGATTGGCAACGGTTTGGCCATATTGCTATTCTTGCTTTGGTTAAATATTGTTCTACGTTAAGTGTATGCATATGTGCGATTATATTTCTTCGGACTTGTCCGTACTATGCTTAGTAGGAATATTATATGGTTCTAATTCTTAACTTAATTATTTCGTTGCTCCCTATTATCCGACAATAGGTGTTACGTTATTGTACTTATATATCCGTCCCCTTATTTATGGGCATTTGTATTTCTCTCTTTTTCTTTTTTTAATATTTTCTTCGCTTGTTTATTTTGTTTATTCGCTTCTTGATTTTACTTTTGTATTTTCTTTTCTTTGAAATGTTTAACCTCTCTTTTTTTTCTTGCAACCGTACAATAAGCTAAGTGAATTTTTTCTTAAATGTTACTTATGATTAATTAACGGTGCATATCGAACGTGACTTCCTGGTTACAGCGTATGTGTTCTTAATTCTACTTCTTCTTATAATTCGTAATCTTTATCTAAATATTTGCTTCGTTAGAATATTTGTTCTCTCTTTTTTTTTTCATTCAAATATTATTTATGTCTAATGACATGGTTAAAATATCCATTTTCTCTTTTTCTTATACCACACATCGGAGTGGTTAACTTGATTTGAATAATAGCAACTGACATATGTAAGAATATGTAAGTGTGAATTTCCTCATACGGACTTGGTGTTGATTCAATAGCTCGTGGACGTTGGTATCTGAAGTTCATGAAATTCTTGGAGTTCTTGGAGTTCTTAGCGCTTTTGAAGTTATTGACGTTCTTAGCGCTTTTGAAGTTATTGACGTTCTAAGCGTTTTGAAGTTCTTGGCGTTCGTGAAGTTTCTTTAGAGTTGTTGGTGTTCGTGAAGTTCGTGAAATTTTTGTCCATATAATGCTGGACGTTCGTGTGGATGCTCGTATTGTCTCGCCTTCCTGATGGTTGTCTCCATAAGATTTGGTATAAGGATTCAACGATCGTCTAGTATAAAACGAATAATTCCTTTTACTCTGAGGAGATGTAGATGTTTGGTTGAAATATCCAGTATAAAACGAATGCTTCCTTTTACTCTGAGGAGATGTAGATGTTTGGTTGAAATATCCAGGGCAGTACGGTGGCCCTCGCAATGAGTGACTTGTAAACTCTTGTGTTGTAAAATTATTTTATTTATTTTTGAAATCATATGACCATAATAGCAGCATAAATCAAAACGTAAGGATTAAACATTAAAAAGAGAGAAAAAGAATGACTGCAAACCCTGAAATATGAATAATTAGGGTTAAGGCATTTCGAGATAAGATTATAGGACGAATAAACAACATAATATAAATTAAAACAAAATTAGTACTTTACTTCAAGCGAGCATTACGCATGTTACAAATGTTCAATATATATATATCAACAAATCAAAACCCTCCGATTCTCGGGGTTTTCAAAACAGTTTTATAAGATTAGAATATAGAGCAACGTGTAAAGAGTCATTTATTTTAACAATCTGACAATTATATTTTAATCTCATGCACCAAGTCCACACTCTCATTCGAACTCATGAACTGTATTTATAGCTTATCTTTTCGTGACAAACCTATCGCTTTGCTTTTGAAACCAACGCAGTGGATGGCATAGGATCTTGCGCGAGTCGTGAATTACAAATATAAATATATGAATAGTTACTCATCTTCTTTTTATTTTTAAGAGGTGATCGTGAGCTTCCTTTGTAGGTGTGTCCCCGGTACTTGGCCTCGTAGGATTCGCGTATAAAAGATGAGACGTCGCAGAAGATATGAACGCACAAGATACTTATTTATAATAATGATGATGAACGATAGATACTTTATTACAGTAATGATGTGTCTGTACAGACGACTGGGCGACGAGAGTTATCGCTCTCGTTGCTCATGCAAGAGTCTCCTCGCTCATCATAAGGTGGGAGACAAACGAGATTGACCAGAGACTTCGGTCCTTCTCGTCAATGATCGGAAATATCGTATCTAGACGTTACTACACGCTCTTTCATCACATTATCCCCCTTTTTTTTTGTAAGAGGCGATACACGTTTCCCGAGTACAAAAAAAAATCTCGAATTATCACTCAAATGTCCTACAATTACACCAATCGACTCCACCCCACTAAGGGTCTCGTCCTAAAGCTTATAACTATTTACCCTAACTTACAATTAGTACTATACACTCGATAACCGTATCATTTCGCGCATCACCATCGTTAATTAAATATAAATAAAACGGAAGCAATAACATAGTTAATAAGGAGATTAAGCTCGCAATAAAAGACACAAAAACAGAAAGATTCATTCGTCGCTAATACAACCTCCAATATATACACAGTTTTTTGTGATAAAACTCGTGGTCTACTCGCATTCGTTATTACAATATACCTCTTTAGAGTTATTCGTCCATACTATACAGTCTGACTACAAACGGAAGTGGAGAAGGATGCTCCCGCTTGAGAGAGCACAGCGTGTCGTAATATTGGTGATAAACAACTATTAAAAACCCAGTAAATGACATACGAGAAAACAAGTCAACATACAGACACAGATTTCTAATCGGCGGACCGATAATATTTTCTTAAACTGGTACGATTGTAAGTGCCCTTAACGGCGTTATTCTCGATGTACGCTAGTTCAAAAGCATTGGAACCCTTGACATTATTGACTTTGTAAGGCCCTTCAAATAAGTGGAAAAACTTTTGTGTAACACGATCAGCGTTACTCGACAAATGAGGAACACGTAAAAGTACGAGATCCCCACACTTTAAATCCTCTGGCTTCGTAGCCTTTTGCTGTTGTCGCCTAGACTCGAAATTCTTGAGAAGGCGTTCCCTGGCTAATATCAGTCGACGTTCTTGCGGCATATCTACAGACTCCGGAAAGCTTACGATTCTAAAAATGTCATCATCCGGCTTCTTTCCATAATGAAGCTGATAAGGTATGCACCCGGTACTACAGTGAGTTGTATAATTTAATAGCGTCTCGATTCGCGGTATGTATTTTGACCACGAGGTGTGCCGCTCTGCACATAGGGTTCGAAACAGACGTCCCAATTCACGCATCACCCGTTCAGTCGGATTTGACTGAGGATGTCGTATGGAAGAAAAAACCACTTTTATACCGGCTTTCTCAAGTGTATTTCTCCATGCGGCAGAGGTAAATTGAGACCCATTATCGGACAAAATGCGTTTGGGCTTACCAACAAGTGGAACATAGTCTTCTAGTATTTTCTTCAACACAATACGAGTAGTAGCTTTCTTTACTGGATAGAGCCGGACCAATTTGGAAAACGCATCCATTACTACAAAAATATACTGAACCCCACCCACCGAGCGTGGTAGAGGACCATAAAAGTCGACCGTAAGCAAATCATTCAAACATTCGGAACTGACAAAATTGTATCGGCCTTCCACGGATCGATTCAAATGTTTCACGCGTTGGCACAAATCGCATTGTACCACGTATCTTTTGACATCTTTTGACATTCCAGGCCACCAGAAAAATCTTTTCAAATGACACAGGGTTTTATAAACTCCGAGATGAGCGAGTCTACTGTGTTCCATCTCTACTATAATTTTAATAAGTATTTCGGGAATTACGATGCTCCAACAATTCGCGAAAGAACTACGATGAAACCAAACTTCATTATGCTGTTGGAACTCATGATTTTTATTTAGCCGCGTCACGATTTCCTTGAGCTTTTCATCTTCTTTTTGCAGGCGGGACAGGATCTTTAATTGACTTTTCAAAACTGGACTCAATTCGAGTAGACAAATCATAGATAAAGAGTCAATTTCACAATAACCATGTACAGTGGTGTTACTCGATATCATCTTTGAAATCATGATTGTGTCAGGCTCTCGTTGAGCGTAAGTTTTGTTGGGATTTCAACTCAGGAAATCCGCTACATAATTATCCACGCCTTTGATATGTAGTGTCTTGAAACAATATTCCTGCAAAAGAAGACTCCATCGGGACAAACGATTCGTATGAAATGGAGTTCGATCGAGAAATATTAAGCTCTGGTGATCGGTCATAAATTCAAAGGGCTTTCCCATTAAATATACCCGAAATTTATTTAGCGCATACACTATCGCAAGCAACTCCTTCTCCGTAGTTGTATAGTGCAGCTCGGCCGGTATTAAACAACGACTGACAGCTGATATCAGCCTAAGATTTCCGTCATCGTCGATTTGATGCAATACACCACTTATACCTTTATCTGATGCATCGGTGTAAACCTTAAAAGGACGGTCTGTATAATAATGTGAGAGGTGCACCACTTTTAAAAATTTTTCCTTCAGTTCTCGGAATGCCTTATCCAAATTCTCGTTCCAATGCCAAGGCGTATCCTTTTTTAGGAGGATTCTACAGGGATCCAGGTACCTCGCATGGCCTATACTGAATTGTTTGTAGTATATACAAACACCTAAAAACCTTTGGAGGTCCTTTAGCGTTTTGGGTACCTCGAAATCTTGTATTACTGCAAGTTTAGAGGGGTCAGGGCTAATTCCCCGTGGTGAGATGACAAACCCTAAAAATTTTACCGATTCCCGACATAGTTTTGCCTTATTCAAATTCAATGTGAAGTTGGATTTTTGCAAATTCGTGAATACTATTCCCAAGTGTTTTAAATGATCGTTAAAATTTTCCGAGGTTATCAACAAGTGATCGATATAACACGTCAAAAATTTGTTCGTCTCATCACCCAAAGCCATATTCAGCGCACGAATAAAACCACTCCCCGCGGTCTTTAATCCAAAAGGGATCCTTTTAAAATGATAGAGCGTCGAACCATGCAGAAAAGCCGTATATTTTCGCGAGTCAGGGGTTAAGGGGATTTGCCAATAACCACAAGTCAAATCCAATGTCGATAGAATCTTTGTGCCACGATATTTTTGTAATAATTCTTCTATTCGCGGAGGAGACTCATTATCCCCCTCTGTTACATCATTTAAATACCTCGCGTCAAGACAAACGCGCACCCTTCCATCAGATTTTTTTACGATTCTTAACGGATTTACGTAAGAGCTGGTCGAACGCTCTATAATGTCATATTCGAGCATCGATTTTATCTCCGCATCAACAGCCTTGCGATAACATAACGGAATCGGATATGATCTCCTAACAAATGGTCTCAATTTTATTAATTTTATTTCGTGTTCGTCAATCGTAACGCAACCTGGTTTATCGGAAAACAATGATTCAAATTTTGAAAGTAATTCTACGACGGCTTTCATTTGCTCCGAATCTAGCGATGTGAGCATTCGCGCGAGAGAATCCGAATCAGTAGAGGAGACTTGCACGTCACAATAAGGTGTAAAATATTTGTCGCAGAGGATGACATCGCAGGGATCATTTTCATTTTTATTTTGGACACGATTTGACTCTGTGTCCCACATGTCCGTTTCTTCCGTAGCATTATTCGAACTGTCGGACGCCGTGATTTGACTCAATTCATGCGTCTCAACGTATTTATTCGAGAGCCTTAGCGTCTCATTGCTTTTATTACTATCAAACTTACTCGAATTTATGTTAGAAGCGAGATCGTCTATTTCTATGATCGTGATGTTAATATTTCTATTGCCTACTCTCAATACCAGTCTCTCTACTGGTTCTTCTTCAAACATTACTAGTTCCGGATCTAAACGTTTTCCTCGAATCGATATATTTAATGTATCGTAATCAATAACAGCTTTGTTTTTCCGCAACCAGTCGTTACCAAGAATCATTTCTGACGTTAAATATGGTATTACGAGGAAAGTATGCGCTATTGTCAAATTTCCGATTTTAGTCTCGATGTATACCTGTCGCTTGACCGTCGTTTTCTTTTTTGTAATGGCCGTTGTCACATACACGTTTGTTAGCAGCAATTCCTTCAAGGCACTTACCGCCTTTAGACTTTTGTGAAATTCTTCCGAAATAGCCGTGATCTGACTGCCCGTATCAACCAGAGGGGAAATCAATGTACCAGCCACGTTAATATTTAGCCGAGGAGACGGTGCAATACTCTCACGCGAGCGATGCGGCTGGGTCATATCACCATCGATATCTTTCTTGAGATCTTGTGAAAAATCATAGAATTTGGGACATATTACTGGATCTCTCAGTAACATGTCCGTCTGAAGTTTAAAGGCACATTATTGATTGAGTCAAGAGCTCTCGCGTTGTATGTGGATTGTTGCACAGGTTGATAACTTGGGGGAGGGAACCTCATGTCTGGTATGGAACTCGTAACAGGGCCCGAAGGTTGTGCATACGCCCTACTGGGATAGATTGGATGTTCAAATCGATAGTTGTTTACTGGCCCATAACTCGACCTTTCGTTCCGCCTACGATTATAATTATATCCCGTCTGGTTTCCTTGAGTATGTATACTATTAATTCGATTCGATCTCATTTGATTGTTTTGAGATTGCTGATTTCCATTACCACGCCAATCTCTATTTTTCTCGGGTTCCGCCTCACTTTGAGTAATATCTAGCTGAGCTAAAACCTGCGCTACTAATTTAGTGTCTGCGTAGTTTAAAGTTGCCAATGCAATCTGAATTTTTGGGGAAAATTGTTGAATAATTGAATAGTTTACTTCGTATTCTGATAAAGGAGGATCGAAGTATTTCGCTTCACGGATTTGCTTTAATAGATATGTCCGCATTGAACTTTCCTTTGACTTGTATCGCCGCGAAAGCCATTGGTTTTTGAACTGTACTTTAACTGGTATTGAATAAAATTCTTCAAGGAACGCCGCTCTGAAATGTTCGATAGTCTGCAAATTATTTTTATTGATTTCGAACCATACTTTGACTCGACCTTCTAATAAACCCTCAACTGCCAACATCTGATGTTCAGGTCGAATGCTTTTGTACCTTAAAAATCGCTCAATTTCGTCGATAAATTCTATCGGATTTATCTCTTCCGTGAATTTTGGAGTTTTTATGTTCAAATTTAAATACTGAAAATGATTTACCAGTCCATCGATCAATCTGTCGTTAGCGTTTACAGCTGGGGCCGGTACATTGTTTGCCTGTATTCGAGCAATGTTTTCGGCTTCGGCAAGCCGAGCCGCTTGTTGACGTGCCTCTTCGTATCGCCGCTGTTCGACGCGTAATCTATCTAGTTCCAACCGCTGTGTCTCGAATTGCTCTTGAGCATCTCTCAATCGAGCCCATTCCTCCTCGATTCTTCTATGTGTATCATCTTCGCCCTGAGTCGACATGGTATTTGTAGTATCACCTATAGGTCGATTAGTATTAGAGCCTTTCTTAATTATAAGACCTGATTTCTTATGTGTCAACTTTGTTCGCGAGCACGGAACAATAGAAGACGACAGAGCAGTGTTTACTTTCGACTGAGATCGCGTGATCCGCGAGGCTGAGATCGAAACGTTTCTACTCGACATATATTATTTTTATTTGAGAATTATTTATTCATGGGTGTGGCCGTGGCCTCGAGTTGGGCGCCAATGTAAAATTATTTTATTTATTTTTGAAATCATATGACCATAATAGCAGCATCAATCAAAACGTAAGGATTAAACATTAAAAAGAGAGAAAAAGAATGACTGTAAACCCTGAAATATGAATAATTAGGGTTAAGGCATTTCGAGATAAGATTATAGGACGAATAAACAACATAATATAAATTAAAACAAAATTAGTACTTTACTTCAAGCGAGCATTACGCATGTTACAAATGTTCAATATATATATATCAACAAATCAAAACCCTCCGATTCTCGGGGTTTTCAAAACAGTTTTATAAGATTAGAATATAGAGCAACGTGTAAAGAGTCATTTATTTTAACAATCTGACAATTATATTTTAATCTCATGCACCAAGTCCACACTCTCATTCGAACTCATGAACTGTATTTATAGCTTATCTTTTCGTGACAAACCTATCGCTTTGCTTTTGAAACCAACGCAGTGGATGGCATAGGATATTGCGCGAGTCGTGAATTACAAATATAAATATATGAATAGTTACTCATCTTCTTTTTATTTTTAAGAGGTGATCGTGAGCTTCCTTTGTAGGTGTGTCCCCGGTACTTGGCCTCGTAGGATTCGCGTATAAAAGATGAGACGTCGCAGAAGATATGAACGCACAAGATACTTATTTATAATAATGATGATGAACGATAGATACTTTATTACAGTAATGATGTGTCTGTACAGACGACTGGGCGACGAGAGTTATCGCTCTCGTTGCTCATGCAAGAGTCTCCTCGCTCATCATAAGGTGGGAGACAAACGAGATTGACCAGAGACTTCGGTCCTTCTCGTCAATGATCGGAAATATCGTATCTAGACGTTACTACACGCTCTTTCATCACAGTGTCAGTGAGACATAATGTGCATTACTAATATGCGATATCATAGTGTGATTAACGATTATTATTATTATTATATATCTTTTTTTTATTGCTTTTTTTCTTTATATTATTTTGTTTTATTTTAGATATATATATATTTGTATATATGTATATATATTTCTTTTTCTTTTTATTATTGTTTGAGAATGCTTGAACGTTCTGCTAAGCGTAGCGAGACTGCGCACTGCAGGCTAGCATGGGCAACTGCTTGCTGTTGCCACTCAGCGGCAGCACCACGCAGGAGCTGTAAATCCTACATTAGGTCAGCGTGCCAAGCAACAGGTCGCTGCGCGCAAGCGCACTACGACTGCTTGGCGAGAAAACGGCTGCTTCGTATAACGCAGCCATCTTGCGTTTTGCTCTCGTACAGCTCTCACAGTCATCGAGATTCGTGCATTCTCTCGACGATTAAGTGCATAAAATTCAGACTCAACGACCAGCTCAGCCGACCTATAGTCTACACAACCCAGCCATCATATCTGCATTGATGTATTGACGTCGGCACACCGGTACATCCTCATTTGGCTCATCGTGTCGTGGACCCGGCATCAGCTTGATCGCGACACCAAGTCTCAGCAATTGCACACGATTAGTATAATCGTCGGTGGGTATATATTGTCGGTGGGGGCTTGTGGTTGGTGGCGTAATGTAGAGTCGCTTTCCAGCAAGTAGTCCAACAAGTTTTGGATCGTAATCTGTTCGGTACTACGTGGGGTTTTGGAAATAGGAAGGGTAGGTATTGGAGACACAGCGGTAGAACTAGTGACTGGTCTTCCTAAATTCAAAAATGTGGGTAACTTGGTCCTGCTCCTAATGACAGGGCCGAGAACGACACTTGCGATCTGGATGCTGTTTGATCGATAGATTAACTGAACATTCAATAATTTATTTATGAATTCAGAGGTTGTTGTATATTTGTATATTGCTATTCCTGCAATAATTACATGTAATTAATTCATACGGCGTTGAAAGTATTGGTATTGTTTTAGGATGTTGTCAATCGTAGGATATCTGGAGTATATGTACGACAATAAATCAATCGCCAAGTGACGGTGTGGTAATCATTGCTTTTCTAAAGAAAAAAAAAATATGTTCATTATATTCTTAAATAGTCTCTCGATAATCGGGGATTTCTTACTATTTTGTTGTAGGTGTATTGAGATTCGCGAGGTCCGTCAACAGTTAATTTGAGACTGTACTTCGAGATTTGGCAATTTATGCTTGAGTGAAATTTTTAGTTTTCTCTTTGTTATCGTTATCCTATTCGGGATCAAGCACGATGCACTGTATCTCTGAGTTGCATTCATCGCATGTTTCTCTATTTTTGCTGCATTTATAACAATTATTTGCGTGGAGGCAAGGGAGAAACGTCACGTTTATAGGTTGGCGATGGCAGGTTTGACATGACGAAGAGGCAGCATCTTCCTCGTGGGAGGGTGTCAGCGATAGTGTGGATAGGTCCAATGACTCCGCCCAAGGGGTAGGAGGTCGGAAATTGCGACGATGTGAAGTGATTAGTTTTTCGTCTGACTCGTCTTTGTCCGTTGTATCGGAATGTTGGTTCGGATGATTATCTTGGATAATACTGTAGTATTAATTTCACAATTTCCAGGCCAGTAAGTGAAGCTGTCTACTCGTTTAGCATAATCTTCGAATGCGGGATACATGGGAGTCAAATCGCTCTTCTTTGGAGGAATATCCTCGTGGCAATCAGGGGTCGCGTTTACTCTTACTTCTAGTCTGCAATCGTGGCGTTCTTTTTCACAAGAAAGGGGTACATCTCGTGGATCGGCCCCGATGGGAAAGTTCCCACAGGGTATGCCGCGGACAAAACGGCATTGTTCTTTCCACCTACGGTGGTCATGCGTTGGTATATCACTAACTTCCTATTCTTTAATAGTAACTCTGCAATCAAAACAACTGACCTCGTCGTCCTGCCCGGTGTAATAAAATCCTGCAGCGGCAAGTTGCCGCGGGTCTAGAAAATTTACTGGCCAACTGCGGTAAAAGTCGAGACGCACTTGTTTGTATGAGTACATGCCGCGTAGGCCTTTTGATGACATGCTTATTGATGATATGCACACTTTTATAATTAATCTTTTTCAAGATGCAGGTCTAAATAGTAGCGTATTTATTTAGTTATGTCAATAAAAATATTTATACGTATATTTACTGGTATATGTTAATGTTCTTAATATGGTTATTATGGCATTCTCTTTATATTTGGTTGTACTCTCTCTCTCTCTTTTGAAGTCTAAAACTGATCGGGGTGCTGTACCGTGGCAAAATCTTCAAGCGCTATGTCCTCCTCGCACGACGGCTGCCAATACGATCTCGCAGGGCTGTAAGGCGTAATCGCCGTACTCTAAATAATTTTTTTTGTTTTTTTTTGTATATCTTTTTCTTAAAATCGTACGACCGAGGAGCGGAGAGGAAGAGGAAGAAAGAGGGCTGCCCACACCTCTTGGCGGTTTCGGGGTCGAGTCACCCTTTCGTAGGAGAGAGAGAAAGGATACAGACATTTTCCATTTCTCGTGGTCGGGATCTACAGCCGTCCCGCTCGACGTGCATCTACGGCCAATATGCTATTATCTATTCTCGGTCATCTGATCTACTAGCAATAAATAGTCTATCTCACGGGGCTCACCTGCCGGACTGGACTACACATGGTTATTATCTGCTATTAATATTTGCGTCGTCCAGCCGAGGCGCTAGACGCGGTCATCGTGCGACACCGGTTCCCCCAATTAACCGAGTTCGGCTCGCTAAGAGGGGGTCATAGTTCACGGGCACGCGTGCCGAACGGACCTCGAGGCTTTTTTCCGGTTACCGTCGAGCGAACAGGACGTAGCAGCGAATATTATATCGTCCCGCTCCACCGTTGATTTCGTCAAAATCTATCACCACCCATCGTGGTCACCAGGGCAAATCTTTTGAAACAACGAGGAACAAATCGAGGATTGTATCGAGAGGAGAGAATTTCGAGACGATTTTGGGTTAAGAAGGATTGGCAAGGAACATCGCATCGTCATCGTCCCGGTGAGCTCTCTTCCCTTCTACGGTCTTTCGTCATTATTTGATTATTATTTTTTTAAATTCTTTGGAAAGTTCGATTCGAACTTACAAGGAAAGATACTTTGGTGTCCCCCTTCGATTTTGATGAAACTCACATATGTTGTAGAGCATCGAAAACTAAAAGATACGTATTTTTTTTTATCGGCGGAAAAACATTTCTAAGGGGTTGAAATCGCCCTTCAAAATTAGCATGTCGAGGGGTGATTCTGCAGTTTCACCCAGAAGGCGTCAACCGATTTTAATGAAACAAAAACCAAAATACTCCTCATTGAAGACAATCAAAATTCCACGCTAAGTTGAAGAAAAAAATTCATTTGCAGGGGTGAACAACCCTCTGATTTTTTAATTTTCCACCCTACACAAAAAAACTAACCAACCAAATTAAACAGAACATGTACCATTTGGAAGGGCAAGTTAAAATAAAGTTGACGTATTTTTGCACATTCACAGGAAAATGAGTTTACGGGGGTAAACTACCCCTTATCCATTAGTACGTATATTTGTGCGTACATTCTTGTTTCTCGTTATTTAAATGTCCGAATTGACTTCAGATGATGCTTTGTTTATTATTAAGGGGGTGACCGGCTGTTACTTACAAGTATAATGGTCCATTCACGAGTTTCGCGTTATTTACTGAAAAAAATAGCTTGTTCAAATACAGAATACTGGGGAATGTTGCTGGGGTTGAGTGGTTGTATGGCATATATGTATGGCTGTATTTCGCAACAGCGGCAATCAGCTGAGGACATAGGCGAGAAATAACGAATACCCGGTTTCGGCATACGCATTCATTCGACTGTCGTCCTTTTCACGTCCCGTGTTATCGCTCTCCCCACTCTCCATTCTCTCACATTTATTCTTACCGCCTTGCGCATCTACATACACCACAGTATATAATATAATGTATCATTCCTTTTACAATTCCTCAACGTGCAATGTGCACGTCATAATTTGCAGCAATCATGGTTCGTAAGTCATGCAGAAATGATACTCTTCAAAAAAATGTTGCAAGCATGAAGACTTCTTGCACCATGAGTATCTGACGATGGCCACATTATTACAACCTAGTACTTAACAGTGTGCTTGAGACGATTGACCGAAACAAAAACTCACTGGATTGTCGAACTCGTTTGGCTTATCGGTTATAAAATTACTTTTGAACCATGCATATTTGAAAAGATTTATATATCTGGGTGATGAAAGTTGATTGTGTGCGAGCGATTGCAGTTTGATTATGTTGTTTCTCAAGCCTAAATTAATATGAGAATTAAGTAATAATACACTGTCGGAAAAATGTCGTACAAAATTTTTCCATATTCGGAAACCAAAAACGTCGAGTGGTTGGATTTTCCCTGTGGTGCCTTTAGGTATTTTCTTTGTGATTGTTTTTTTGCCCTGAGGTGTTGCATTTTGAACAATTTCTGGGCAGTGTCCACTCCACGAGTCTATCAACAATACGCTGTCACGGCCGGTGTTGGGGAAGAATACTTTTTCCAACCAAACTTTGAACTGCTCTATACATAGGATGATATTGGTTATCGATATAGTATAATTCATCATATGTTCAATATTTTCTGGCAATCATTTTTATCCATACCTGAAGTAATTTTTCTGGATTTCGTTGCTGTTAAAAATACGTTTTCTGGCCTGAATAAATTTTTTTCCACGATCGAGCCGAACTCACCCTTTCCCTCTTTTAGAACGATAAAAAGGGGTGACAGTAATTTTCCATCTGCATTTATGGTTGGCTAGATAGTGTAGCTGTGAGTTGAAGATGATACGGATTGTACTACACATTGCACTTGTTTAGTTCCTTCAGCCGTCAGAGTCCTGCCAGAGTGTATTTCCAGTTGAAAACCGCTCTGATTTGAATTATATATGTTTTCCGGTCCATATTTTTGAATATATGGTTTAATTTCATTCACGAAGTTTTCTGCATTCATCCTTAAAACTGGTTCGTCTTCGATAGTCTTTTGTGTTACGAATTTATTAATTTTCCTGGACACAATACGATGTGATTTCTTGAACTTCCGAAGCCAATTACGAGAAGCTTTAAAACAAATGTCTTCGTGATCTATCTCTGTTTAAGCTTGTAGAGCCCACTTTTGAAGGTCGATATCATGAACAATGAAACCAGCATCTACTGGGGCTTGTATGTTTTTCAAAGTATATTCAGAGATTTGAGCTAATTTCTCCTTGTAGGTCCCACCTTTGTTCATTTGATTTGCCCAGCGTTTTAATTGTCGTACAGATTTGACTTTTTTAAATTTCTGACTGACGGTATCGACACTGTAATTTTTCTTCTTACCGGATCTCCAGTATTCGATTGCTTTGCGCTTGTAATCGTAGCTTATGTCTTCTTCGTCTTTAGAACAAGTATCAGAATCCACTGGACCTTCATTATGTTGCCAAAGAGTGTCCTCGACAGGCCTAACATCATATTGCTTGAATGGCTCTTGAAAATCTAGCGATTGTTCCTCGATAATTTCAACTCCGTTATAATCGTCCATGCAGTCGACCAGACCTTTTTCGAAATTCTGCTTTACCTCGATTTCTGCATTGTTAATCGGAGTTTCGGGAATATTCATGGCTTAAAATGTAGCCAAAAGAAGTTTAATGACGTTGATTGGATTCACTTTCATGGTCTATTGATTTTTTTTTGTCAGAAATTATAACTGAAGATCGCTGTATGTATCGCGGTTTTTATTTTTGAAAGACTTCTTGTTGAACCACATGCGATATCAGCAGATAATACGCAGTCTCAGATAACCGCCTATGTAGAAAACACCTCTTACTGCGTCGAAATTATTTTTATCAAATTGGCGTATGATTAGATTACTCAAAAAAATAAGATCATATTCATTTCGTTGGAATAATTAACAATGTACTATAGATTGAACGACTGTTGAATCATCGACTTATTCCGAAATTTGCGCCGAATCGAAATACAATCTAATCGAAAGGTCGATAACATAAGATGATAAATTATTGATAAGCACAAAATCAGCACAAAGAGTGAACGCAAGCAGCTCTTTAACATGTAAATAACGAGAAACAAGAATGTACGCACAAATATACGTACTAATAGATAAGGGGTAGTTAACCCCCGTAAACTCATTTTCCTGTGAATGTGCAAAAATACGTCAACTTTATTTTAACTTGCCCTTCCAAATGGTACATGTTCTGTTTAATTTGGTTGGTTAGTTTTTTGTGTAGGGTGGAAAATTGAAAAATCAGGGGGTTGTTCACCCCTGCAAATGAATTTTTGTCTTCAACTTAGCGTGGAACTTTGATTGTCTTCAATGAGGAGTATTTTGGTTTTTGTTTCATTAAAATCGGTTGACGCCTTCTGGATGAAACTGCAAAATCACCCCTCGACATGCTAATTTTGAAGGGCGATTTCACCCCTTAGAAATGTTTTTCCGCCGATAAAAAAAAATACGTATCTTTTAGTTTTCGATGCTCTACAACATACGTGAGTTTCATCAAAATCGGATGGGGACACCAAAGTATCTTCCCTTCTTCGTCGTACCTGCGATTCTGATATACCACGCACAGAGTACGATTCGTATCGGGACAGACTGCGTCGAGTAGAGTGCAATATCGAGATCGTTTGGCGGTTAGAGCCGAGAAGAAGTCACTTCGTTCGTCATTCTGTTTTTTTAGTTACTGTTCTGTAGTCATTTTGCTGTAAGGCCGCGCGCGTGTTGATACATCATCCCGTGGTCGGATTGTATAGGAGGGATCGGAATGTCATAGGCCGTGTCGCGGACTTGCAGGAATAATTGACACTTATAGATTTATACTATTGCATTCGCCTTATTTTATTTTATTTATCTCTCTTATTATGTTGGACATTGTTTTATTTCTGCGAACGCATGCAGTGCGTACTCGGCCGTCGTCCCGTGTTGTTACTTGATCGTGAGTGATTAGTACGGTTCGAGGCGTATCTGGCCATGATAAATAGTTCGTTCGTTGTTACTGTTCGTGTACTGTAAAGCCGTGCGTGCGTTAGGCCGTTATCCCGTGTTTGTTTAAATGTGTGAGGGATTTGAACGGGATAGACCGCGTCGCGGATTTTACCGGACAATTGATTTTATATGGACTTGGATCACTTTATTTATTTTTCTTATGTCGGACATTACTTTATTTGATTTTGTGAGCTTATGCAGTGCGTGCTCGGTCGTCGTCCCGTATTTAGAACTTGGTCGCGAGGGATTGGTACGGCTCGAGACGTATCTCGCTTGGACTTTTGTAATCCGTTATTTGGAATAATTTAGGGATTTATATTGTTATTTTGGTTCACGATACTTTCTCGATTTAGCGGCCTGCAATGTGATAGTTGGGAGGTTCGAATCAGTAAAGGCTTCGCGTACGTGACCTTCCGACGTCCCGTAGTTATAGTTGTTGGATGTATGTCGGATTAGTTCGGTGTAGGCCGTATCGCGAGCCGAATTGCGAGGCGACCTGTCAAGTTTACTTTGCTTGGCCGTGTTTTGGTCATTTATCGCAACCGTCTGAATATAGGTCGTGTATGGGAGAGAGTGAGAGCCGAGACGAGTGCCGGGATAAAATATGCTGCCTGAATAATAAGTTTCATGAATTGTTAAAGAGTTACGTTTACGGGACATTCTGTTTGAATTCATTATCAATGTTTATTGAAAATTCGTAATTGTTTGTTAAGAAATAAAGAAGTTGCCCGAGTGGCCTTTGTAAGTCCCGTACCTGCTATCGTTGTGTAAATTATTTATTGGTGTTGTTTTATTAATTTGACTTTGTTTATTGTTCTGGTCAGGGGTATTTATTGACCCTATTTTATTGATTTATTTTATTCATCGACGTTAACGACTCATTTCATCTGTATTACTGGATTTTATTCGCCTTTTATTCGAGGATAATTCTTGGCTTGACAGTCCGAACCACCCACTCTGCCTCGAACAGCTGTAGCTAGCCTGGGTTGAGTCTGGCCTAACATCTCGTTATTTTTCCTTCCGGCGCGTAAGCGCCTGGCGCCCAACTCGTAAGAGAAAATAAAAGGAAGGAAAAATAGCTTGGGTCAGCTATAGGTAACGTGGTACGTTGAGGAGCAAATTTACGTTACAGTGCACTAAGATATTTTTTTTTTTCAAGAGGTTTTTATTTAATGCCTTGTGTTTGAGTGCGTTTCCTGGTATCTCGTTTGCGTTGGCGTATTGGTAACTATGTTTGCCTGGTTTTGAAGAGAAGAAAAAAAGAGAAAAAAAATTAAGAAAAATTTCTATTCACTAAAACTTGAACACACTGATCATTGTTATTATTATTATTGCTATTACTATTATTACCTTTTTTATTGTTACTATTATTATTTTAACTATGATTATATGTATGTATTATTTCCTTGATAGTTAATATGTTTATTTATCTGATAGAGGATTATTTGATTAATACGTTACACCACGGTATTTGGGGGACGACTTGGCACTGTTTATACCAAAATTGTCTCCTAGTATTGAAATATCCTTGATAAATCTAAATATGGATTGTTATTAGGGCTTATTGTAGTTTTATATTTACTCCCGTATTATATATATGTTTTTTTTTTAATTTTAATTTTTAGATTTTTCATTTGTATAAATCAATTTTATTATGTAAATCCTGAGTTTATCATTACATGATATCCAAAAATAGAGTGCCGCATGAGTGCGCACCATCTAAACATCGTATATTTTTATGCAAAATATGTTTCTGGAAAAATTATTTCGAAAATCTTAGTATGCAATTCTCGATTTTTTTAATCGATTTGAATGTACAATAATGTCTCTGTTCGGGAGTTTAATACGTACGTTACCGTTCGTTAATATAGTCTTTATTTCGTGCGGACCGGTGTAGTGGTCACCGAGTTTTCCTGGTTTTGGTCCTTTAAGCAAAAATACTGGTTCACCTACTTTAAAAGCAACAGGATTAATTTTCTTGTCTTGATATATTTTGGAATTTTCTTTAGCCTTTATCAAATTTTGTCGTCCCAAACCCTGTATTTTATGGATTTGCGTGACCAGTTGCGTTAGATATTCGTCGTACGTGGCGAGTTTTTCCATCTCAGTAGGGGGTATACTAGAAGGGGTACGAGCTATCTTGCCAAAAACCATTTCGTATGGAGTATGCTTAGTACCTTCGTGTACATTCGTGTTGTAATTGTAAATAGCCATTTCAACCCATTCATCCCAATTATTTTGATTAGTGGTGAATTGTTTAAGATATTCACCAAGAGCATGATGCGATCTTTCCAATGATCCATTGGATTGAGGGTGAAATGCTGTAGTTCTAACTTTACGTATTTTGTTATTAAATTCTGAATTTAATAATAACATGTAGGGTTTGAGGATTGTGAGGCGAATCAATGACACACGAGACCGATTAATATGAGAAATGAAAAGATAGAAAAGGAACTTTATTGAAATACAAATAAAAGTATAAGAAAAGAAAAGAGCGCGTGTCTCTCTTTCACCGTGGCTCGGCATCGACTACTCTTCACGCTCGTCCCCACTATCGGGCGACCAACCAGTCGTGTCTTTACTGGGCCAGGGGCCCCGTCCCACATAACATATACACGACCGATTGATTAATAAAGTTGTTTACGTATTTTGAACAATTTCGCAATTTGTTTTAAGAAATTACTCAAAAAATTACTACCTTGGTCAGTGAGTACCGCTTTGGGTGAGCCGAAATAAAAATGAATCGTTTGACAAATGCTTCTGCTATCGTTACTGCTTTTGCATTAGGTAAAGGGATTGCTTCTGAATATTTTGTTGATTGATCTTGGATTGTAAGTATGTATTCATTTTCTTGCTTAGTTTTTGGCATAGGGCCTACTATGTCCATTGCAATTTTATCGAAAGCTATTGCTGGAGTATCTGTTATGATCATAGGCTGTTTAGTTTTTACGCGGACTAATTTCTTTAATTGACATTGTAAACACCGTTGAATATATAATTGGACGTCAGTTTTTAAATTTTTCCAATAATACAAGTGACGAATTCGACTATATGTTTTACTGACACCTCTGTGTCCGCCTATGGTTGACGAATGCATTTCTTCAATAATCTCATTTTGTCTTTCCACTGGGGGTTGTCTAACTAACCCGTGACAATTAAAGATTTTAACGTCGCATTGCGCGAATATTAGTCGAATTTGAGTCATAATATTTTCCAATGGCATGTTTAACATAAAACTTGATTTTGCAATGCTGACGGTTTACAATGATAACCTGTCAATTAAATAACGAGCACTTTTTAAAGCTGCTACTATATTTTCCAAAATTAATGTGGGACCTTCTCCAGAATTATCTGTGATAGGCAAAGCTATATTGAATCTGTGAGCTCGTTTCATAATAGATTGAGCTTTCTTTAATTCTAGATTCTTTAAGTGTGGAAAATTAGCTCCAGTGTCTATCGGTGCACAGATGGTGGAAACAAAATAAACTAAATTATCTTTTCGAGTGTGAAATAAATCTCGTGATTGTTTGACGTTGGAAGCAATAATCCTACCCTCCGTTGTTTTATGCTGGATGGTGGCGGGCAATATAAGTGAATTCTCAGGTTCTACATCGGACATGTTGTCGCTTAGGGGTTCTGTTTCGCTACCTTTAAAGAGTTCACGTGGATGCTTTCCCTGTACCGTTCTGTCCGAGTTTTCTCGAGGGTTATGGTCGTTGAGTTCGCTTTCGTCGCTAGATTCGTTGTTCTTAAGAGGCACATCGTTGTGGGATAGGACTGGTAACGGCACATGTGTTTGGTTACTTGGTCGATTTAAAGGGGTGTCGGATGGCAGAGGAAAGTTCTCAACACTATAGGTCACTTGCTTAGTCTTAGTTTCGATGTTTTCATTCTTGCGTGTCTCCCGAGGCATATTAGCTTTCATTTTTTCTGCGGGCTTCTTTAGTGGTGCCTTGTTCGCTGCAGGCATCTGAAAAATTTCGTTTTCGTGATCAGTGGTCGTTGATTTATATGGAGAGGCTATATCTTCCAGCTGTTCGAAAGGATCAACCGACTCACGTACCCAATCACATTCTTCTACATCGTTAAGATAGCCGAAATATCTAGGGACACCGTTACTTAGATTTTCCTCCCCTTCGGAATCTTCTTCTAATAGTCGAGCTATATCAGTGTCTGATAAGATACGTTGATTATTTTTACGGTGACTTTTTGGAGGATTCGAGCGAACCATGCAAATATCGTCTGCGGTAGTTAATGACTTTATGGGGTTACTTGAGAGCGCGTCGGTGTTAACGTCAGTTTTTCCGGCCTTGTACACTACATCGTATTCGTACTCGGCGAGTCTCAGTCGCCAGCGCAGGATTTTAAGATTTCCATCTATAGCCCGTCGGAACCACAACAGCGGCTTATGGTCGGTTACTACAGTGAAGCGGTGCCCATACAGATATGGCCGAAAGTGAAGTATAGAGTATACTATAGCCAATGCTTCCTTTTCGTACGTGTCGTGCCGTTCTTCGACTGGACTTAAAGCTCGCGAGGCGTATGCGCATGGATGATCGTTGTTAATTTCTCCTTCTGAAAGTATACTACCGATAGCATAACCCGATGCATCTGTCGTTAAAATAAAAGGCTTGGAAAAATCAGGATATCGCAAAACTGGAGCCGTACAAAGTTTATTTTTTTAAATTTCGAATGGCTGTTGTTGTTCGGGTCCCCAATCAAATATATTTTCTTTGCGTAATAAAGTCGTGAGGGGTTTTGATATCTTGGCGTATCCTTCTATGAACCGCCTATAATAACTTGTTAATCCCAGAAATTGTCGAATATTGTTAACATTCTTAAGTACGGGATATTCACGTACAGCTTCTAATTTCTTAGGATCAGGCCGAACTCCATTATTCCCGATTATATGTCCTAAATACGCGACTTCTGTTTTTAAAAATTCGCATTTATCTGGTTGTAATTTTAAATTTGCTGCTTCTAATCGTTTAATTAATTCGCGATATATATTCTCGTGTTCTTTGAGATTGTAGGCATAAATTACAATATCGTCCAAATAAACAAATTGTCCTTTCCCGAGGAGCCCACTTAGTGTGAGGTCCATTGCTCTTTGAAACGTCGGAGGGGCGTTCCGAAGGCCGAACGGCATTCCAACGAATTCGAAATGGCCACGTGGCGTACTAAATGCGGTCTTATGACGATCTTCTGGAGAGATTTCTATCTGATGAAATCCTGATGCTAAATCGAATACAGAAAAGTATTGTGCACCCCCTAATTGATCTAATATATCGTTGATATTGGGTATGGGGTACGCGTCGGCGATCGTTTTTTCTTTTAGCGATCGGTAATCGAACACGACTCTCTAGTTTTTATTACCCTGAGAGTCGGCTTTCTTGGGAACGACCCAGACAGGACAATTGTATGGCGAGGTAGAGGGTATTATTTCTCCTTTACCGAGCATATCCTCTATTTGCTTGCCTATTTCTTCTTTAGTACATTCTGGCCATCTGTATCCTCGAGTATTTATAGGAAGATCATCGGTAGTAGGAATGCGATGTTGCAATATAGTGGTGCATGTCAACATATCTCCTGGGATTTGGTATACATGTGCGCTTTCCTTTAAAAGCGTCTCGATACTTGCTTTTTCTTTTTCGTTCAATTCGGCGAGTCTTAATAATTCCTTAATTTGATTATAGCGGTCGATCATTGCCGATTCTGATATTACGTAACATGATTTTTCGCGAAAGAAAGGTTGAATTTCGCAAGTGATGTTAGCTATACTGAGTTTTTGTGTTAACGAAACGTTCATGATTTTATACGTTTTCGGAATATATTTCTCGCTTCTTAAACGTGTATCTTTATCTTTAATATTTTCTATAATATTTTCCTTTTTTGACGGTTCAAGTGTACAAATTGTTCGTAAATTCTTCGGGTCTTCATAATTTTAAAAATTGACAGTTTGATCGCAATGGTTTACAGGCACGAAAGATTCATCGTTATTACTTCTTTTATTGACTCTGATGCTTTGGTAAAATCTGAATAATTGAATTTTATTCATTCAATTGTTTCAACGTTTCCATTCTCTCGGAGGATTTGTTCTTTGGTTGACTTTCTAAAATCCTCATTGTAATTATTAACATCATCAAAGGGTTCTGTCCTTTCCATAGGCACAGATATCCCTATAAAATCTGGATCGAGTTTTCGCATATCTCCAACAAGTTCTGTCCGTTCAGTCGGCACAGTTGCGTCTGTGAAGCACGAACAACCCGCATAATTGACACAATTAGACTCACTATCTTTTGTCGATATTTTGGTTTTTATTGGATTTGAATTAACGACGTTTTCTTTTTGAACATAATTTTCATCAACTTGAGGAGTTTCTGTCCTTTCCATAGGCACAGATTTTCCCGAAAAATTTGAGCTGAGCTCCCTTAATCCTCCAACGAGCGCTGCCCGTTTCGTCGGCACAGACACCGCTGTGAAGCCAGGGCACGTCTCCTCATTAACACAGTTTACTTTCGTCTCTATCAAATTCGGATAGACAACGTTTTCTCTAGTTACAATAATCTCTACAGGTTCAATATAAGTGTTTTCCTTGCTCGAATCCAACGTACAAAGTTCCATAAAATTTCGCGAACTAGACTGCAAATTTTCAACTTGATCTTTTATTTTTATTTTACCAATTTCTTTAATTGATTTTTCATTTTTCACACGATTTTCGTAAGTTTCTTCAATAATTTCTGAACAATTTCTTATTTCTTCCTTTATAATTTTTTTCACAAAATCAACCATAGTATCTCCGCGGGGTAGTGTCTTTGATAAGAACGCATTCTTTCCCGTCGGAATGAATTTTTTTCCAATATTTTGACTTGAATTGATTTTATCCTCATTAGTTTCAAGGCTCAGTCCGTCCGAGGACTTATTTTCTTTTATTAATTCAACTTTACTTGTTACCTGTCGTTCCTTTTTCGTCTTTAAATCGTTAGTAGATTCTCTTATTCCTGTACTGTAAGTTAATTCCTCCGATGACATTAACTCTCGTACTGGTACATGGACTTCAAGCGAATACCTATTGCTATTTGTCACATAAATGTAAGTTTACCATTATTGTTAATGACAAACCCGCTTTCTATGTTTATACCTTCACCTGCATCCAGGGGAAGCAAATAACCTTCCCGTAAATCCGAATTCTTTATTCTCACGAAGCACAATTTGGTGGACTCTGAAGGGATAACAATAGTTTCCTGAGTTGCAAATGGTATTCTTACATTCTGCATTTTCAATTGTCTTTTCTCATAGTCAATTTTCACGCGATTGCCGTCAAGGTATTCCGAACCCAATATACCAGCTTCCTTTATGGGGAAGTTATTATCTACAATATGGAAAGTAGCGAAACGTCCGAAGGCTTGTATGGTAATATGTCCCAAAGTAAAAATTGAATTTTTTGTTATTCCATTAAGTTGTAAAATTTCTCAGTGATTTATAGCGATATTTTCATTTACAAATTGTTTCTTTAAAATATTCGGTCCGGCTCCCGTATCAACCATAAAAGTGATAGGGGATATTACTTGCGATGCCGTTATCGTAACCGTTGGAACACTACTTTCTCGATGCAATTCTCGCGACTACTCGCGGTTGAGGGTGGAAGCTGCGATTGAAATAGTACGGATCGGATGCGTGTTTAGCGGAGTCTCCCTGGGCGCACCCGTACTCGGAAGACCACATCGGTTTCCCGTAGTTCCATATGCTGCTTCGCTTTCCCTTCGAGCGGGACACTCACGGATAAAATGACCGGGTTGCTTGCAATAAAAACATGGTCCTGTTGAATTCATGGAATTATTATTGAAATTATTAATATTTCCGCGATTTTCCGATCGATTGATATTTAAAGGCTGGGAATGGTTGTAACGATATGGACAAATATGAGCCCCGTGGCCTTCTTTTTTACATATTTGGCACCGAATATCACTAGGGTTTTGGTATCGGAGATTGACTGGTACCTGTGTTTGCGGTAAAGACATTAATTTTGGGGGAACTGAGGGTGATTGAGGACATCTATTCGCTGTGTGTCCATGATTTTTACAAAAGTGACAAAACATCGATGTATTTCCCGACTCCTTCCTTTCAGGAGGAAAAATTTTATAACAATGGTCGGCAGTGTGCCCGCGCTTATTACATACCTGGCATATAGTGAGCGGAGGACCGTCAAAGACGGGTTTATTATTATTTGAAGGGGGGAAGATTTTAAGACATTTGTCAGCCGAGTGTCCTGGTCTTTTACAGATCTGACACATGATAAATGAAGGAGCTTCGAGGCTAGATTTATTGTTATTTGAAGGCGGAAAATTTTTTAAGCATTTGTCTGCCGAGTGTCCAGTCTTCTGACAGATCTGACAGATGCTCGGTCCTTTATCGACATTTCCCGTATTTTGTAACCCAACAGCCAACGCTTGGCTAGTCCTCTGAGTCGAACATTCTTTAGCATTGTGCCCTTTTTTATTGCACAACTGGCAATGCACTTCTTCGCTTGCTACCACGTGTACTCCTCATTTCGCCTCGGGCTTAGGGACCCTTGGACTCGACGTTAGTTGTTCACCGCTACGCAAGGCTGCTTGGGACACTAAACTCTTTTCGGTCTGCACTGCTAGCTTTATAAATTCTTCGAAATTATTATTGGGAGTTAATCGTTGTTCGATTTCCGGTTTTAAACCGTGTAGAAAACAAGCTGGAAGGCTTTGTCTAGTATTATCAATAAAAGCGCCAGCCAAGGGATTATCCTCGCTCGCATTATAATTTTCAAGTATCAAATTTTCCAAATATCGTACACGATTCGAATAGGCAGTAACAGACTCACTTTCTCTCCGGTATATTGATCCTAATTCACCTTGCAGCTGGTATACGTTTCGCGTTGGTGCATAAGTACCTTTGAGAAATTTACCCAAATGTTCTATTTTTTCAAAAGTTCGCCCTTGTATAGTGCGACGGGGTTCGCCAATTATTTTTATGCGGACTGCTTTTACTAAATTTGATTCGGCGCCTGGCCCCATCATGGCCAAGGCTTCCTTGCATCCTTGGATAAACATTCCCAATGACAAAGTATGACCGTCATAATTCGGTATGACAGCCAGTGCATCTCGAAGAGACAACGTTTGGTTATTATTAACCATTATGGGAGGAGGGTCGGGTACAGGGTCACTAGTTTCAAGAGGAAAGTTCACTGGTAGTATTTTACTGGGTTTTTTATCTGGACTCGACCTTTTTCCCGTGGGGTAGGAGGAGCAACCAGGAATAGCAGGTCCGTATTCAGATAACAGGTGTACATTTTTCAACAAATTCTGTGGCACAATGTGGGAGGGTTTAATTATTGATTTTTATTTAGATTTTTCACAAGTATTGCTTCTTCCTATTGAAGTAGACAGCGTTTTATTATGACTCACGAGGGGCTGTGTACCGATGGGTAAGTCAAATGGGGTAGACCCCCCTGCAGGAGTGTAAAATATGTCGCTGGAGTTCCAAAGGCCTAACGTAGGCGTGGTGCCTACGGGGTTCGGGCTAGCTATGACTGGTGTATTCGTACCTGTTGTCTCGTGTGTAGCGGGCTGCAGCTCGACGCCTTTTACAATATGTTCGGGGGATGCGGGGATCTGAACTGGAATTTCGTTACAGGGATCTCTATATATTACAAGTGGTAAATATTGGTGACCAGATTCTTCCAAAAATCCAACCACAGACAATAAATTGTTTCCCGATCTCGCCGTAAGTGTTTCTTGCACTCGGTTGGTGAATTGCTCAAAACTTTCTGAATTCCTTGAACATTCTTGGATCTGTAAAGGACTATTTGATGTACTATAATTATCAAGATTGTCTGATAAAATTTCTTCAGTACTTGAAGAATCACTTGCTTCCTCGTAATTTATTTCCGTTTTTGTAATAATTAAATGACTTGATGTTAATTCCAAAGATCGTATATGACTCTCTTCATCTACTTTAATTAATTCTGGATTTTCTTGATTAATGTTACTACTTTTCTCTGTATCCGCAATAATTTCTCCCGTTGGATTCGTTGTGAAGGGAGTCTTGGGAGGCGAACTGTTCAGTTTTCACGCTTACCAGACACACTCAACTCATGCATACGCTACAGTCACAATCATCTGACGCCTCGCGTCATATGGTATAGCTCGCAGGTATGCTATATCGATTTATCGACCGCGCACTCATGCATATTGTCCATCTGCTCACATCCTCGATCGAAGCTCACTCAAGCGGCCAACGCTGTTAGCGTGGCCCCATCGGCAAGACCACTCATAAGTCTCGCCTTCCATCGCTGACAGCAAATCACAAGCAAGCCGTGACGCACGTCCGTCTTCTTGATACTCTGCCGCGTGGTCGACGGATGTGGCCATTGTTCTCACTCGAGTCGCTCGCTGTACACGTTCCCGCGTAAAACTCACAGAGATATTCACTCGTTCTAATCACTTTAGTGCGCATTCATTTCTATAGTGTAATACATTCTTGGTCAAATCACCCGTGTTTCAACTCAGTGTTAGTGAAAATCACAGCAGATCATCAGAACCACAGAACCAATCACATAAACGTCAACGGCGTGGTTCGCTCGTTGGCTGCACCGACGCCATTCTGCTCAGCACCGATCATCGGCGTCCGGACTCTCATAGACTGCCGTGTGGCACTATTCGAGCTCTACAATCAGACCTTATCACCAGGATCAACCACACGGAATCACCAAGGCAACTCAGAGGCTTGAGACCCAATCACCAACAGTACATCAACACGCAGGCCAGACCAATCACAGTAATATATTAAACACAATCAACAGGTATTTTTTCATGCAGCCAATGTTACATACGTTCAATAAACGTTGAATTTATTATTGTTAAATTACTGAGTTCATTTAATTAGTTATACTTGTCACCAGGATCCTTAACCTTAATATTCGCATCTGTCACTCGACATGCTACGTGCGAATGCATCAACCCGCTATCCACCAACAGCGTAGTAATACTCAAGTGATACAGGTTCACTGTGCAGAGCACTATATTCATTGTTATTTATTATGTTGTACTCAGTCCCAATAGGCACTTACTCTACGCACTTGTTAATTCATCTCATAGTGCCTTGCCGCATCAGTTAGTGTATATCTTAAAGGTTTTTAACACTTTTGTTGGAACATTATCAAATATTTAGAATATACTCATATTCAACCATCATACATTTTTTGGTCCTTCGAGCCGGATATAATGTACTCATACTCATTAACATACATTTTTTGGTCCTTCGAGCCGGATCCTGGTCAAGTATATAAATTTTATGCCTCGATACTCACATAAATCACCAATCAACACATGTAATACACTACAGATTGCGCAACTCAGCATGCATCGATACAAGACAATGCTCAATAATAATAAAATACTCACCCAAGTGCGCTAATCATTTATTGTAAACCATTCAACAGGCTCAACCAGTTCAAATCATGGCTGACGATCAGAAAGCGCAGTCAGACCAAAGCAAATCCTCGCAGGAAGGCGACTCACATGATGGTGATGTGGAAGCAATCGATGAAGCAACAGTCATTAGCGAGACACTCAATGTACCACCCACGGCACAGAGACCACGCACCAGATCGCCTTCACCAAGCACCAATCAAGCTAACCTCATGGAGTATAAGGTCGCATCACAGCATGCGAGGATAGCAATGATCAACCAGCTACATGATCACCTGCAAAACTCACCAGGCAGCGTTTCTGCAGAACTCACCGGCCAGTTAGAGATTTTAAATCGCACTTGGGACTGTTTTTGTAACGAGCATGATCAAATGGGAGAAACATGTAAACGTGCTTTTCTCACTCACCCGTATGTTACAGAGAAGGTGTACCAATCAGGCTTTGATAGTTACTTCAAGGCACTCACACTCATCCTGCGAAAGAAGGCAATCGCAGCAACTCAAGAGACCATATCAAGCAGAACTGATCAACAGAGTCAACCAAGTCAGCACCGATCAACATTGCCAAAAATAACGTTGCCGGAATTTGACGGTGATTTTACAAAATGGCCGGCATTCAGAGACTTGTTTGCCTCAATGGTGGTCGACAATGACCAAATCAGTGATGTAGAGAAACTACACTATTTAAAGATCAGCCTTAAAGGATCAGCCGCTCAACTGATCTCCAATGTGCCGATCAACAATGATTCGTTCAATTCATCATGGCAAATAATCAAGGACAGATTCAACAACAAGGAAAGACTCATCCTGTCTTATGTTGAGAAACTCCTTAGTAACACTCGACCAGTGGCAAAATCTGCAGCCGCACTCAACACATTAGTTAGCTCAACGAAGGAAATAATCAACGCACTCAACGTTCTCGGAATTGATACAGAATCGTGGAATTATGTATTAATTTTCGTAGTTGCTCAACGCCTTGATACATCCATGCGTGAAGCATGGGAATACAAACGGAGTGCGCACAAGCAGCCAACCTCGTTTGAAGATTTGATGGGATTCATCGAATCCAGAGCGAGGGCTTTAGAAGTCATCCCTATCAACCCTGATCAATCGGCTGACAGAGCCAGCAACATCTCGAAGCACTCAACAAAATCTGCACTTCTGCCAGCAAGACCGGCTCACCATGCGTCCACTCAACCGAGGACACACCAATATCCATGCGATCACTGTGGTGGTTCGCATTACATAGTGAGCTGTGCTAAATTCAGAGAGCTACAACCTGCAGATCGCCACAAAGTTGTGACTGAACACCGACTGTGTTTCAACTGCTTTGGTCATCACAACCTCCACTCGTGCCAATCAACCATCAACTGCAAGACGTGCGGTGCCAAACACCACACGATGATTCATTTGCCATCCACCGCAAAACCACACCAAAGTCAAATCAACCAAGCACCTCAGCTACACCTGCCACAGCTCATCCAAGCACCAGTTCACGTCAATGAGAAATTGACGTGCCATTTTGCCAACTCATCAACTCACACGGTAGAACAGCAGTTCTACTAGCAACGTGTCAAGCATTACTCATCACATCTTTCGGCACTCACCAAGTCAGATTACTCATTGATCCAGGATCAGAGCTCACCTTCGTCTCAGAACAACTTGTATCGGATCATGGGCTTACTCGTCAACACTCATCAATTCCAGTCATTGGCATTGGAAACACGAGATCAACACAAACCAGAGGTACCACCACATTAACATTACGATCAATTCATTCATCACGTGGTGTTACCATCGCAGCTCAAATACTCAATAAATTGACGAGTACATTGCCTTCAGTCCACACTCAACCACAGCAGTGGCCACACATTTCATCACTGCAATTGGCAGACCCTGACTTCTTAACACCACGGCCAGTAGATATCATCGTCGGGGCTGATTCATACGGGCTCATCATCCAGCCTGGCATCAAGAAACACTCGGACTTCTTACCGATTGCACAATCAACAATCTTTGGGTGGATTATTCTTGGTCCAGTCCCAGAGAATTATTCAACACCAAGCAACTCATACCACATCACAGTAGAATCATCAAACAAGGAAATTCAAGATCTTCTCACGCAGTTCTGGGTTCAAGAAGAAACACCATCGACAATAGATCACAAGCTCACCCCAGACGAAGAAGCGTGTGAAAAGCATTTTCAAACGACTCACACTCGAGACGAAGAAGGACGGTACATCGTGCGAATCCCGCTCAAATCATCACCATCGAGTCTAGGAGACTCAGAACTCACTGCTCAACGATGTCTACAACGACTCATGAAGAAACTCTCAACAAATAATTCATACACCAATTTATACAACTCATTCATGAAAGAGTATGAAGAGTGTGGTCACATGATACGTGTACCATCCTACCACCAGTCAACTCAAATGAGCGAATCTGTTCATGACTATTGTGAAACCGAGACGACCTTGGCACATGATGCAGTAGCATCAGGAGGGTTGAGGGTCTCGGAAGATCAATTGTCAGAACACACTTACGCTCATCCTCCATATTATCTTCCTCATCATGGTGTACTGAAAGAAGATCGAATCACAACAAAGTTGAGAGTTGTCTTCAACGGATCCAGCCCAACGACGTCGCAAGTATCACTCAACGACATCCAGCATGTTGGAGCAAAATGTCAACGTGACATCTCAGACGTGCTCTTATGGATCCGACAGCACAAACTCATCTTTTCAACAGACATCACAAAGATGTACAGACAAATCAAAGTCCACCCGGACGATTGGGATTTGCAACGAATCATATGGCGAGATGACCAACTCAATATGGTGCCATATCACCTAACAACAGTGACGTATGGAACTCGCTCAGCACCATTCTTAGCAATCAGATCATTGCTTCAACTAGTTGAAGACGAAGGTCATCGCTTCCCGCTCGCAATTGAACCACTCATGAAAGGCAGATATGTTGATGACATATTTGGAGGAGCTGATCAGCTTGACACACTCATCGAAATATCAAATCAAGTGACCCAGCTCTGCATGGCGGGCGGGTTGCCTCTAGCAAAATGGCACAGCAACACAGAGCAATTCATCGAGCATATCGACCACCACTCACCATCAAACTCACACTCATTCGAAGATAGCAGTACCAAGTTACTCGGCCTGTCATGGATACCTCGTGAAGACGTATTCAAGTTCCACGCAAAGCCTCCATGCTCAAGTTCCAAGCTCACCAAGAGAATCATCTTGTCTGAAACAGCACAACTCTACGATCCACTCGGGTTTCTCTCACCATTCATCATCAAGGCCAAATCATTATTACAAGAATTATGGCTGGAGAAACTCAGCTGGGACGATCAAGTTTCAGATCAGATACACACCAAGTGGACGTTGCTCAGACAAGAGCTCACTCAAGTCGATGAAATCTCAATTCCACGATGGATTCAACTCACAAGCTCAACACTTGTGGAGTTGCACGGATTCTCCGACGCATCTCAAATAGCAATGGCGGCTGCTATCTATATCAAAACAACAGCTCCAGGAGAAGAAACCAAGGTTACACTCATCTGCGCGAAATCAAAAGTAACACCACTCAAGCGACTCTCCATCCCTCGACTCGAGCTCACAGCAGCACTGATCTTAGCAAAGCTCATGAATTACGTGCAAACAACCTTGGAACTCACCAACACTCAAACGTTCCTGTGGACTGATTCCTCAGTAACGCTCACCTGGATTAACTCACACCCATCACGGTGGAAGGACTTTGTCAGGAACAGAGTGTCAGCAATTCAAGAACTAACTCCAAACAGCGTATGGAGATTTGTTCCTGGCAAAGACAACCCAGCCGATTGTGCTTCAAGGGGCATCAGCATCTCCCAGCTCCAGAAGCACCTCCTGTGGTGGACAGGACCACAGTGGCTCACAGGCGATCAATGTTCATGGCCAACTCAACACTATCAACAAGACTCACAGACTCATCAGGAAGAGCGACCGGGGCTCGCATTCACAGTGGCAACAAATCAAGCCGTATATCATTGGGAGATGATATACAGACACTCTTCTCTCACTAGACTACTCAGAGTAACCGCAATATGCTTTCGAGTAAGTCAACTCATCAAGAAATTGCCAAACTCAACGCTCTTTAACCCTCTCTCGCCACAAGATATTGAGAGAGCAAGAGTATTTTGGATCAAAGCAACTCAAGCAGCATATTTCTCAACAGAGCTCAAATTGATCACCATAGCTCAACTACCAACAGCTCATCCCTTCAATCGCCTGACTGCCTATATCGACACTCAAGGCATCATTCGGGTTGGAGGAAGATTGACCAACTCACAACTGGAACTTGAGGCAATTCACCCAGCAATACTCCCACGACATTCTCACTTCACTACACTCATCATAGCAGATGCACATCACAAAACCATGCATGGAGGCACTCAACTCACCCTGAACTACACAAGGCAATCGTACTGGATTATTGGTGGTAGAGCTCCTGTACGGTCGCATATACTCAGCTGCATGAAATGTGCTCGACAACGTGGCGTCAGAGCACAACAACTCATGGGTCAATTACCAACCAAGAGAGTCACCCCAGCACGACCATTCTTCTATTCAGGTGTGGACTACGCTGGTCCACTGACCATCAAAACCTGGAAAGGTAGAGGCGCCAAACAACATAAAGGATGGCTGTGCATTTTCGTGTGCTTCGTCACCTCGGCCTTGCATCTGGAGGCCGTGAGTGACTACTCAACTGACTCATTCATCGCTGCATTCAGACGGTTCACTGGACGCAGAGGCATCTGCAACACTCTCTATAGTGATTGCGGCACAAACTTCATAGGAGCAGATGCCATACTCACCAAACTCTTCACTCAAGGTACAACAGAATCACTCTCACTGCATTGCTCACTCACCAGTGATGGAACTACATGGAAGTTCAACCCACCAGCAGCTCCACATATGGGAGGAAAATGGGAAGCAGCAGTCAAATCAGTAAAATATCACCTGAACCGAACAGTA
Organism: Cylloceria caligata; assembly: GCA_963942595.1. Classification (NCBI taxonomy): domain Eukaryota; kingdom Metazoa; phylum Arthropoda; class Insecta; order Hymenoptera; family Ichneumonidae; genus Cylloceria; species Cylloceria caligata. The sequence continues at coordinate 19,805,329 of OZ012709.1, read as the reverse complement.
GGAGACATCGCACTCACGTTCGAGGAATTAACTACGTTGCTCATCCAGATCGAAGCAACGCTCAACTCACGACCATTGCAACCACTCACAGAAGACCCTGAAGATACTTCAGCACTCACACCAGCTCACTTTCTCATAGGAGAGCCGCTCACAGCAATACCAGAGCCATCACTCACAGATCTGAACGTTACTAGACTATCACGATGGCAACTAATACAACAAAGGCTTCAATATTTTTGGTCCAAATGGTCAACTCAATATCTCCAGCGCCAACTGTCTACATCGAAATGGCATCATCCATCGAACACCATCAAGGTCGGTTCATTAGTACTGATCACTGATGAGAGGTCTCCACCATCAAAATGGCCTCTCGCCAGAGTCACTCAACTCCATCCAGGAAAGGATGGACTGACCAGGGTAGTGTCACTTAAAACTGCAACAACAACACTCGTTCGACCAATCACCAAGCTCGCCATCTTACCAGCTCAAACTGAATGAAGAACAGATCACATTTAATCATCAACACCGTTGCTGATGGCGGGCGGAATGTTCAGTTTTCACGCTTACCAGACACACTCAACTCATGCATACGCTACAGTCACAATCATCTGACGCCTCGCGTCATATGGTATAGCTCGCAGGTATGCTATATCGATTTATCGACCGCGCACTCATGCATATTGTCCATCTGCTCACATCCTCGATCGAAGCTCACTCAAGCGGCCAACGCTGTTAGCGTGGCCCCATCGGCAAGACCACTCATAAGTCTCGCCTTCCATCGCTGACAGCAAATCACAAGCAAGCCGTGACGCACGTCCGTCTTCTTGATACTCTGCCGCGTGGTCGACGGATGTGGCCATTGTTCTCACTCGAGTCGCTCGCTGTACACGTTCCCGCGTAAAACTCACAGAGATATTCACTCGTTCTAATCACTTTAGTGCGCATTCATTTCTATAGTGTAATACATTCTTGGTCAAATCACCCGTGTTTCAACTCAGTGTTAGTGAAAATCACAGCAGATCATCAGAACCACAGAACCAATCACATAAACGTCAACGGCGTGGTTCGCTCGTTGGCTGCACCGACGCCATTCTGCTCAGCACCGATCATCGGCGTCCGGACTCTCATAGACTGCCGTGTGGCACTATTCGAGCTCTACAATCAGACCTTATCACCAGGATCAACCACACGGAATCACCAAGGCAACTCAGAGGCTTGAGACCCAATCACCAACAGTACATCAACACGCAGGCCAGACCAATCACAGTAATATATTAAACACAATCAACAGGTATTTTTTCATGCAGCCAATGTTACATACGTTCAATAAACGTTGAATTTATTATTGTTAAATTACTGAGTTCATTTAATTAGTTATACTTGTCACCAGGATCCTTAACCTTAATATTCGCATCTGTCACTCGACATGCTACGTGCGAATGCATCAACCCGCTATCCACCAACAGCGTAGTAATACTCAAGTGATACAGGTTCACTGTGCAGAGCACTATATTCATTGTTATTTATTATGTTGTACTCAGTCCCAATAGGCACTTACTCTACGCACTTGTTAATTCATCTCATAGTGCCTTGCCGCATCAGTTAGTGTATATCTTAAAGGTTTTTAACACTTTTGTTGGAACATTATCAAATATTTAGAATATACTCATATTCAACCATCATACATTTTTTGGTCCTTCGAGCCGGATATAATGTACTCATACTCATTAACATACACGAACTGTCAGTACTTTCGTCGAAAAATTCTTCGACTGTCTCAAATTGGGATTTCGGAGGGCTATGTATTCGAGATTTCTTTTTTCGGTCTTCAGGATAATCATGTATCACTTTATCATGAAGTTTTACCTTTGATCGAGTCGAACTCATTTATGATGTATTTTATACAAGTATAAAAATTTTTTTTTTGGTATACCGCATCAAAGAGACATGCAACAATACATAAGAATATTATTACAGTAAAATTGGGCAGGAGGAGAAAATAGGAATAACTTTCTTTTTGTTACTTGTAACGAAGAAAAATTATGGAGCTTTATTCCTTTAATTTTGTTTCAAAATTCCCTTGATGTGAAATCAAATGTGGTTTTTCCTTCAGGAGGATGACTTGATGTTTATTCAACGATTCGATCTTAGTAATGTGAGGCTTGCAAGGTGTCACAATTAGGTGATAGAGTATCCCTAGTCTCGAGTGAGCTTCGTAATCAGCAACAAGTTCGTCTAGAAAATTTTTCCGCTCGATTTCTCGGATTTGCTTAAGGCGATTTATTTGAGACTTATTCGGTATTTCTGTGTCGACACCCTGTGTGACTTTACTGCTGCTTGCTTCGTACGTAATTTCCCTCAATAAATATGGTATCTCTTCGTTAGAGAGGGTCGCGGAATCTGCCTTTGTACTGTCTGAATGGTTTTTATACTTCTTTTTTTTTGGTTTTTTTCTTGGTTAAGGAAAATACCTTTGTTATCTTTCGTAGATTTGATGCTAGAGACTCCAAAATTCTGCTTGTTATACGATTCACTCACTGTTACCGTTAAAGGACAATTTGTTTTACAAGAATTTAAACTTCTATTCCTTTCTTGCTTCGAGTAGTCGTTATGTACTGCAATTGTGTCGTCACAATGTTTCTTGTATTCTGTTTTTTCTCTTCCTTCGAGAGGGATAGCTTTATTATCGCATTCTATTTCAATGTCAAAGACTCTAGGATTTTGCTCGTTATACGATTTGCACGCAATTATTGGAACTTGGTACTGTTCTTTCAAGAGTTGCTGTTCTAATCTTTGTGCTTGAATTTTTCTTCCTGCTCTACGGGTTTTCGGCATGGATGAATGATTCAGGTCTGTAATTGTCCAAATTAGTAAATGGTACGTATAGTTATGTCTGTCTTGTTTGTATGATGCGTTTCGTGAGCGAACCTTGCCAACCCCGAACTCACTTGCGCGAAGACCTAAAACATAGGATTTCTCTCACTAGTGTAATGTGTTTTGTAAGTGAACCTTGCTAGCCCCGAACACACTTGCGCGAGGAGCTAAAACATAGGATTTCTCCCACTAGTGTAATGTGTTTTGTGAATGAGCCTTGCTAGCCTTAACCCCACTCACGCGAGGACCTAAAACATAGGTTTTCTTTCACTAGTGTAATGTGTTTTGTGAACGAGCCTTGCTAGCCTTAACCCCACTTACGCGAGGAGCTAAAACATAGGATTTCCTTCACTAGTGTAATGTGTTTCGTGAACGAGCCTTGCTAGCCTTAACCCCACTTACGCGAGGAGCTAAAACATAGGATTTCTTTAATTAGTGTAATGTGTTTTGTGAACGAGCCTTGTTACCCTTTAACCCCACTTACGCGAGGAGCTAAAACATAGGATTTCTTTCACTAGTGTAATGTGTTTCGTGAACGACCCTTGCTAGCCTTAACCCTACTTACGCGAGGAGCTAAAACATAGGATTTCTTTCACTAGTGTAATGTGTTTCGTGAACGAGCCTTGCTAGCCTTAACCCCACTTACGCGAGGAGCTGAAACATAGGATTTCTTTCACTAGTGTAATGTGTTTTGTGAACGAGCCTTGCTAGCCTTAACCCCACTTACGCGAGGAGCTAAAACATTGGATTTCTTTCACTAGTGTAATGTGTTTTGTGATGATTGTGTTGTTAGTGATACGTGCGCGGGCAAATCTGGTTGCCCATGTGTTAGATTGAAAAGTGGATAGTTGAGGTAGGGTTTTTAGAATGCTGTCTGCTGGTGTAAGCGAGACGGTGGATTTAATGGATGAGGTAGGGTTTTAGGACGATGTCTGTTGGTGTAAGCGAGACGGTGGATTTAATGGATAAGGTAGGGTTTTAGAACGCTGTCTGCTGGTGTAAGCGAGACGGTGGATTTAATGGATGCGGTAGGGTTCTAGAACGCTGTCTGCTGGTGTAAGCGAGACCGTGACTTTCTTAAAGGCCTATAGCAGAAAGAGTAGCACGTGCAGGTGGAGGCGTAATGCTATGAGGGATGAATGGAGGTGACCGATTGTATGTTAGTGATCGCTCGAGAGGATTGTTAAGATGAGGAACGTAAGAGTGAATAACAGAACTGTTTGTAATTCTATTAATATATTCAGAATTGTATGCCAACTGTTTTAACGCCTGGTAGTTTGACAGAATTTATGTAAATAATAGTACCAAGAAGTTAATGTTACGGAGCGAATCGTATAGAAACAACACAAGAAATCTGATGGTTGTCTGGTTAAAACAAATATAATCTTACTCTCTATAATTAATATTCGGGGAAGCTATTTTCCTTGTAGTTCTCCTCACGTATGTTTTAGCAGTTATTCTTTCTTGCTGTTTTATTTGTGCTAAACCGAGTTGATTTAAGAAAAATTCTGGCGTGACTTCTTCAATGAGTTCTTGCGCGAGAACCTCGAGTTCCCTTATACGCACTTGAAGTACCAATAATTTTTCTAATGGTCCCATATAATGGAGTACAACTTATGAATATATATATATATATATCCACGTATGCGTCTTTTAATAAAAATTCTATCTTCTCTCTTTTTTTTTTTAATCACCAGTCATTATCGAATATTAGTTTCCACAATTGATTTCATCAAGGTCAATTTACTTACGAAGAAGGCTTACCAAATAACTTGAATAATAGCGGGTACTCTTCTAAAAAGATGATAAATTTTTATGAAATGGCTTGACTCATTAAAATTCAATAAAAAATAAGAAATAAATTTCTCTGAAATAAATCAACTCTTAAAAATGCGGTAAAAAGGGGAAGGGTGGATTTTATGAATTAAGCCGTTTTATAAAAACTCAATAGTAAAGAATGATGGTTTTTCATGAAGTGGATCGAATCGTTAAAACTCAATAAAAAGTAAAAAAATCAATTTCTCTAAAATAAATTAATTCTCGAAAATGCGGTAAAAACGGAAAGGTTGGATTTTATGAGTTAAATCGTTTTATAAAACATCGGTAGTAAATGATGATAAATTTTCATGAAATGGATAGAATCGTTAAAATTCAATAAAAAGTAAAAATCAATTTCTCTGAAATAAATCAACTCTCAAAAATGCGGTAAAAAGGGGAAGGGTCGATTTTATGAATTAAGCCGTTTTATAAAAACTCAATAGTAAAGAATGATGGTTTTTCATGAAGTGGATCGAATCGTTAAAACTCAATAAAAAGTAAAAAAATCAATTTCTCTAAAATAAATTAATTCTCGAAAATGCGGTAAAAACGGAAAGGTTGGATTGTATGAATTAAATCGTTCTATAAAAACTCAGTAGAGAATGATGATAATTTTTCATGAAGTGGATTGAATCGTAAAAATTCAATAAAAAGTAATAAAATCAATTTCTTTTAAATAAATCAACTCTCGAAAATACGGTAAAAAGGGAAAAGTTGGATTTTATGAATTAAATCGTTTTCTAAAAACTCAGTAGTAACTGATGATAAATTTTCATGAAATGAATTGAATCGTTAAAATTCAATAAAAAGTAGAAAATCAATTTCTTTGAAATAAATCAACTCTCGAAAATGCGGGAAAAAAGGAAAAGGTTGGGTTTTATGAATTAAATCGTTTTCTAAAAACTCAGTAGTAAATGATGATAAATTTTCATGAAATGGATTGATTCGTTAAAATTCAATAAAAAGTAAAAAATCAATTTCTCTGAATTAAATCGATTCTCAAAACTGCGGTAAAAAGGAGAAAGGTAAACGTTATGGATTAAATCGTTTTACAAAATTCAGTAGCAAGGAGGGATTAATTTTCGTGAAATGAATTGAATCACTAAAACTCAATAAAAATTAAAAAATCGATTTTCGAGGATTAAATCGGCTTACAAAACCACGGTAAAAAGGGAAAAGTAAAAAATATTTTCTTTTCGGTCGATTTTTTAAACAATATTAGTTTGAACAAAACTAACATTCTAAGATCCCGGACGAGCCCCCAGAGCTTGTTACGTCAAAATCGCGGCCTATCTTACGAACTCACGGATTTAACATAGATTGCACATTTCGGTGTATCTTTTCCGTGCTCTGGTCAAGGAGAATACATTCTCCCTTTACCACACCCGACGAGAAAATACCGAAGACGCAAGCCCGTTTTTGAGTCTAATCTCGCGGAAAATTACTCGGGATAGGGCTGGAATGCGTTTTGTTCTTGGATAGGGATGATCACTTCACGAATAATGGGGTGGGACTTGAATGACAATTTCACGCGGAGCAATGTTTCACTTTAATTGGTAATTGAAAATTGTACTTACGGTTGTTTGTTGCTGTGGTTCTTGCTATTGAACGTTGGTTGGACGTAGACTGGTGTAGTCGGACAAGCTCAAAATCGAACGTAGGCGTTGGTGCGCATTAATAATTATTTATTGAAATAAATCTATATGAGTAGTCGAATGTTGCACGTTCAATATTTCCGATTTCGCACGCGTTAATAATTATAGGTACTGTACTCGTACTCTGCACTACTTGAAACTATACTTTGTGAAATTGAGCCTACTTGGGTACTACTTGGTCCCCATGAGACTGTCTAGCTTGACTCCCCGTGAAAAGTAAGTCTAACTCCTGCGGCCTATTAACTCACTGCCGGGCGACTTATTGACTGCCTGGCTAGTGATTAGTCCTTTACTCCCCGTGAAACTGCCTCCTGTACTCCCCGTGAAACTGTGTTGCCGGTCGATTTTCGCGGTCTTTTATAGGGCTCCTGAGTGTCGAAAATTCTTGTCGTCAAGCGCGTAAAAGAAGAGAATGGATAAAACCCTATCCTGATTATAAGAATTTCTCCGTGGTCTATCTCAACCATACACGTATTCATTTCCCTTACTCCGCAGAGTAGCTTCTCGGCATGCAGAGCCATAGATCTATGCAAGTGCATCGGTATGGCGCGCTCTGATTTGTCCGCGCGATGCGATACACAGAGGACCACGCGATTAGGTGAGGGAACGCTCTCGAGGCGTTTTTCCCCTGAAAATGAGGCGATTTTTACCACCCCTCTTCTTGGCCTACTCTCGATAGAGTTTCTTAGCCTAGGTAATATCCTTATGCTCGCTTCTATGTAGATGTGTCGATGGTAATGGCTCAGAATTTCAGCGTTTGTCCGGAACTTAATTAAATCCTTCACATCAAACCACCAGTGATAATTTTGTTACAGATTCTGTAGTTAACTCGTCGTATGCAAGCTGATTTTTGCGTTAATCTCTTATTAATTTAAATATTTTTGTTTAATTATAAATTATTCTAATCATTATATTTATTCGTTTAATTAATAATTACTCTACTTGTAGTTAATAAGTTTTCTTAAATAATTTGTTAGCTAGACAATTATTCTCGTGCTATAGAAACGAGAGCGAGAAAGAGAGAAGGTATTTTACTTGAGAGCGACTCGCCTAACTCGGTTACTCGTATATTTCGTCCGTACGCAAGTCAGCTAGATCGCTGTTCAGACCTCGCGCAAGGCGTTTATCCTTTGTGGAGAGTCGGCCAGCCTCGCTTTCCTGCAGGGGAAGCTTCATTGCAACTCAATTTTAGTCTTATCTCTTTCTCGTTTTTTTTTTGTCTATTTTTCGCTATTTTAGCATAGATTAATCCTAATATTTCCTTTATCCTTTCTATATATATATAACATATTCTATATATTTATGATGGTATTTTTACTATAAATTCTAATATTTTACGAGAGATTTTTTAATATAATCTGAACAGAAAAAGGAAATTAATCCTGATATATTGATCTTTTTTCTATTACCCGAATATACCTGGTAAGCTCATTAATTCTATGTGGGTTGTACTCGTTTTCGAGTGACAGCCCTGGGTAGTTTCCATATGAAAGCATAATTGTTCTTTTTGCTGCTGATATTTTACCTACAGTATTCGTGTGAACACTTTAATAGTCATAACTCTTTCGTTCAAATCAACAGTTCCTCCACTTTTGTTAATTGTTTCGCTCAGTTAATAATTGTTCGTGATTTCATCATCTTTGTAAAGAAAGAGAGAGAGAGAGAGAAGATTTCAGGCAAGAGCGAGAAGAAAGGGTGCGGTTGCTTGGTCACGTGATAGCGTTCCCTCCAACCGCTCCCCTATGACCAACAACGCCCCGACGACGACTAGCGGAACCCCTGGTCTAGGATTGAGGGTAAGGCTGCGCTGAATCATAGATCCATAAATGACAGTCGATAACCGGGTCTACACCGTAGATCCCATGTTTTGAAAGTTTGCCTTTTTATCGGGAGCGCTGAAAAATGTCATCTTTACAAGATTAATTTTCCCGGGAGACGGTCGGTAGAGCCGCATCTTCACCCTGTTCCGATCTCTGTCGCTAAAATCGCTCTCCTCTCCTCTTAAGAAGTTCGAAAATAAGAGAAAAATCTGGAAAGTTACTTTTACTGTAGCGAAATTAAAACAGAAAAACTTTAACGTAATCGAAATGAAAAAAAAAGATAAACGCGACGTTACGTCAGGACGTAACAGGGATCCTTGTTCTAGGAGAACGTCTCCTGTCTTGGTTCGCCGGATCGCTTTTATTGTACCTTAGATTCATCTGGCTTAGCTTTGCTGCGAATTTCCCCGAGGATTTCTGCGTAGGACCTGCCTTCGGCTGGTCTGGTCAATAGGGCTTTACTCCGGATCCTGTCGGGCCGCCTTGTTTGTTTCGCTGATGTGTCAGGAGGGATTTTGGCCACAGGCGTCGCGTCTGCAGTCAATTCCTTCTCTGCCCTCTTCCCCTCTTGCTTCGCTGTTTCTTCTTTTTTCTTGACTCCTGTCTCACCCATCCGTGCTTAGGAAACTCATCCCTGGGCCTTTTCTCTTCGTTTTTATCTAGTGGGCTTGAAGCTGGCCGTTTGTTTCCCAGCGATCCCGAGGGTCCAGGGTCAGGTTCGACGCTTGGCGTATAATGCTCAGCTGTATTTGGTTGCCGAGTGGTCGCGTTCCGAGTAAATGTGCTATGTACTATGGCATCGATCGTGTCCTCCAGTTCTGCTAAGCCGTTCTTGACGTCCTTTGAAATATTTGGTTGCCTCTTTGTTGCGTCTTTCATTTTATTTATTGTAAGTTGGCATTTCTGCAGCAAGTCCTCCTCGGTTTGCCTCGCAGCTATGGCATGGAGTTGTTCATGCGGTATATTTTGTAACGCCTTGGGCACACTAGTCCCTTGGTTATAGTCGGTGTTATACTCGTTTCCGCCTGTCTCCATTTCGGTTTATGTTGTAACCGCCTGTGTCACGTCCCTTTTTTGAGTCGCTTTGTCCAAAGGAGTGGGCGGAGGGGTCCTTTGCACTCTTGGTTTCCGCTTGAAAGGGTTAGTTTCGGACTGGCTCCTTTGTTCGATGCTCCCTGTACGCGCAGACATATTTGGTTCAGATCCGAATAACCTTTCTCTACTATCCTTCAGTGTATTTAGCAATGCGCTAGCTCTCCGGTTTGATGCTGTTGAAGAAGCTTCGCTCTCATTTTGTTTATTTTGTTGTAATATCATTTTTGTTCCCACGAGTAGAACGAGAAAAGAACGGTCGCCTATGACAGAGCTCTTCGTTATCACAGGAAAGCTATGGGTTGAAACCAAATGTCGCCAATGTCATAGTTCGCATACTATCGACTAAGCCGCCCCTTAGCCATGCAGCCATCGGCGTATGCAGTGCCACCTTAGCTTGGGCAATAATTTTTTTTTTTTTTTTTTTCGAGGGGCGGTGGAAAATCTGTACAAAGACAGGGAGGAGGGACCGCACTCCTCAAAGTGTAGGATTTCTACCCACTAAAAACAACCAACCCTTTTTCCAGATGTTGTGTAACGACCCCGGAACCGCTTCCGCATTTCGTCAGAATCGTTCTGTTTCTTTGCCTTCCAGGCCTTTTCACTCTTTCCTGCTTGCTTATGGTCGCGGTCCGGCGCAATCTGTGATGTTCTGCCCAATTCCTTTAACTGACACGCTAATGCCTTAACTGTTTCCACTGTGTCACTTCACTGTGGTTCACTGGACACGGCACCATTTTCTCGCACTGCACTGTTCACTATGCTCACGATGTCCAAGTAGTTGTTGTCTGCTCCGGCTATTACTCTGTTGTTTTCTTCTTGTTTCTTTTGGCGTAGAACTGTTTCGGCAAAATTTGTCACTGCATCCCACTTCTCCGCGCTGGTCAGCATCGATGCCACTATGTTCTCTGGGATGATAAGACCTAGTGTATGTTAATGAGTATGAGTACATTATATCCGGCTCGAAGGACCAAAAAATGTTATGTTAAATGAGTATGATATTGAGTATGAGTACATTATATCTAATGTATCGACAGGTAGCAAGTCGATACATTCACACGTAGCATGTCGAGTGACAGATGCGAATAGTAAGATTAAGGATCCTGGTGACAAGTATAAATAATTAAATGCACTCAGTAATTAACAATAATAAATTCAATGTTTATTTAAATTATGTAACATTGGTTGCATGAAAAATACCTGTTGATTATAACAAATATATATTGTGATTGGTCTGGCCTGCGTGTTGATGTACTGTTGGTGAGTGGGTTCTCAGGCCACTGAGTTGCCTTGTTGATTCCGTGTGGTTGATCCTGGTGATAAGGTCTGGTTGTAGAGCTCGAGTAATGCCACACGGCAGGCTGACGAGAGTCCGGACGCCGATGATCGGTGCTAGGCAGAATGGCGTCTATGCAGCCAACGAGCGAACCACGCCGTTGACTTTTATGTGAATGGTTCTATGGTTCTGGTGATCTGCTGTGATTTTCACTAACACTGAGTTGAAACACGGGTGATTTGACCAAGAATGTACTACACTATAATAATGAATGCGCACAAAAGTGAGTGGAACAAATGAATATCTCTGTGAGTTTACGCGGGAACGTGTAGCGCGAACGACTCGAGTGAGAACAATAACCACATCCGTCGACCACGAGGCAGAGTATCAAGAAGACGGACGTGCGTCACAGCTTGCTTGTGATTCGCTGTCAGCGATGGAAGGCGAGCATTGTGAGTGGTCTTGCCGATGGGGCCACGCTAACAGCGTTGGCCGCTTGAGTGAGCTTCGATCGAGGATGTGAGCAGATGGACAATATGCATGAGTGCGCGGTCGATAAATTGATATAGCATACCTGCGAGCTATACCATATGACGCGAGGCGTCAGATGATTGTGAGTGTAGCGTGTGCATGAGTTGAGTGTGTGCTTGGTAGGCGTGAAAACTGAACACCTAGTGACTCCTCCATCCTTTCCCTCTTATCCCTCCATCGATTACACTCGAAGAAGGTGTGATGAGCGTCGTTGCGTTCAGAATCCCCGTAGATACACCACGGATTTCCCACTTTCCCGATCTTGTGAAGGTATGCGCTGAAGTATCCATGCCCGCTCAATAGTTGGGTCAGGTAGTAAGTCACTTCTCTATGTTTATGATCTGTCCATAAGGCCAGATGTTTGATGAGTCTGGCTGTCTATCTTCCTCTTGCGTCACTGTCCCACATGCCCTGCCAAAGCTCCATGGTGTGATTCCTCTCCTGTTTCTTAATTTGTTGTCGATCTTGTTCAGCTCGTCGTAGGTAGACGCGTTTCTTCTCTCTCGCGAGGAGCTCGATGTGTACCACTCCATCAATGACCAGGGCCGCCGGTCCTGATACCGTTCGGTATGCACAGGCCACTCTCAGGGCTCCTCTTCTTTGTACCGCGGCTATACGCTTCCTTCGGGTTTCCGCTTCCAGTGCGTCCGCCCAGATCTCTGCTTCATACAGGAGAATCGAGTGCGTCACCGACATTAAAAGCCGGCGTTTGCTGGTCATTGGTCCTCTCACGTTCGCCATGAGACGGCTCAGCGCTGCTACCATAGTCGCCGCTTTGTCTGTTGCTTTCCTGATGTGTTCCCAGAAGGTTAGTTTGGTGTCCGGGGTGATGCCGAGATACCTCACTGCGCCCTTCGTTTCCACTTCTTCGTTTCCGATGCGCATGCGCAGTATGTTCGGGATCCTTTTCCAAGTGAGAACTACTATCTCCGTCTTCTGCGTGGCTAGGCTGAGGCCGTAGTCCCCCATCCATTGGTGCGTCCGCCTCATGACCTGGTTAAGACGCCTTTGTGCCGCTTCGGGATCTCTTGCTGTGATGACCGCAGCGACGTCGTCGGCGTATACTATCAGGTACGTGTCGTCTGGCATTTCCATCCGTAGAATTCCATCGTACGAAATGTTCCAGAGATCTGGCCCGAGGATCGATCCCTGGGCTGCGCCTGAGGTCATGACTTTTCTCTGTTGTCCTTCTCGTGTATCGTAGAGCAGTACTCGGTCCTTCAAGTAGTTGTCCACCATCGCGAGGAGGTACGCTGGTACCTGCAATTGTACCTTTAGCGCCCGCATCATGTCGCACCATCTTGCTGAATTGAAAGCATTCGTCACGTCGAGCGTAGCCAATACCACGATCTCTCGGGAGTAATGGTTGCTCTCCCGCGTTGCCTCAACTGTCCTCATGATCTCTTGAACTGCGTCTACCGTGGATCGTCCTTTCCTGAAACCGCATTGTCTATCGGACAGGTCACCCGCTTCCCGTATCGCTGTATGTAGTCGTGGCTTGATCATCCTCTCCAGCAATTTCCCGGCCGTGTCCAGCATGCACAGCGGCCTGTAGGCTGACGGGGAGTTAGGGTCTCCTTTGTATTTGCTGATTAACACCAGACGCTGCGTCTTCCAGCGTTTGGGAAAAACTCCGCTCTTAGGGCAGCAGTTGTACATGTCGAGAAACAGTTTTGGGCGGGCGCCTGCCACCGCCTTTAACACTTCTGCCGGTACGCCGTCGGGTCCTGGGGCCTTCCTGTTCTGCAGTGATTGAACCGCGTCTATCAGCTCCTCCTCATTAAATGATGTAATGTCCTCAATCCTGATGTCGAGGTCCTCCTCGGTCCTCGGTGGGTGAGTCGGGAATAGGGCATCTACGATGCTTTTCATCCTATTCAGGTCCATGCTATCACCTTCCGAGAAAGCTTCGTGTTTCCGCGTCACTATCCTGTAGCCCAATCCCCACGGGTCCTTATTCACGTCCTGTATAATGGAATTCCAGTTCTCCGTCTTGCTGCAGCCAATTTGACGCTGTAGAATCTTCTTGGCACCCTTTTATTGAGCCGCGATGACTGCTGCCTCATCAGGATTTCTTCTTCGAAATCGGGTTGCTTTCCTTCGCAGTCGGAGGCATCGTTTTCGCTGATTGGCGATCTCGTCGTTCCACCAGTACGCTGCCTGTTTGTTCGCTGGTCGCTGCTTTCTCGGCATCGATGCTCTGCACGCTTGCAGTACTAGCTGCATCGTTTCGTCCACCAATTCTTCTGCACTTGGGTTTTCAACGTGCGTCGAGATTCTCCGTCCATTGAGTATCACTATACGCAGTTTCCTCTCGTCCGTTTTGGCTATGTTCCATCTTAGTGGTTGGTCCCTCCTGATCCTTGGTGCATTTCCTCCTTCAAGAAATTCGAACGTGATGTATTGGTGGTCGCTGCTGGTGAAGTCTTCAATCACCGTCCATTTTCTCACACATGGCACTGCGCGTTTCGATGCAAACGAAATGTCCAGTATTGTTCCCCTGTAGCCTGGTCGTCGGAAAGTCGCAGTCGAACCGGTGTTGAGCACCGTGAGGCTTAGTCTTGAAACCATTTCCATTACTCGCCTGCCTCTGCCATCCGGATGTGGCATACCCCCATTCGATCGCTCGCGCATTAAAATTTCCAGCCACGATGAATTTTCCTTCCATGTCCCGTAGATAGTTTTCCAGGCTGTTGAGCTTCTCTTCGAATTGCCCGATGCCTTCATTGGACGTGAAGTAGCAGCTCACGTAGTAAGCGTCCCTCTGTTTAACCCAGACAAAGCCGTTTCCTCTTCCGTGATCTTCTACTCGGCCTTTCCCGGGGTTTGGGACCCAGATGGCTGCAGTGCCCAGGTTATCCGCGTACCAGTTCGCATTCACTTTATCACAATATTGCTCACTGATAATAATCACATCACATGGTTTTTCGCGCACCAGTTGTGTCAGAAGGTCGTCGTCGGCCGTCCTGCTCCTGTTCAGATTTCCTTGAAATACCCTTGTCATTTCGGGTTCCTGTTTTTAGCACTTTCCAACGCTCTCCGAAAAGCGGCACATTTCGCTGTTCCCGGCACGTGGGACGATTGCGCTTTGTCCGCCGACAAAACACACCGCGCTTCTCTATCGCACGTAGCGCCTTTATGACCGGTTTCACCACACTTATAACACAGTTTACTTCTATCCGGACCACTACAGTTTTTGGCTTGATGCCCATACCCCAAGCACCTGAAGCACCGCATTACCGATATCCGTTTCCGAATTCTACAGTTGACCCAGCCAACTTTGATCTTGCCCTTGTGAATGAGTTATGTTCCCTTTATTTCATCCATCTCGATAAGAGCGATTTTCTGGCCCCTGTAAATCGTTTTTGGCACTCGGACTTTTCACATTATCTACCTGTCCCGGGTACTCGCGTGCCAAGGCATCGAGCACATCTTCTTCTTCAGTTGCGCCGTCGAGGTCTCTAATCTCGAGGGTCATCTTCGGGATGAGTTCGGCGACTTTGCCCGTATTTCTCAGTGTATCTCTCAGGGCCTTGGTGAAGACGTCCTTGTTCTTCTGGTTGTTGCCTAGTTTCAGCAGAATTTCACCCTTGTGAGTCTGACGGATGGCTTTGATGTCCGTCTCCGTGTCTGCAGGGTTCACTTTGGCGCGGATGTCCTTCAGTATCTCTGCGTATGTTTTCCCTGTTTCCGGCCTGATAAGAACGGCTTTGCCGCCCGGCCTATCCCCGATCCGCTTGTTCCGCTCCCTTTGGCGTTACGGTGGAGTTGTTTTCATCCTCATTGCCGGTGGTTCTTCGTCGTTCCTTGCAGCCCGTCTCTGCTTTCCTATTCTTGGCCTTGTCCAGCCTCTTTTCTTTTTTCTGCGGCGAGGTTCGTTCCACTCACCTTCTGTTTCTCCATGCTTGGGTCTTTCATCCGCTCGTTGTACAGGAGATCCTCCTCCTGAGCTGGTTAGGTGTTGTGACTTTTTGATTCCTCCATTCGAAGATTGTGAGGCTAGTCCTCTGCTTCCCGCTGGTATTTTGCGCAATTCTGCTTCAATCTTCTTCCTCTCCACTCTGGATACTGAAATGGCCTCCAAGGATGCCTCCAGCTTCTGTAATCCTTGTTTGATGTCCATGCTGACATTCCGCTGCTTGGTGGTGGCCTGGATCATCTTCTTCGCCAGGCTTTGAAGGCGCCGTAGCTCTTCTTCCTCGACAAGCTCGGCATCCGAGATCTTCTGCGGTAGAGCTGCTAGGTGTTGCTCCATAGAGCCGTCTTGCTTCTCATTCGCATTGATATCCGTCCCGTTATGAGGAAGATTCAACATCAGTGCGTTGTTGTTCTGTTCACCCTTGTTTCCCCGTGTTCTCGTAAGATGATGGCTCTCCTCGCTTGTTGCTTTGTATGCTACGTTGGTTAAGTCATCCACCAATGTAGCACTGCGGTAGCTTGTGTTCGACGCCGGGGATCCCGCTTGCACACTCCCTGTCGACGCCGGTATTGGAGTATCCCCCCCTGCACCGTAAACTGTTTTCCTTGATTGCTGTAACTCATAATTGATTTGTTGTGGGGGTTTCCCTTTTTCTGGATTTTAGTCGTCTTTTACGACAAGCATGCCTTACCTCGGGAATATTCTAACCCCTATCCCGCAGGGGTAATCGTAGATACCCTATTCCCGACTCACCCTACGAGGAGCGAGGAGGACCTCGATATCAGGATTGAGAACTTTACGTCATTTAATGAGGAGGAGTTGATGGACACGGTCAAATCCCTGCAGAACAGAGAGGCCCCAGGTTCCGCTGGCGTACCGGCAGAAGTGTTGAAGGCGGTGGCAAACGCCCGCCCGAAACTGCTTCTCGACATGTACATCTGCAGTCTGAACAGCGGAGTTTTTCCCAAACGCTAGAAGACGCAGCGTCTGGTATTAATCAGCAAAGGCAAAAGAGACCCTAACTCCCCGTCAGCCTACAGGCCACTGTGCATGCTGGACACGGCCGGGAAATTACTGGAGAGGATGAACAAGCCGCGTCTGCAGACAGCAATACGGGAAGCAGGTGACCTGTCGGATAGACAATTCGGTTTCAGGAAAGGACGATCAACAGTAGACGCAGTTTAAGAGGTCATAAGAACAGCTGAGGCAACGCGAGAGAGCAACCACGACTCACGAGAGATCGTGGTATTGGCTACGCTCGACGTGTAGAATGCCTTCAATCTATCAAGATGGTGCGACATGATGCGGGCGCTAAAAGTACACTTCCAGGTTCTAGCGTACCTCCTCGCGATGGTGGACGACTACTTGAAGGACCGAGTACTGCTCTACGACACACGAGAGGGCCAACAGAGAAAGGTCATCCCCTCAGGCGCAGCCCAGGGATCGATCCTCAGGCCAGACCTCTGGAACATCTCTTACGATGGAATTCTATGGATGGAAATGCCAGACGACACGTACCTGATAGGATACGCCGACAACGTCGCCGCGGTGATCACAGCAAGACAACCCGAAGCGGCACAAAGGCGTCTCAACCAGGTCATGAGGCGGACGCACCAGTCGATGGGGAACCACGGCCTTAGCCTAGCCACGCAAAAGACGGAGATAGTGGTTCTCACTCGGAAAAGGATCCCGAATAGACTGCGCATGCGGGTCGGAACCGAAGAAGTGGAACCGACGGACACTGTGAGGTATCTTGGCATCACCCTGGACACCAAACTAACCTTTTGGGAACACATTAGGAAAGCGACAGACAAAGCAGCGACTAGGTTAGCAGCGCTGAGTCGTCTCATAGCGAACGTGAGAGGATCAATGACCAGCAAACGCCGGCTGCTAATATCGGTGACGCACTCGATTCTCCTGTACGGAGCAGAGATCTGGGCGGACGCACTGGAAGCGGAAAGCCAAAGGAAATGTATAGCCGCGGTACAAAGGAGATAAGCCCTGAGGGTGGCCTGTGCATACCGAACGTTATCAGGACCGGAGCCCTGGTCATTGCTGGAGTTGTACCCATCAAGCTCCTCGCGATAGAGAAGAAACGAGTCTACCTATGACGAGCTGAACACGATCGGCAACCGATGAAGAAACAAGAGAGAAATCACACCATGGAGCTTTGGCAGGGCATGTGAGACACTGACGCAAGAGGAAGATGGACAGCCAGACTCATCAAACATCTGGCCCTATGGACAGAACGTAAACATGGGAAAGTGACTTACTACCTGACCCAACTATTGAGCGGGCACGGCTACTTCAGCGCATACTTTCTTAAGATCGGGAAAGTGGAAAATTCGCGATGTATCTACGAGGATTCTGAATGCGACGACGCTCATTACACCTACTTCGAGTGTAATCGATAGAGGGATGAGAGGGAAAGGATGGAAGAGTAACTAGGTCTCATCACCCCAAAGAACATAGTAGCATCGATGCTGATCAGCGTGGAAAACTGGGATGCGGTGGCTATCTTTGCGGAAACAATTTTGTGCTGAAAGAAAGAAGAAGAGAACAACACAGTAATAGCCCGAGCAGAAAACAACTAGTTGGAAATCGTGAGCAGAGTGAACTGTGCAGTGCGAGAAAACAGTGCACATTTTAGTGAACCACAGGGAAGTGACATAGGGAAAATAGGTCGGGCATTAGCGTTTCAGCTAGAAGAATTGGGCAGAACATCACAGCTTGCGCCGGACCGAGGCCATAAGCAAGCAGTAAAGAGTGAAAAGGCCTGGAAGGCAAAGAAACAGAACAACCCTGACAAAATGCGGAAGCGGTTCCGGGGTCGTTACACAACATCTGGAAAAAGGGTTGGTAGTTTTTAGTGGGTACAAATCCTACACTTTGAGGAGTGCGGTCCCTCCTCTCTGTCTTTTTGAAGATTTCCCATCACCCCTCGAACAAAATTATTATTATTATTATTATTATTATTATTATTATTATTATTATTATTATTATTATTATTATTATTATTATTATTATTATTATTATTATTATTATTATTATTATTATTATTATTATTATTATTATTATTATTATTATTATTATTATTATTATTATTATTATTATTATTATTATTATTATTATTATTATTATTATTATTATTATTATTATTATTATTATTATTATTATTATTATTATTATTATTATTATTATTATTATTATTATTATTATTATTATTATTATTATTATTATTATTATTATTATTATTATTATTATTATTATTATTATTATTATTATTATTATTATTATTATTATTATTATTATTATTATTATTATTATTATTATTATTATTATTATTATTATTATTATTATTATTATTATTATTATTATTATTATTATTATTATTATTATTATTATTATTATTATTATTATTATTATTATTATTATTATTATTATTATTATTATTATTATTATTATTATTATTATTATTATTATTATTATTATTATTATTATTATTATTATTATTATTATTATTATTATTATTATTATTATTATTATTATTATTATTATTATTATTATTATTATTATTATTATTATTATTATTATTATTATTATTATTATTATTATTATTATTATTATTATTATTATTATTATTATTATTATTATTATTATTATTATTATTATTATTATTATTATTATTATTATTATTATTATTATTATTATTATTATTATTATTATTATTATTATTATTATTATTATTATTATTATTATTATTATTATTATTATTATTATTATTATTATTATTATTATTATTATTATTATTATTATTATTATTATTATTATTATTATTATTATTATTATTATTATTATTATTATTATTATTATTATTATTATTATTATTATTATTATTATTATTATTATTATTATTATTATTATTATTATTATTATTATTATTATTATTATTATTATTATTATTATTATTATTATTATTATTATTATTATTATATACAAGGAGTTGCGGAATCCTTTTTACGGATATCCTCCAGTCTTTTTAACTGAGGGGGTATGTGGGACTCCCAAAAAAATAGGCCTACCCACTAAACCGCCCTCTCCTTGATGTCCTCCCCCAGACCAGGAACTATTTTGGTATTACTTCTGGCTGGGGGTTCTGTCCGTGTTCGTCCGTTCGTCTTACTGTCTGTAACCTGTCGCGTCACGTCAGTCTGTCTGCTCGGTTAGGTGAGGCAGCCGTCTACGTTTTTTCGTCGCAGTATCGTCTCTGTATAGGTGGCAACTAGTTGCCACCATTCTGTCGAGTGGAGCATCACCTGAACAATGTTGTCCGGGGTGATGCTGCCAACAATCGTCTCCAGTTCCAGTCGGAGTCCTGTCCAGCGGTCGCACACAAAAAATGTGTGTTCCGCGTCGTCTCGTTCGTGTCCACAGTACTTACAGTCTGGCGTCCGTACTCTGTCCATGTTATAAAGGTACCGTCTAAAGTAACCGTGTCCCGTCAGGAACTGGGTGATGTAAAAATTTACGTCCCCAAAATCCCTTTCGATCTACGGTCTCAGGTCCTTTATTAGTCGTCTTGTCCAGTTGCCTGTCGCTCTTTCTGTCCATTGTTCGTGCCAAGTCTGTATCGTCTTGTCACGTTCCGCGACTGCCGCATCCTCCCGTCTTATGTCCGCGCTTCTCCCGTAGATCCTCTTTCGCTCGAAAGCTAGGAGGTCCACGGGGATTACGCCCGCAACCACCAAGACTGCTTGTGCAGAGACAGTCCGGTAGGAGCAGGCGATCCTCAGCGCACCCTGTCTTTGTACCGTTGTCATCGCGTGGCAGTACTTCTTTGTCTTCAGGGCATCCGCCCAGATCTCCGCGCCGTACAGGAGGATCGAGTGGGCTGTCGTCATTAGGAGTCGTCGTTTTCCCGGTCTCGGCCCGTTTGTGTTGGCCATTAGGCGGCTTAAGGATGCTATTCTCTTAGCCGCCTTCTGGCATGTTTTTTGAATATGAGGCCAGAAGGTCATCTTCGTATCTAGGGTCACTCCCAGGTACTTGACTTCACCTCCGGCCTTGATTTCATCCGTCCCGACCCACATGGGTAGTCTCGTCTGTATGCGTCTTCTGCTAAGGAAAGTCAGTTCTGTCTTTTCTGTTGCGAGTTGTAGTCCGTGGTCCGTCATCCAACGGCCCACTCGCCGCATCGTCTGGTTCAGTTTTTGCTGTGCCAGGTCTGGAGATCGCTCGGTGATCACCGCCGCCACGTCGTCAGCGTAGGCGACAAGGAAAACGCCAAGCGGCAATTCCAGCCTGAGCAAGCTGTCGTAGAGTCCGTTCCAAAAGTCTGGTCCCAGTATGGACCCTTGTGCAACCCCCGCGGTGATTTGTCTCGTCACCGGTCCTTCAGTCGTCTCGTACGTGATCCTTCTGTTTCTTAGGTAGTCGCCCACCACCCGAGCCAGGTAAGCCGGAACCCCGAAGTTGCCTTCAAGCGCCTCCAGGATGTCAACCCACCTGGCCGAGCTGAAGGCGTTCCTGATGTCCAAGGTCGCCAACAGAACGATTGGTCGCGCTGCATGGCAATGTCTCTCCAAATCCAGGAAGGAATCGACCACTTTTTTAATCGCTCCAATCGTTGATCGTCCCCTCCTGAAGCCGAACTGCCGGTCTGAGAGGCCTCCGCTGGTCTGTATCGCGTCCGTCAGTCTCGGTTTTAGTAGTTGTTCATAGAGTTTACCCGTTGTGTCGAGTAAACTCAGCGGCCGGTAGGCTGACGGCGTATTGGGGTCGCCCTTACCCTTAGGGATAAGAACTAGCCCTGCCGTCTTCCACCGGTCACTGAACGTTCCCGTCGTCAAGCTCGTGTTGTACAGGTCAAGAAATATCTCCGGCCTCAGGCGAACCATCAGCCGGAGAATCTCCGCCGGTACTCCGTCTGGTCCCGGCGCCTTGCCAGTCTTCATCGCGGCAGTCGCTTTGGAGAGCTCCTCCGCGGTAAATATAGGGGCCGCCGGGGCTTCCGTGTCGTCTGTCACGTTCGTCCGTATCGGGTGAGTCGGAAACAGTCCGTCAACAATCCGTTCTGCGGTTTCGGCATCTTTGAGTTCAAGTGGAACTCGGGCCCCTAGTTTGCCAGTCACAATTTTGTAACCGGTTCCCCAGGGGTCTTCGTTCACCTCCTCGCAGAGCTGCTTCCAGCATCGCGTTTTGCTGTCCCTTATGGCGTTCGTAAGTGTTTTTCGTGACGTCTTGTAAGTGGCTTGGAGGTTTTCCCTTTCGGGTCTTCCCCCAGCCCTCGTAACTCGTCGGCGGTTTGCCAAGCAGAGCCTGCGCAGCTCGGCTATTTCGTCCGTCCACCAGTATTGTGGTTGCCTGTTTGGTCTATGTCGTCGTTTCGGCATTGTGCTGTTGCACAGCCGGTCCGTCAGTTTGGCCGTCTCGTCCGTGAGTCTTTCCGCCCTTTGCCGGCCAGTCAGTTCAGGGGGGACTTTCGTCATTGGTGCTGGTGCTGCCGCCAGCTCCTCCGAAAATTTTCGTAAGTCGAGTTTGTTGAGGTTCCACCTCGGGGGGTATTGGGTCCTCGTCCGTCTCGTCGCCGTTTGTCCTGCCACTTCGAAGACAATGTACTGGTGATCGCTGGCCGTATAGCCGTCGAAAACCCGCCACTGTCCTATCCGTGGTGATATTCTGTCCGATGTCATTGTGACGTCAGGGATGGAGTTTCCAAACCCTGGTCGTCTGTACGTCGGTACGTTTCCCGTATTTGCTACCACCAGGTCTAGTCTTGCGGACATCTCCAGCAGCAGCCGTCCACGTTTGTTCGTTGTTGTCATTCCCCACTCGATCGCCCGCGCGTTGAGGTCTCCCCCGATGATAACGTCTCCAGGCAGATTCCTGATTCCGTCTTCAAGGAGCGCCACTTTCCTCTCGAAATCCGTCGCGGCGCAGTTGGGTGTCAGGTAAACGCTGACGTAAGTGACAGCGCCGACCCTTGCCCAGACGTAATCGTCCCCGACACCGCAGTTAATTATTCGAGATTGGGCAGCGCCCCTTACCCAGATAGCTGTGGTCTCTGTCTCGTTCGTAATGTACGTTTGTGTCGTTCTTCTCCTGTACGGTTCGCACAGGATCAGAATGTCGGCGTCATGTTCGTCAGCTATCTGTGGTAGTAGCATGTCTGCTGTCCTACTCCTGTTCAGGTTTCCCTGAACTATTCTGTCCGTCTTCCGGCCCGCTTCCTGCACTCCTCCAGCGCAGCCCGGAATACCGCACACCTTCCGGTTCCCGCAAGGTGCGCTACGTCCCCGTGTCCCGTCTCAGAGCACAGTGGGCAAGCCGGTCTGTTTTTACAGTCCGTCGCGTAATGTCCCGTCTCGCCGCATTTCCTGCAGTTCTTTGTCCGATCCGCGTTCGTGCAGCTCGTCCTTGTATGTCCGTAGCCCAGGCACTTGTAGCATTTGGTCACCGTCAATCGTTGTCGTAGTCAGCATCGCACCCATCCTATCCCGATCCGGCCCCGGTCCAGCAGCACCTCGGCTTCCCGCGTCTCGAGGTCGCAGACTGCCATGTACTGCTCGGCCCGGTTCGGGCCGAAGATGTGGACACCAAAGTCGCCGTCTCGTCCCGTTTTTCGTCTCAGTGCCCGTATCACGTCCTCCGCGGTGGTAACGCAGTCCAAGTCCATGATCTCCAGTTGTGTCCTAGAAGTCACGGTCCTTACACTGCCCGTGTCCCCAACCGCGTCCTGTAGTGCGCGCTCAAATTGTTCTCGTCCGTCCGTGTCTGTCTGTATCTTGATGAGACACCGTCCGTCCTTGGTCTTCCTTAGAGCCATCACCTGTACATGACTGCTCGTCGGGTCGACCGTCGTCCTTATCTTCCGTACGATGTCCGAGTACGTGTTGTCTTTCCCAGGTTTGACCAGTACAGCCGTTCCCCTATGTTTGTGGGTCGGTCTGCGCTTTTCAGCCTGGGTCGGTACGTTCGTCTCGTCCGTTTTGTTTTTCGGTTCCGTCGTTTTTTTCTTCTTTTTTCGTTTCCTCACGGTTGTCCAGGTTTCGGCCTCCTCCGTTCTTGGGGGTGTCTTCTGTCGGGCCTCTGGTGGGGTCTTCGTCGTCTCCCGTTTCCGTTTCGTCGGTCGCGTCGCCGGTTCCGTTGTCTCCGTTTCTGTCTCTGTCAGGTCGTCTGCCATCATTTGTCCCTTCGAGGCTGTCCTGCTTTGCATGTTTAGCGCAGCGTCGGCGGCCTCAAGAATCGTCTTAATGCCGGTTTTTACCGCCATATTCATATTTTTCTGTATTGCCGCTGCCACTTCCATTTTCGTCGCGGTCTCATGAATGAGTTGTAATAATTCTGTCAAATCGGGTTGGTTCTTATTGTAATCGTCGAATGAGGAGGTTCCAGGTTTTTCTCGATGCTTCCTTATTTTTCCGACGACAGGTGGAACCGTTTTACCCTCTTCCATGGGTGGCGGTGTCGTTTCTCTCTTTCTGTATCTTAATTTCTTTTTCTTCTGATGTAGAGATCGATCTTCCGTGCCTGTTGACGAACATGACTGAAGTATACTTCTCTTTCTCAGGTTGACACTTTCGGTCACGTTCGCCAAGCTATCATCGTTCGACTCTCCTCCGATGTTGTTCGTCGCGAGTTCTCCGATTGTCCTGAGCTCTTCCTCGGTCGATGTTTTTTCCAACTCCTTCTTCTGCTTAGGTTTTATTTCTTTTAAAAGTTTCTCCATATTACTCCCACGAGTAGGTCGGAATGTAGGTCTGCCTAGGCAGAGCCGCCTTGTCTAGGTAAGGTGTAAATACTGCAGGGTTCCACCGCAGGGATCGTTCGCGACCGCTTTAGTTTACATCATTGCGGCCATGCAGCCGTAGGCACGATGCCTTCCACCGTAGCTTTTGATGTTGTGTGTTCTTAGTCTGCCTGCTCCCCATGGACCTGTCCGGCAAGGTTAGACCTGCCAGGGGCTAGAGCCCCCGCCGGCCGAGCTCCAAAGTTCATTGCAGAAACGCAAGCCCCCCCGCCGCGGCAAGGCGACACACTTGGGAGAGACTATTATTATTATTATTATTATTATTATTATTATTATTATTATTATTATTATTATTATTATTATTATTATTATTATTATTATTATTATTATTATTATTATTATTATTATTATTATTATTATTATTATTATTATTATTATTATTATTATTATTATTATTATTATTATTATTATTATTATTATTATTATTATTATTATTATTATTATTATTATTATTATTATTATTATTATTATTATTATTATTATTATTATTATTATTATTATTATTATTATTATTATTATTATTATTTTATTTATTTTTTTTTTTATACAAGGAGTTGCGGAATCCTTTTTACGGATATCCTCCAGTCTTTTGAACTGGGGGGGTATGTGGGACTCCCAAAAAGGTAGGCCTACCCACTAAACCGCCTTCTCCTTGTTGCCCTCCCCCAGACCAGGAACTATTTTGGTATTACTTCTGGCTGGGGGTTCTGTCCGTGTTCGTTCGTTCGTCTTGCTGTCTGTAACCTGTCGCGTCACGTCAGTCTGTCTGCTCGGTTAGGTGAGGCAGCCGTCTACGTTTTTTCGTCGCAGTATCGTCTCTGTATGGGTGGCAACTAGGTGCCACCATTCTGTCGAGTGGAGCATCACCTGAACAATGTTGTCCGGGGTGATGCTGCCAACAATCGTCTCCAGTTCCAGTCGGAGTCCTGTCCAGCGGTCGCACACAAAAAATGTGTGTTCCGCGTCGTCTCGTTCGTGTCCACAGTACTTACAGTCTGGCGTCCGTACTCTGTCCATGTTATAAAGGTACCGTCTAAAGTAACCGTGTCCCGTCAGGAACTGGGTGATGTAAAAATTTACGTCCCCAAAATCTCTTTCGATCCACGGTCTCAGGTCCTTTATTAGTCGTCTTGTCCAGTTGCCTGTCGCTCTTTCTGTCCATTGTTCGTGCCAAGTCTGTATCGTCTTGTCGCGTTCCGCGACCGCCGCATCTTCCCGTCTTATGTCCGCGCTTCTCCCGTAGATCCTCTTTCGCTCGAAAGCTAGGAGGTCCACGGGGATCACGCCCGCAACCACCAAGACTGCTTCTGCAGAGACAGTTCGGTAGGAGCAGGCGATCCTCAGCGCACCCTGTCTTTGTACCGTTGTCATGGCGTGGCAGTACTTCTTTGTCTTCAGGGCATCTGCCCAGATCTCCGCGCCGTACAGGAGGATCGAGTGGGCTGTCGTCATTAGGAGTCGTCGTTTTCCCGGTCTTGGCCCGTTTGTGTTGGCCATTAGGCGGCTTAAGGATGCTATCCCCTTAGCCGCCTTCTGGCATGTTTTTTGTATATGAGGCCAGAAGGTCATCTTCGTATCTAGGGTCACTCCCAAGTACTTGACTTCACCTCCGGCCTCGATTTCGTCCGTCCCGACCCACATGGGTAGTCTCGTCTGTATGCGTCTTCTGCTAAGGAAAGTCAGTTCTGTCTTTTTTTGTCGCGAGTTGTAGTCCGTGGTCCGTCATCCAACGGCCCACTCGCCATATCGTCTGGTTCAGTTTTTGCTGTGACAGGTCTGGAGACCGCTCGGTGATCACCGCCGCCACGTCGTCAGCGTAGGCGACAAGGAAAACGCCAAGCGGCAATTCCAGCCTGAGTAAGCTGTCGTAGAGTCCGTTCCAAAAGTCTGGTCCCAGTATGGACCCCTGTGCAACCCCCGCGGTGATTTGTCTCGTCACCGGTCCTTCAGTCGTCTCGTACGTGATCCGTCTGTTTCTTAGGTAGTCGCCCACCACCCGAGCCAGGTAAGCCGGAACCCCGAAGTTGCCTTCAAGCGCCTCCAGGATGTCAACCCACCTGGCCGAGTTAAAGGCGTTCCTGATGTCCAAGGTCGCCAGCAGAACGATTGGTCGCGCTGCATGGCAATGTCTCTCCAAATCCAGGAAGGAATCGACCACTTTTTGAATCGCTCCAATCGTTGATCGTCCCCTCCTGAAGCCGAACTGCCGGTCTGAGAGGCCTCCGCTGGTCTGTATCGCGTCCGTCAGTCTCGGTTTTAGTAGTTGTTCATAGAGTTTACCCGTTGTGTCGAGTAAACTCAGCGGCCGGTAGGCTGACGGCGTATTGGGGTCGCCCTTACCCTTAGGGATAAGAACTAGCCTTGCCGTCTTCCACCGGTCACTGAACGTTCCCGTCGTCAAGCTCGTGTTGTACAGGTCAAGAAATATCTCCGGCCTCAGGCGAACCATCAGCCGGAGAATCTCCACCGGCACTCCGTCTGGTCCCGGCGCCTTGCCAGTCTTCATCGCGGCAGTCGCTTTGAAGAGCTCCTCCGCGGTAAATATGGGGGCCGCCGGGGCCTCCGTGTCGTCTGTCACGTTCGTCCGTATCGGGTAGGTCGGAAACAGTCCGTCAACAATCCGTTCTGCGGTTTCGGCATCTTTGAGTTCAAGTGGAACTCGGGCCCCTAGTTTGCCAGTCACAATTTTGTAACCGGTTCCCCAGGGGTCTTCGTTCACCTCCTCGCAGAGCTGCTTCCAGCATCGCGTTTTGCTGTCCCTTATGGCGTTCGTAAGTGTTTTTCGTGACGTCTTGTAAGTGGCTTGGAGGTTTTCCCTTTCGGGTCTTCCCCCAGCCCTCGTAACTCGTCGGCGGTTCGCCAAGCAGAGCCTGCGCAGCTCGGCTATTTCGTCCGTCCACCAGTATTGTGGTTGCCTGTTTGGTCTATGTCGTCGTTTCGGCATTGTGCTGTTGCACAGCCGGTCCGTCAGTTTGGCCGTCTCATCCGTGAGTCTTTCCGCCCTTCGCCGGCCAGTCAGTTCAGGGGGGACTTTCGTCATTGGTGCTGGTGCTGCCGCCAGCTCCTCCGAAAATTTTCGTAAGTCGAGTTTGTTGAGGTTCCACCTCGGGGGTACTGGGTCCTCGTCGTTTCGTCGCCGTTTGTCCTGCCACTTCGAAGACAATGTACTGGTGATCGCTGGCCGTATAGCCGTCGAAAACCCGCCACTGTCCTATCCGTGGCGATATTCTGTCCGATGTCATTGTGACGTCAGGGATAGAGTTTCCAAACCCTGGTCGTCTGTATGTCGGTACGTTTCCCGTATTTGCTACTACCAGGTCTAGCCTTGCGGCCATCTCCAGCAGCAGCCGTCCACGTTTGTTCGTTGTTGTCATTCCCCACTCGATCGCCCGCGCGTTGAGGTCTCCCCCGATGATAACGTCTCCAGGCAGATTCCTGATTCCGTCTTCAAGGAGCGACACTTTCCTCTCGAAATCCGCCGCGGCGCAGTTGGGTGTCAGGTAAACGCTGACGTAAGTGACAGCGCCGACCCTTGCCCAGACGTAATCGTCCCCGACACCGCAGTTAATTATTCGAGATTGGGCAGCGCCCCTCACCCAGATAGCTGTGGTCTCTGTCTCGTTCGTAATGTACGTTTGTGTCGTTCTTCTCCTGTACGGTTCGCACAGGATCAGAATGTCGGCGTCATGTTCGTCAGCTATCTGTGGTAGTAGCATGTCTGCTGTCCTACTCCTGTTCAGGTTTCCCTGAAATATTCTGTCCGTCTTCCGGCCTGCCTCCTGCACTCCTCCAGCGCAGCCCGGAATACCGCACACCTTCCGGTTCCCGCAAGGTGCGCTACGTCCCCGTGTCCCGCCTCAGAGCACAGTGGGCAAGCCGGTCTGTTTTTACAGTCCGTCGCGTAGTAATGTCCCGTCTCGCCGCATTTCCTGCAGTTCTTTGTCCGATCCGCGTTCGTGCAGCTCGTCCTTGTATGTCCGTAGCCCAGGCATTTGTAGCATTTGGTCACCGTCAATCGTTGTCGTAGTCCGGCATCGCACCCATCCTATCCCGATCCGGCCCCGGTCCAGCAGCACCTCGGCTTCCCGCATCTCGAGGTCGCAGACCGCCATGTACTGCTCGGCCCGGTTCGGGCCGAAGATGTGGACACCAAAGTCGCCGTCTCGTCCCGTTTCTCGTCTCAGCGCCCGTATCACGTCCTCCGCGGTGGTAACGCAGTCCAGGTCCATGATCTCCAGTTGAACCCTAGAAGTCACGGTCCTTACACTGCCCGTGTCCCCAACCGCGTCCTGTAGTGCTCGCTCAAACTGTTCTCGTCCGTCCGTGTCTGTCTGTATCTTGATGAGACACCGTCCGTCCTTGGTCTTCTTTAGAGCCATCACCTGTACATGACTGCTCGTCGGGTCGACCGTCGTCCTTATCTTCCGTACGATGTCCGAGTACGTGTTGTCTTTCCCAGGCTTGACCAGTACAGCCGTTCCCCTATGTTTGGGGGTCGGTCTGCGCTTTTCAGCCCGGGTCGGTACGTTCGTCTCGTCCGTTTTGTTTTTCGGTTCCGTCGTTTTTTTCTTCTTTTTTCGTTTCCTCACGGTTGTCCAGGTTTCGGCCTCCTCCGTTCTTGGGGGTGTCTTCTGTCGGGCCTCTGGTGGGGTCTTCGTCGTCTCCCGTTTCCGCTTCGTCGGTCGCGTCGCCGGTTCCGTTGTCTCCGTTTCTGTCTCTGTCAGGTCGTCTGCCATCATTTGTCCCTTCGAGGCTGTCCTGTTTTGCATGTTTAGCGCAGCGTCGGCGGCCTCAAGAATCGTCTTAATGCCGGTTTTTACCGCCATATTCATATTTTTCTGTATTGCCGCTGCCTCTTCCATTTTCGTCGCGGTCTCATGAATGAGTTGTAATAACTCTGTCAAATCGGGCTCGTTCCCACTGTCATCGTCGAATGAGGAGGTTCCAGGTTTTTCTGGATGCCTCCTTATATTTCCGACGACAGGTGGAACCGTTTTACCCTCTTCCATGGGTGGCGGTGTCGTTTCTCTCTTTCTGTATCTTAATTTCTTTTTCTTCTGATGTAGAGATCGATCTTCCGTGCCTGTTGACGAACATGACTGAAGTATACTTCTCTTTCTCAGGTTGACACTTTCGGTCACGTTCGCCAAGCTATCATCGTTCGACTCTCCCCCGATATTGTTCGTCGCGAGTTCTCCGATTGTCCTGAGCTCTTCCTCGGTCGATGTTTTTTCCAACTCCTTCTTCTGCTTAGGTTTTATTTCTTTTAAAAGTTTCTCCATATTAATCCCACGAGTAGGTCGGAATGTAGGTCTGCCTAGGCAGAGCCGCCTTGTCTAGGTAAGGTGTAAATACTGCAGGGTTCCACCCGGTGCCCTGCAGGGATCGTTCGCGACCGCTTTAGTTTACATCATTGCGGCCATGCAGCCGTAGGCACGATGCCTTCCACCGTAGCTTTTGATGTTGTGTGTTCTTAGTCTGCCTGCTCCCCATGGACCTGTCCGGCAAGGTTAGACCTGCCAGGGGCTAGAGCCCCGGCCGAGCTCCAAAGTTCATTGCAGAAACGCAAGCCCCCCCGCCGCGGCAAGGCGACACACTTGGGAGGGACTATTATTATTATTATTATTATTATTATTATTATTATTATTATTATTATTATTATTATTATTATTATTATTATTATTATTATTATTATTATTATTATTATTATTATTATTATTATTATTATTATTATTATTATTATTATTATTATTATTATTATTATTATTATTATTATTATTATTATTATTATTATTATTATTATTATTATTATTATTATTATTATTATTATTATTATTATTATTATTATTATTATTATTATTATTATTATTATTATTATTATTATTATTATTATTATTATTATTATTATTATTATTATTATTATTATTATTATTATTATTATTATTATTATTATTATTATTATTATTATTGTTGTTGTTGTTGTTGTTGTTGTTGTTGTTGTTGTTGTTGTTGTTGTTGTTGTTGTTCCCTCCCGGTTGGCTGCCACCTC
Source organism: Cylloceria caligata (assembly GCA_963942595.1). Taxonomy (NCBI): domain Eukaryota; kingdom Metazoa; phylum Arthropoda; class Insecta; order Hymenoptera; family Ichneumonidae; genus Cylloceria; species Cylloceria caligata. Next base: position 19,775,486 of record OZ012709.1, on the reverse strand, counting down.
GTCGCAGTTGGGGGGCCGAATCGCGGCGGCATGTCAAGCCAGGCATGTAGCCGCGTGCACAAAGAGCAGTCATATGAGAAGGAGACCCAGAATAAGAAAACCAACATGGAGAGTCCAATAGGAGTGCAGATGAGGGTGGAGGGGCACGGAACCCCAGTACCGGCGCCTTCAGGGGGTGGGCAAGCGGTCCCCTGGGCGTCGTCATCGAGCGACCGTAATGAAGCGAACATTGCAGCAGCGGTGGATCACTTGACCGCTGTAGCATCAAATGCTACAAGTGAAGCAAAAGGTCGGGCAACACCCCCGTTGAAGCGGCAACAACACGCGCCAAACGACGGGAACGCAAACAAGGATGACAGCAGAAAAGCTAGAGAGATCTCCCCAGTGAAAGACCACCTGGAAAAAATAAAAAAAGAAGAGGCGGAGCACCTGCAGACATGCCAAGAGACTCTGAAGAAAATGAGGGCCGCAACAGGCAGACAAAAGAATATCAGCATCGATATCAAGAATGGCCTTTTAGTGCTGGAAGACGCGATAGATGCGTTAACCTACCTCAAGAAGGCGAGAGAAAGAGCCGAGCCACGGGTGAGAGAACTTGAAACTCAAGCGACCCAGGCAAATTGCATAAGCGGGAAATAAATGGAAGCTACAAGTCCGCTAGAAAAAGAACGGGAGAAAAAAAGAAAAGACGAAGAAAGAGACCATGAGCTGACCTCACACGAAGAAAACGCGGTGGCCAAGGAACCCCGATGGCAAGAGGCATGGAAGAGGAAGAAAAAAATAGCGGCAGGCACAGAAAAAAAAGAAAATAGAGAAGCGGACGGAAGCCAAGGCAAAAACCAGCAAACAAGAAAAAAAGCTCCGAAAGCCCGTCTTGAAACTATCTGCATTAAACCAGGTAAGAACATGTCCTATGCAAACGTTCACCAGAATATAAAAGAGAACATAGTCCCTCAAGAATTCGGCGCTGAAATTAGGGCCATCCGGCAGACTAGCGAAGGCAATGTACTGCTAGAACTAGGAAACAAGACAGAAGACTCTGAAAGGTTCAGCAATGCTCTCAGTAAAGCGCTGGGAGGTAGCGCACTGGTCAAGAGCCTAGCCCCGAAAACTTCAGTCGAGATCAGGGACCTGGACTGGCTGACGGAAAAGGTGGACGTCGAGGAGGCACTGAAAAGAGACTTTCCCGACATCGGCGAGCTCACGGTGAACGTCACGGCACCGAACGCGAGGGAACAACGCGTAGCGATAGTGCAGCTGAGCGCAAAAACTGCCACAAGGCTCCTCCAGCAAGCCAAGATAAAGATTGGATGGATAAACTGTCGAGTAAGACAGAGGGCCGTGGTAACTCGATGTTTTAAGTGCCTTGGCTACGGCCACGCAGCTAGGGTATGCAAAGGTCCGGACAGAAGCAACCTCTGCTTTAAGTGCGGATCGACAGAGCATAAAGCAAGGTCCTGCAAGGCGCCGGGACAATGCGTGATCTGTGAAGAAGAAAGAAACTACATCGCTGGCTCGGGACAATGCAAGATATTCAGAGAGGCCCTGGAGGAGGCCAAAAAAAAAATTAAATGACCCGTATTCTCCAGGCAAACATGAACAGGAGCAGAGTAGCGAACGAGTTACTCTACCAGTTAGTCGCAGAGAAAAACGTAGACTTCGTCATCATCAGCGAATAATACAAGGATCGGAATCCTCCGTCTTCGTTCTCTGATTTGCTTGGCACCGCGGCAATCTGGATCCCTGACCTGGGGAAAGTACCGGTGAAGAGCCACGGACGCGGCAGGGGCTTTGTGTGGGTTAAAAGTGGAGAAGCAACCTTCATCAGCTGTTACTTCACACCAAACGAGACTTTCCGGGAGTTTCAGGTGAAGCTCGACGCCTTGGAGGATGAGATCCTTAACCTAACAGGGGATATCGTCGTCGCAGGGGACTTCAACGCAAAAGCATTAGAGTGGGGAATGCCATACCAGGACAGCCGAGGGACATCCATCATGGAAATGGCCGCTAGGAGAGGCCTCATTGTACTAAACGCCGGGAGCACCACCACGTTCCGACGCCCTGGGTACACAGAGACCATACCCGACGTCACTTTCGCGACTGAGGGTCTAGTGCCCCTGATCGAAAGATGGAAGGTAGAAGAGGATTACTCTGGTAGTGACCACCAATATATCGCCTTTGATGTAATGGAAAGAACTAACCTACAGACGCAGCCACCGGAAAAACGCAAGAGATGGAATATTGCAAGAATGAACGAAGAAAGATTTGCCGCTGAGATCTCTAAAGGCGTGGAAATGGCGAATGTAAATGGGAATAGTACCTCAGCCACAGAAGCTCTCGTGGAATCTACCATGAAGCTTATGACTACAGCCTGCGAGGCCTCTATGCCACGGGTATATCCGCGACAGGATAAGTTACCCGCCTACTGGTGGCCCCCAGAGATCGCGGAACTGCGACGCCGATGTCACCGACTGCGGAGGGAAGCACAGCGCGCAAGAAATCGGGCAGATGCGAATACCCTTTCTGCAACACATAAGGCCGCGAAAAAAGAACTACGACGCACTATAAACAAGAGCAAGAGAGGCTGCTGGGAGAAACTTATGGACGACGTAAACAGAGACCCATGGGGGCTGGGATACAAGATTGCTGCCCAAAAATTAGGGGCACTCAAACCATCTAGCGTCATGGACGCTGCCACCATGGAAAAAATTGTTGACGCACTCTTCTCCACTCATCCTGAAAGAACGGAGACAGAGGCAGGCGACATAGGAGAAGTGCCACTGTTTACCAAAGAAGAACTGGAAAAGGCGATTCTGTCCTTACGAAACAAAAAAGCGCCCGGCCCTGATGGCATCCCGAGCGAAGTCCTGAAAATGGTAAACAGGCTGTGCCCGGACGTGTTACTTAATATGTATAAATAGTGTCTGACAACGGGAACTTTTAGTAACCGCTGGAAGGCCGCACGGTTAACACTAATCAATAAAGAAAAGAGGAATCCAGAGCTGCCGTCGGCATACCGGCCATTGTGTATGCTGGACACAGCAGGGAAAGCCTTAGAAAAACTTCTGCGGGCACGATTACACAAGGCAATCGAGAACGCGGGAAACCTCTCTCCGAAGCAATACGGGTTTAGGGCAGGGCGATCGACAGTGGACGCAGTCCTAGAAACGAAGGAAGCAGTTAGAAGAGCGGAAGCCCGAAACCAGCTAACACGACGCATAGTCCTTCTGGTCACGCTAGACGTAAAAAACGCGTTTAACTCCGCTAAGTGGAGTGACATGATTGAAGCGCTTGAGACAACGTTCCACATACCGGAGTATCTATTACGAATGTTCAATAATTATCTGAAGGAACGCACCCTACCTTTCACCACCAAAGAAGGGCGACGGAGAAGGAAGGTTACTGCAGGGGTGGCTCAAGGCTCGATACTCGGGCCGGACCTCTGGAACATAAACTACGATAGCCTGTTACAAACAACCATGCCTGAGTAAACGGTAATGGTTGGCTACGTGGATGACATCGCAGTGCTCATCGCTGCTCGGGACACTGAGAAGGCGCAACTGAAGCTAAACCAAGTGATGCGCACCGTAAACAACTGGATGACAGACCATGGATTGGTTCTAGCCCTAAACAAAACAGAAATAGTCATTCTCACCAAAAGGAGGATCCTTACGAACCTGGAAATGCGCGTAGGAAATGAGCTGGTAGAGACAAAACCGACGGCCAAATACCTTGGGTTCGTGATCGACAATAAGCTAAGCTTTCTCGAGCATATCAAACGAACAGCGGATAAAGCAGCCAAAGGGGTTACAGGACTGAGCAGGCTCATGGCAAATGTCAGCGGCCCAACAGCCAGCAAACGCCGACTTTTGATGACTACTGTCCAATCGGTTCTACTCTATGGTGCCGAAGTGTAAGCGGATGCCCTCAGCAAAGAAACGCACCGAAAACGGCTAGCCCAGGTGCAAAGGCGGAGCGCACTCAGAGTCGCCTCAGCCTACAGAACAGTGTCCGAACCAGCGGTTCTCGTGATTGCAGGGGTCATCCCTATTGCTCTTCTCGCCAGAGAACGCAAAGCGATCTATAAGCGGAAAACTGAGGTAGGTAAGAGAACAGCATCGGAAGAGGAGAGAGCGTGGACAATGGAAGAATGGCAAAAGAATCTTGGGACGCTGAAACGAGAGGACGATGGACTGCGACACTAATAACAAATGTCAAGGCGTGGTTAGAGAGAAAACACGAAGAAGTGAGATACTACCTGACCCAATTCTTGACCGGTCATGGGTACTTCAACTCGTACCTGCACAAAATGGGGAAGGTCGAATCTCCAAACTGCCCTTATTGCCCGGGTATTAACGACGACGCTAACCACACGTTTTTCCACTGCGAAAGGTGGTCGCAGGAAAGAACCACTGTGGAAAGTGAAATGGGCCCGCTGTCACCATATACGGTCGTAGCGAACATGCTGAACAACGAGATAGTCTGGAGACGGGTAACACAGTATGTCGAGAGCGTTCTGCGGATCAAAAAAAACGATATAGGGTAGTAAGTTAATAAATGAGTAAAGAAACGAGAGAGAAAGGAGAGTCGAAGAACGCAGAGAGCCCATTGGGCGAAGGTAAACGAGCCTAGTCTGAAGTAATGTGATAAACGGTGCCAGACTAGTGTCTCAGAAAAGGGAGGTGTTTTAGTGGGTAGTCCAGCACGGGAGCCCCACACCCCGTGCGTAAACTTTTTTTTTTTTTTTTTCATACAAGGAGTTGCGGAATCCTTTTTACGGATATCCCCCAGTCTTTTGAACTGGGGAGGTATGTGGGACTCCCAAAAAAGTAGGCCTACCCACTAAACCGCCCTCTCCTTGTTGCCCTCCCCCAGACCAGGAACTATTTTGGTATTACTTCTGGCTGGGGGTTCTGTCCGTGTTCGTCCGTTCGTCTTGCTGTCTGTAACCTGTCGCGTCACGTCAGTCCGTCTGCTCGGTTAGGTGAGGCAGCCGTCTACGTTTTTTCGTCGCAGTATCGTCTCTGTATAGGTGGCAACTAGTTGCCACCATTCTGTCGAGTGGAGCATCACCTGAACAATGTTTTCCGGGGTGATGCTGCCAACAATCGTCTCCAGTTCCAGTCGGAGTCCTGTCCAGCGGTCGCACACAAAAAATGTGTGTTCCGCGTCGTCTCGTTCGTGTCCACAGTACTTACAGTCTGGCGTCCGTACTCTGTCCATGTTATAAAGGTACCGTCTAAAGTAACCGTGTCCCGTCAGGAACTGGGTGATGTAAAAATTTACGTCCCCAAAATCCCTTTCGATCCACGGTCTCAGGTCCTTTTTCTAGTCGTCTTGTCCAGTTGCCTGTCGCTCTTTCTGTCCATTGTTCGTGCCAAGTCTGTATCGTCTTGTCGCGTTCCGCGACTGCCGCATCCTCCCGTCTTATGTCCGCGCTTCTCCCGTAGATCCTCTTTCACTCGAAAGCTAGGAGGTCCACGGGGATTACGCCCGCAACCACCAAGACTGCTTGTGCAGAGACAGTTCGGTAGGAGCAGGCGATCCTCAGCGCACCCTGTCTTTGTACCGTTGTCATGGCGTGGCAGTACTTCTTTGTCTTCAGGGCATCTGCCCAGATCTCTGCGCCGTACAGGAGGATCGAGTGGGCTGTCGTCATTAGGAGTCGTCGTTTTCCCGGTCTCGGCCCGTTTGTGTTGGCCATTAGGCGGCTTAAGGATGCTATCCTCTTAGCCGCCTTTTAGCATGTTTTTTGTATATGAGGCCAGAAGGTCATCTTCGTATCTAGGGTCACTCCCAAGTACTTGACTTCACCTCCGGCCTCGATTTCGTCCGTCCCGACCCACATGGGTAGTCTCGTCTGTATGCGTCTTCTACTAAGGAAAGTCAGTTCTGTCTTTTCTGTCGCGAGTTGTAGTCGGTGGTCCGTCATCCAACGGCCCACTCGCCGCATCGTCTGTTTCAGTTTTTGCTGTGCCAGGTCTGGAGACCGCTCGGTGATCACCGTCGCCACGTCGTCAGCGTAAGCGACAAGGAAAACGCCAAGCGGCAATTCCAGCCTGAGCAAGCTGTCGTAGAGTCCGTTCCAAAAGTCTGGTCCCAGTATGGACCCCTGTGCAACCCCCGCGGTGATTTGTCTCGTCACCGGTCCTTCAGTTGTCTCGTACGTAGTCTGTCTGCTTTTCAGGTAGTCCCTCACCACCCGAGTCAAGTAAGCCGGAACCCCGAAGTTGCTTTCAAGCGCCTCCAGGATATCGACCCACCTAGCCGAGTTGAAGGCGTTCCTGACGTCCAAGGTCGCAAGCAGGACGATTGGTCGTGCTGCGTGGCAATGTCTGTCTAAGTTCAGGAAGGAGTCGACCACTTTTTGGATCGCTCCAATCGTCGATCGATCCTTCCTGAAGCCAAACTGCAGGTCTGAAAGGCCTCCGCTGGTCTGTATCACGTCCGTCAGTCTTGGTCTCAGTAATTGTTCGTAGAGTTTACCCGTCGTGTCAAGTAAACTCAACGGCCGGTAGGCTGACGGCGTATTGGGGTCGCCCTTACCTTTGGGGATAAGAACTAGCCTCGCCGCCTTCAACCGGCCGCAGAACGTCTCCGTCGTCAAGCACGTGTTGTACAGGTCGAGAAATATCTCCGGCCTCAGGTTGACTATCAGCCGGATTATCTCCGCCGGTACTCCGTCCGGTCCCGGTGCCTTACCAGTCTTCATTGCGTTGGATGCCCTAGTGAGCACTTCCGCCGTGAAGATGGGGGCTGCCGGTGTGTCCGCGTCATCTGTAACGTCCGTCCGTATCGGGTGCGTAGGAAATATGCCGTCGACGATCCGTCGTGCGGATTCGGCGTCTTTGAGTTCTGGTGGTACCCGGGCCCCTAGTTTACCAGTCACGATTTTGTAACCAGTACCCCAGGGATCCTGATCCAGCTCCTCGCAGAGCCTCTTCCAGCAACGCGTCTTGCTGTCTCGTATCGCGCTCGTCAGTGCTTTTCGTGCTGTCTTATATTCGGCTTGGAGGTTTTCCCTTTCGGGTCTTCCCCCAGCCCTCGTCACTAGTCGGCGGCTTGCCAAGCAGACCCTTCGCAGCTCGGCTATTTCGTCCGTCCACCAGTATTGTGGCTGCCTGTTCTGTCGATATCGTCGTTTCGGCATTGTGCTGTTGCACAGCCGGTCCGTCAGTTTGGCCGTCTCGTCCACCAGTCTTTCCGCTCTTTGCCGGCCAGTCAGCTCAGGGGGGACTTTTGTTATCGGTGCTGGTGCTACCACCAGCTCCTCCGAAAATTTTTGTACGTCGAGTTTGTTGAGGTTCTACCGCGGGGGGTGCTGGGTCCTCGTCCGTCTCGTCGCCGTTTGTCCTGCCACTTCGAAGACAATGTACTGGTGGTCGCTGGCCGTATGGCCATCGAACACCCGCCACTGCCCAATCCGTGGCGATATTTTGTCCGATGTCATTGTGACGTCAGGGATGGAGTTTCCAAACCCTGGTCGTCTGTACGTCGGTACGTTTCCCGTATTTGCTACTACCAGGTCTAGCCTTGCGGCCATCTCCAGCAGCAGCTGTCCACGTTTGTTCGTTGTTGTCATTCCCCACTCGATCACCCGCGCGTTGAGGTCTCCCCCGATGATAACGTCTCCAGGCAGATTCCTGATTCCGTCCTCAAGGAGCGCCGCTTTCCTCTCGAAATCAACCGCAGTGCAGTTGGGTGTCAGATAGACGCTGACGTAAGTGACAGCGCCGACCCTTGCCCAGACGTAATCGTCCCCGACACCACAGCTAGATAATCGAAATTGGGCAGCGCCCCTTACCCAGATAGCTGTGGTCTCCGTCTCGTTCGTAATGTACGTTTGTGTCGTTCTTCTTCTGTACGGTTCGCACAGGATCAGAATGTCAGCGTCATGTTCGTCACCTATCTGTGGTAGTAGCATGTCTGCTGTCCTACTCCTGTTCAAGTTTCCCTGAACTATTCTGTCCGTCTTCCGGCCCGTTTCCTGCACTCCTCCAGCGCAGCCCGGAACACCGCGCACCCCCCGGATCCCGCGAGGTGCGCCACGTCCCCGTGCTTTGCCTAGGCGCACTAAGGACAGGCCGGTTTGTCTTCACAATCTGTTGCGTAGTGTCCCGTTTTGCCACATTTCCGGCAACTCTTCATCCTGTCCACGTCCGTGCAGTTGGCCTTCACGTGCCCGTAACCGAGACACCTGTGGCATTTTGTCACCGTCAGTCTTTTTCAGATGCGGCAGTGTACCTATCCGATCCCAAGTCTTCCGTGGCAGAGCAGCACATCAGCTTCCCGCGATTCTAGATCGCAGACCGCCATGTACTGCTCAGCGCGGTTGGGGCTAAAAATATGGACTCCGAAGTCTCCGTCTCGTCCTGTTTCCCGTCTGAGTACTTGTACAACGTTCTCTGTGGTTGTTACACAGTCCAGATCCATGATCTCCAATTGAACTTTGGAGGTCATGGCCCTGACGCTGCCCGCGTCCCCGATCGCGTCTCGTAAGACGCGTCGGAAGTCGTCTCGTCCGTCGGGTCCGTTCCCATCTGCCTGTATCTTGAGAAGACACAGGCCGTTTTTGGTCTTCCTCAGTGTCGTCACCTGCACGTGACTTTTCTTCGGATCGACCGTCGTCCGTATTTTCCGTACGATGTCCGAGTACGAGTTGTCCGTTCCCGGCTTTACCAGGACAGCCGTCCCCCTGTGTTTTGGGACCGCTCTGTGCCTTTGAGTCTGGGTGTTCGTTTTCGTATCGTGCGTTCTGTCCTTCCGTTCTGTTGTTCTTGTTTTCTTTTTTTGTATTGTCTGCCAGACTGCAGTTATTTCCGTCTTCGGGAGACGCTTCGGAGCACTCTCCGAGGTAGTTCCGGTCGCCTCCCGTTTTCGTTTCGTCCGTGGTGTTTCCTGTACTTTCGTCTCCGTTTCTGTGTCCGTCCGTTCGTGTGTCTTTAGGGGTCCTGTCGGGGCCACCTCGATGCGCTTATTTAGCGCTATGTCGGCGGCCTCGAGAATCGTCTTGATCCCGAGTTTGACAGTCATGTTTATGTTTTTCTGTTTGGCGACTGCCTCTTCCATTTTTGTCGCTGTCCTTTGGATAAGTTCCAGTAGATCCGTCAACTCAGGTTCGTTCTGTTGTTGTGTTGTGGGTTTGACTGGTACTTTTTTCCTCTCGTCTGTCTGTGTGCGTTTATCCCCGTTGTCGTTGTCGCTAGCAGAGGAAACGGAAATAAAGCTTATTCCGCTCCCTCCGCTCGACGCGCTGTCCGTTCTGCCCCGTCTGGGGAGGCGCAGTGTTGTCCTGTCCCCGTTTGCCGACCCTGATGCCCCTGACGGAGCTACAGCGTCAGCGCTAAGTGTTTGTCCGTTTTGTTCTGTTTTGTTTTGGTTTGTGTTCATTTTTGTTCCCACGAGTAGCCAGGAAGCGAGCGTCGACCCCCGCAGAGCCTGATTGCGGGGGCGAGGCTTCATACTATGAGGTTTCGCCCGGTTCCCCATAGGCATCGTGCACGACACTGTAACCCCAGTGCCATTCAGCCCTCGGCACGCTGGCTCCCACCTTGGCTTGGGTAGAGCTGGTCCGCGACGGGGTTTTTGTCCCCCGAAGCTGGTTTTTACGCCCGCCCAGGTTCCTTATGGCGCCCGTTAACCGGAGAACTCCGCGGCTATTCCGATGATAATCGGTCAGGCCACCTCGTTCCCCGGCCCTGACGCGGGCAGCTCCTAGGTTTTAGTCGCCTCTTACGACAGGCACCCCCCACCTCGGGTACATTCTAGCCCCTATCCCGCAGGGGAAAGTGCTGGTTTTCGTCCACCCCGAGAGTTCTCGGTACCTTCCATATCTGGAAGGCGTCCCTCTATCCGTGACCTGGGGAGGCGCCCGATGCGGGACCAGCAACCCGACACGGAATTATTATTATTATTATTATTATTATTATTATTATTATTATTATTATTATTATTATTATTATTATTATTATTATTATTATTATTATTATTATTATTATTATTATTATTATTATTATTATTATTATTATTATTATTATTATTATTATTATTATTATTATTATTATTATTATTATTATTATTATTATTATTATTATTATTATTATTATTATTATTATTATTATTATTATTATTATTATTATTATTATTATTATTATTATTATTATTATTATTATTATTATTATTATTATTATTATTATTATTATTATTATTATTATTATTATTATTATTATTATTATTATTATTATTATTATTATTATTATTATTATTATTATTATTATTATTATTATTATTATTATTATTATTATTATTATTATTATTATTATTATTATTATTATTATTATTATTATTATTATTATTATTATTATTATTATTATTATTATTATTATTATTATTATTATTATTATTATTATTATTATTATTATTATTATTATTATTATTATTATTATTATTATTATTATTATTATTATTATTATTATTATTATTATTATTATTATTATTATTATTGTTGTTGTTGTTGTTGTTGTTGTTGTTGTTGTTGTTGTTGTTGTTGTTGTTGTTGTTGTTGTTGTTGTTGTTGTTGTTGTTGTTATTTCCAAGGGAGAGCACACTCCTACTGGACGCGTCCCCAGGTGGCGGATAGGGGAAGCTTTTCAGAGCTGGAGCGAGCCCCCGCGGACCAAAGCCGCAGGCATACATAGTGGTATACGCAGGCGTAATCAGCCACTCACGCACACCTACACAGACACTTCCGCCTGGTTCCCTGGAGGCTAGATGACGGTACGAGTCGGGGGCCCTATAAACGGGACTACCCATGAGTCGGTAGCGTGAACGGGAGGCCCTATAAACGGGTATCTCCACGCGGGTTATGGCTGATCGAGGGCCCTATAAACGGGTACCTCCCGAGACTGAATGGGGTCACTCGACCCTCCGGCGGAACGGGCGGACACTATGCAGCGCCCTCTGGTTGGATGGCAAAGGCTGTCAAGAGGGGGTTCTCCCATGGTCGTGTGCGTCCCCGCTCTGGAGGGTACATCCGTCAAACCAGTATTGCACTCCTGGGCCGCCACTAGTAGGAAGGCCCGAACCCGGCCTAGCCAGCATGGGAGGCTGCCTTGCACAGTGGTAAGGTGTCGTCATGGCGGCACTAAATCTCGCTCCTCGCAGGAATGCCAACTGGCAAGTGGACGGGACCTTTCTGCGGGGGTGCGGGGGAGGAACAGACGAGGCCACCGGATTGTCGGCACGCTCAACCATTGGGAGATTTCAGGATAGGCAGCGGAAACCACCTGACAGAGGGCCTCCTGACCATTCACACATCGAATACATAGGGGGGCACAGGGGGTTTCATGAACAAAAATATGGTGAAAGAAAATTTAAATGCGGGTTTCAGAGTGCAACCCGCCACGACCGACTCAGAAGAGTCACGGGAGCAGCCCGGCTCCCCCATCACGCCGGTAGATGACCTGGCCGGCGTTATGGATACAGCGACAGGCACACGATCAAGGCCGGGTGAAAACATCGGAGGGTCACCCGAAAACTGGGAAGCAGCGGAGAGCAAACTCCGCGAGCAGCTCCTCACCATACGCGAGGTCCTGAAAAAAATGATGGCGAAAACTAACGTCCAGAGAAACGTTATTCGCGTGATTATGACCGGTATAAGTGAAATCAATGAAGCGGCTGAGGTCGGGCTGTATGAACTGAAGCGAATGCGACTGCTCTGACAGAGGACAGAGACGAACGTCCGACGTATGGCTGAGACGGACGAAACTCCACAGCAGAAACGGAAGCGAGACACCCAGACCCCGAGCCCGGAGCAGACAACGGATGTCACCCAGCCGGGGCCTTCGACGGATACTTGGGCGAGGGTGGCCGCTAAAAAGAAAAAACGGAAGACAACAACGGAAACAAAGACAAACGAGACGGGACAAAAGGAATCTACTGTGCCGCAAAGCCGTAAGTCGGATCGGCCGACCCTGAAACCCAGGCGAGGTGCGATCCTGATCAAACCGGCAAGCGGACAGTCGTATACGGACATTCTACGGGCCATACGACAGAAGGTGGACCCGATCAAAGACAAGGTAAACATTAGGACGATTCGGAAAACCAAAGACGGTGCGGTACTGCTGCAACTGGAAAACCAGCAGACACGACAGGTGTTCCAAAAGACCCTACAAGACGCACCTGGACAGACCGCAACGGTAAAGGACATGACCTCCAGAGTGACGCTGGAGCTGTTGGACTTGGACTGCGTCACGACAGCACAGGACGTCACAGACGCGATTAACCGCGAAATCGGAACCGACGCGGAGCGCAAGGTCCACGTCTTCGCGTCGAACAACCGGGGACAAGCTCTCGCTGTTTGCGAGTTCGACGCGAAGGAGGCGATGGACCTGCTCAAGAAGGGCCGCATAAAAATTGGGTGGGTGAACTGCCGAGTTCGACCCAGACTTCGCGTGCCGAGGTACTACAAGTGCCTTGGCTTCGGACACACGAAAAAGGACTGTAAGGGACCAGACAGACGTGACTGCTGCTGGCGATGCGGTAGGGGCGGACACGTAGGCAAGGCGTGTAAAAACACGCCTGCCTGCTTCCTCTGCGCAGAAAGGGCCAATCAAGACCTGGCTCACGTGCCCGGCACGGCCGCGTGCGCCACATTCAAGGCAGCGCTGACAGAACTGAAGACGAAACAGACGAAATGACTCTGACCATACTCCAAGGCAACATGAATCGGAGCAGCGTAGCACATGCGCTCCTCCCTCAGATTGCGGCGGAAACGGACACGGACGTACTCATAATAAGCGAACAGTACAGAGACTTGCCCGAACCGGCGTGGATCGCCAGCAAATCAGGCTGGGCGGCAGTGTGGGTCCGTGGGAGCAATGCAACGCGGATCACAGACAGGGGTTGTGGCGAAGATTTTGTTTGGGTAAGGGTCGGCACTGCCGCCATTGTCAGTGTCTACCTCACCCCAAATTGTAGTGCGCGCGAGTATGCGGATAAAATGGAGGCCCTGGAAGACGCCGTAAGGGACATTCCAGGTAACTTGATCGTAGCGGGCGATTTTAACGCGCGGGCGATCGAGTGGGGAATGCCAACGACGAACAGACGAGGACGATTGCTGCTAGAGATGGCCGCAAGGCTGGACCTGGCAGTGGTAAACGAAGGAACCACGACGACGTACAGACGACCCGGCTACGGCAACTCTATACCAGACGTGACCCTGGCCACGGACAGGCTACAGACGTGGCTGAAGGGATGGCGGGTGATCGAGGACTACACGGCCAGCGATCACCAGTACATCACCTTTGACCTGACGGACGAAACTGGGACGAAACGAAGTCGGAACGTCCCACCCTCTCGGTGGGACGTAAAGCGCATGGACAGGGACAAGCTCTCGACGCAACTGCAAGATGCAGAGCCTCCTTCCGGGGAAACGTCCCGAGGGCTGTCAGACCGCGATGCCGCCGAAAAGCTAGCCGGGGATACGGAAAAGTATCTTCGGGGCATATGCGAAGCGACGATGCCACGAAAACAATATAGACGCGACAGACGGCCAATATACTGGTGGACGAGAGAAATCTCAGATATCAGGCTAGAATGCCTTAGACTACGCAGACAGGCACAAAGACGAAAGCACAGACGCGACGCTACCGACTGCTCGGAGAGATATAAACTCGCCAGGAAGCGGTTGAGAAGCGCCATAAACGACAGCAAACAACAGTGCTGGAGACGACTGACAGACGAGGTGGACTTGGACCCATGGGGATCGGCCTACAAGATCGTGACCCGCAAACTCGGGGCCCGGAGCCCACCAGAGACGAAAGACGCCGACGCGATGGAAAAGATCGTTGAGGGTCTTTTCCCATCGCACCCGGACAGAACTGACGATACAGAAACTGACTCGGAGACTGAGTGCCCACTCTTCACGAGGGAAGAGCTCGAGAGCGCGGCGTCCTCGCTGAAGCCTAACAAGGCCCCAGGACCCGACAGCGTGCCCGGCGAACTCTTACAGCTCGTCGCGACGCAACGCCCTGATGTACTCCTACACCTGTACAACAAAAAATTAACAATATATGCCACGGAGCCAGACCGCTGATACTCCTAGTGACTTTGGACGTACGAAACGCTTTCAACTCCGCGAGGTGGACGGACATCCTAGGAGCGCTGGAAACAGCCTTCAGGGTGCCCGGTTACCTTCTCAGAGTTCTGAGGGATTATCTACGGGACCGTCAACTGACCTACGAAACGACAGACGGACAGAGACAACGACAGATTACCGCGGGGGTCGCACAAGGCTCTATATTGGGCCCCGACCTCTGGAACGTACTGTACGACGACCTACTGAGACTGGACATGCCCTCGGACACGCGTCTCGTAGCCTATGCCGACGATGTAGCGGCTATAATAACGGCCCGTGACACCCACCTGGCCCAACTCAAGCTGAACCAGGTTATGAGGCGCGTAAATGAGTGGATGACAGAGCACGGACTGCAGCTCGCACTACAGAAGACCGAGCTGCTGCTACTCACCAGAAAACGTATAGATACAGTGGTTCCGATGACTGTCGGGACAGAACGAGTGATGGTCAGGAGCGAAGTCAAGTACCTGGGGGTGACTCTAGATACAAAGCTGAGCTTCTGGCCCCACATACGAAACGTGACGACCAAAGCAGCAGAAAAGACAAAAGCCCTAAGCAGACTGATGGCCAACACAAAAGGACCGAGACCAGGTATACGAAGACTACTGATGAGCGTAACCTACTCGATCATGCTCTACGGGGCCGAGGTGTGGGCTGACGCATTACTAGTAAAAAGGCGGGCAAAAGCTATGACAAGCGTACAGCGGGCGGGCGCGTTGCGAATCGCGAGCGCGTACCGGACCGTCTCGGAAAACGCGATATTTGTGATCGCGGGCGTTGTTCCGATTGACCTTTTAGCGGCCGAGAAGAAGCGCATTTACGAACGTAGCGCTACCGTCGGAAGGGCAGACGCTACGACAAACGAACGGACGAAAACAGTAGAACAATGGCAGACAAGATGGACGACAAATAACCAAGGACGATGGACCCACAGACTCATACCAGAGGTAAGCCCATGGAGGGACAGGCAACACGGGGAGGTGGATTTCTACCTTACCCAGTTTCTGTCCGGACATGGGTACTACCGAAAGTACCTCTACAGAATGGGCAGGGTAACCTCCCCTGAATGTAAGTACTGCGGGTGGGCTGAGGACGATGCGGAGCACACGTTTTTCGACTGCGACCGATGGACGGACCGTCGAATACAACTAGAGACAGAGTTAGGTGCGATTACGCCAGAAAACGTGACGAGACTAATGACGACGAACGCGACTTACTGGCGTAAGATCGCAACGTACGTCACGAGTGTGCTGCGGAGCAAAAAAGGCGATGGATGTCTGGAAGACTGAGCAAATGCGAGAGAAAATGATTTCGAGCGAGTAAATGAGTAGAAAGAACGAAGGAATGAATGCGTGCTTAGGACATGCAGAGACAGCCGCCCAGTCTGATGTAATGTGATAAACAGTTCCGGGCTGATGTCGGTGCATACAAGGAGATATGTGTTTAGTGGGTAGGGACAGCTGCTGCTGCCGAGCCCCACACTTGGCGAGCTTTTTGCTCGCCTGCAGTCCCTAACTAGGATTCACAGACTCCTTTAAAAAAAAAAAAAAAAAAAAAAAAAAATTATTATTGTTATTAATATTTATATTGTTGTTGTTGTTGTTGTTGTTGTTATTTCGTGAGAATCGCTTATGAACCCTCATTTAACACATGAAGTGACTTCCATTAAGGGATCATCACAGTTTGCGGGCCGAAAAATAGCTCATCTTAGAGATTGTTTTTGGTGGTTAAATACGCTACTCGGTATAATTTTTTAAAGCACTTATGAAGAACGGAGGAACAATTGCTGAACGTACACTTTTTTGTACATTCGTTTTAACGATTGGAAATGTCTTCGAAAAAAAGGAGTTCTCACGGTATACATGGTTGTGGCGGTAAACAATATCCGAAATAAAATTTGTAAAAAGATTATTAATCAGCATAAAAGCTGCTACGTCTGGATGGAGGTTTTTTTCCATAAAAATTGACCAAATGGCAGCTGTTTGAAAAAGAAAATATCGAATTGAGTCTTTTTTCGAGTTTTTCGTGAAAAAGGGACAGATCAAATAAAAGCTACCATACGTACGTCAAGAATTGCATGAAGAATGTTATGTCAAAATTACAGTCGGATAGCTTGAAAACTCTTACTTTGAGAATGTACACCGTTTTGAAAAACGACGTTTCGAGAAAAACCCGTTCAAAAACGCCAGTTCTCACGCAGCTGCTCGAATTATTTTCTCTAAGAAAGGCGGTAGCGACCAAAATTATTGGAATTTGACCCGAAAAAAATCTCACAGCATATTTATAACAATCTATACTATCAGATAATGCAAAAAAAACCGATTTTTTTTTTCAACACAGGAATGATCCCTTAACGTTGCCAGGCCTCTCGCAGCTGCTCGAATCACTTTCTCTAAGAAAGACAGTAGGGACCGAAATTATCCGAATTTCATCCCAATAACTCAAGAGCATGTTTTTAACAGTTTATACTATGGGATGATGCAAAAAAAGGATCGATTTTTTAAAACTTTCAAACTGTGATGATGCCTTAACAATTTTCTCTACTGCCGAGCCTGTTCAATAACATTGCGGCGGTAAAAAATAATTCGCTATATTCTGGTCCGATCCCTGAGTATCGTGAGTCCAACCGGACGCGACTAGACGATTGCTTAGGGATTCAACAATTATGCCCACTGCTTTTCTCATACATACGTGCCCTCGTGAGGTTTCGAGAGAATGAAAAATTGATGACGCGTAAAACTTTTCGTGCAGAACCATGCAGCTAAGTGAATAAACAAATTTCCGATCGCCGTACATTGTTTCGCCATGGCGCAGCGCATCACAGTCGCCGATAGTGTTATGTTTATATTACACTACGTGTACGAGCTTGTGCAGTTTGGTAAAACTCGCAAGCAGTCTTCAACGGTGTCGAAGTGTAAGTCATGGCAAAAACGTGAAAGAAATTGTCGGGGTCGAAAAAAAGTAACAAGACGAGTGTAAGAATCAGGTATGTATGTTTATGAGTGAACATAACTAACGTTAGTAAGTATATTTACACCCTTCGAAAAGCGTCTCGGCAGATCTCGGAATTTCCAATCAACGCTTTTCGGATCGAAATATTTCCTCTTGGGATCGCTATTCGATATCAGCGTTAGAATAAATTGTATTTTATTACTGATGATATAGAAAATTTCAAATTGTCTCAATCCACTAACGATTGAGACAATAACAAAAAATATTCTTCTATGATGATAGTGATACCGTTTAGTCAATTTTATTGAACTTGAATAGTACATTACGATACGAGCGTGGAAAAACTTTTTCTCACGAGTGTGAGTTTGCAGCACGAGGTGGAGGCGAGTGTTGCAATCACACGAGCTGAGAAAAAGTATTTCCACCGAGTATTGTATAAAAGTGCTTATGCGAATTTTTCCGCGACTACCCGCACAGGGTTGACGAAGCCTCTGAATAATAACCGATTTCGACAAAATATCAAAATTGAAACAACGACTCGTAATACTGTTGATATGGCAACGTTTCTGTCCACTAGACGGAGCAAAAAAAAACGAAGCACCGAGAGATCCTGACAATACAAAGAACATTTATGTAGAGACGAAGGCGGAGAACGAGAATGAGGGACAAATGGAGATGAAGCAGGAAGTCGAAACTGACAGTCGAAACTGACAGTCAACATTGTGAGTACGAGCTGAATTCTATGAACTTCTTGTGCAGAATACGTGTGGGTTTCGATTTTCTTTCTTGTTTCCAATAGGAACTCTCGGACTATACACCAACATTCCCTTTAAATTGGTTGTACAAAGTTTAGAAAACAAAAGAGATTTGTTTGGGGATGGCACTGTCATTGAGGAAATAAAAAAGCAATAGATTTAATAATGAACTCGACAATTTTTACATTCCAAGACGTCATTTACAAACAGGTTTCTGGATTACCAATGGGTTCACCATTGGCACCTGTCTTATCCAATATGATCATGATTGATTTGGAACAATCATGCATAAATAAACTAAGCTTTGTACCGCCACTTTATAAAAGGTATGTGGACGATATTATCATAGCAATACCAAAAATCAAGTCACTCTGACACTAAATATTTTCAAGGAGTATGGTCAAAATCTAAAATTCACGATAGAGATAAAGGATAATAACCAATCGATACCATTTTTAGACATATTATTAATAAGAATCAACAATACTATCATCACAAACTGATACAGAATACCCACTTAGTCAGGTAGATTCATTAATTATTTTTCAAATCACCCAAAGAAACAAAAGATCAGCACACTTTATTTGCTAATGGACAGAGCGAAATTATCACATAAAAAATTTTGAAAAGAAAACATCAGACTCATTAAAAAAACGCTTCACAGAAATGGCTACCCTCTGGTATCGATAAGGAACCACATAAAAAAGACAATTAAGAACATAACCAACTCACACATAAATAATATAGAAAAAACAGCAATAGACATTACAAGAATAATGAAATTTCCTTACATCGAACAAATTTACTACCCCATGAGCAGAATGCTTAAATTATTTGACATAAATATAATCACTACAAATAATCATAACATTTACACAATCACAGGATCCAGTAAAGATCAGATTTCGGTTCTGGAAAAGTCAAAATTGGTGTATTGCATTTCATGTATTGATTGTCAAGGCACATACGTCGGACAAACAAAACGACATTTAAAGATTAGATTACAAGAACACAAAAATAGTATGAACCATTTACAATCGAACCACACGGCACTCACTCAACACGTTAGACAAAACCATCATGCATTTGATTTTTATAAAACAAGGATCCTAACTATAGAAACACAGTATAAAAAAAGAATAATTAATGAAATGATCCAATTTAAAATAGATAATAACTCAGTTAATTACAGGACAGATATTTCAAAACTTAGTGTAATATACAGTTCCATATTATAGATAAAGAAAGTTTAGTATGAAGAAAGAATATATATAGCAAGTAAGTACAGAGGAAAGATAATAGAGAATAATAATTTCATAGAAACAAATACTAAGAAATCTATCACATATAAATTAAAAGAATTACCGATACCATACCAAATGAGCTTGGGTACCTGGTCAGTAGTCATTTAGCCGTAAACAGAAAGTAACGGAAAAATGGAAGAGGAAAAGAAATTAGAAATTACAACGAAAGATGTACATTAACACACTAATTCAACAATGATGGAAGAAACAGGTAAAAAATAATTTATTGATGACTTTTAGTTAAAATAACTACTTTAACTTTAATAAAATAAACAAACTTCAACCTACATAGATAAACCAGGAGTTAACAATAAAGGCAGACAGAATAATTGACGTAGTGTTGAATGATTAAGTGTCAGGACAACTGGATAAAATTCAACAAAACATGTAAGTAAATTTTATTAACATGGTTTCTTGTTAAAAATAACAAGCTTACAACCAAACATTTAAATATATTGAGCACAAAAAAGAAGCAATTAATAAATTAATGACTACTATGAAATATTGACAAAGATGTTCTGCTAAAAATAATAAGTTCGCAACTAAACATTTAAAAATATGGAACACAATAAGGAATTAATTTAAGAATTATTGACCACAAGTTTTTAACATAATGACATAAGAAAAGACAGAATAACATACTTACATAGTATTAATTTATAGACAATCGTTATAAGATGGTATTATAGACTAATGTATAAACACAATAATAATTAATGACCACAAGATTTTAACAAAATAACGTAAGAAAAGACAGAATAATATACAGTTTGTTCAAATTACACATGAGAATGTTATACCGGTACCGCGTAATTGGATTATTCGGTAATCGGTATAATATTAAAAAGTTATTATTTTGAGGATCGTTTGCCGATAAGGAGATGAATCTCAAGTTATCGATGAAAACGCGAATTTATTTAAAAGGAAGTATTTATTATAGGCAACGGTAACTTTCCGTTGTCTATTTAAAAGTCAATATAAGAATGTACAATAATATGTTGTTTCGAGTGATTGACGAGGAACCAACCCGTTCTATGATGAGTCTAATTTATGACTGTTTTTCGTAAACCAGTTGCTAACTGTGTTCACGAAAATCCCTTAATTCGCAATTTTACCGTTAGCCTATCGTCGAACGCCAAGCGAGTCGCTCATGCTGCGTCGGTGTTCTTGGGGTCGTTCGTACGATCGGGCATTGGACTTCGTTTCCTGTCTTGAACGAAATCCAATGTTTCTTTGCTATGGAATATTCCCGAACATACGAAATACGAAGTGGAATATTCCGTGGCACAACAAGAATAACACCGATAAACAATAATAATTAATCAAACAACATTGTAATACGTCAATTAGAATAATTATAATAATTTCATATTAAGTACATTCATAATACACACACCATAAGTGTTAAGACATAATAAGTTGTAAAAATAATATGTTGATAGAAAATGAAATAAAATGATTCTGAGGAGGATCCCGACCTGTTGGAGAATCAGCTGGCGCACGGCGATCGATATTCGTCGTGCGCCTACCTGTTGCGGTGCTCTAGCACACGTTGTTCGGTTGAGCCGAAGATAGCCGAGGCAGGGCTTCGCGAAGCCGAGGATGTGCCTCGTTGGCATGCCGCGTCGAGCGAGAGGATGTCTCTCTCGCTTGACTTCGGTTTCGCTCACCGGCTATCTCGCTCAACTGACTTCAGCGCTCAACGTTAATTTCATATTCCGCAGCCATATTGAAAATTTGACACTCTTTCTCTACACATCCATTGGACAGCACGCACATTTTTTGGCTCAAGCTTTTCACGGACTTCTTTCATCGGACTTACTCAACCTCTTGCATCAGGACTCATTGCTCAAGGTAAGAGAGCACTGATATAATTCTGTGATAATTCACTGTCAGTGAGGAGAAAAATGGTACATCAGCACATGGTCTCACTTGTGGCGTGCGTTGCAGTACGTGCTGTACCACGTTCTCCTCATGTTAGTTTGCCGGCTTAATTAATATAATTAAGCATGTGCTTTATATTCACTGTATTTTCCCCCAGTAAATCTGCTGGGAAAGTACAGCGAATACTTTCTGCTCAATCGTGCATCCTCATTCTATGTTGTATTGTGCTACGAAGTACTGACTGCGGTACACGCACTGCTCTCAAAGCTCTAGCCAGTTATACTCAGCATAGAATTAATATAATTGTGTGCTGTGCAAATCTCAACTTCAAGATTCAATTTGTTTATTTATTTTATAATTTGTATCTTTTTTTCTAAATCTATATTTTGAACAATTTTCTAAATTAAACTGAATTTTGGTGTCAATTTTTACTTGGAGTGTTCACGCACTCATATTTAAATTGTACTTTGTACCACTTTTTTGGAAGGTAGAATAAACTGCTTCCTCAATATAACATCTACTTGGTCTGGTTTATTTTCCTCTTGCCTCGAGTGAGTTCTCACATTTTTTCAATACATCCACAGATCGGTCAAGCTAACTCGGATGAATTCTCAACATTTTTGGTCCTACGAGCCGGATACTCGACTCGAGCAAAGAGAGAACCAGGGTTTTTTACCTTCCGCTCTCACTACTACACGTTCTTCGGCTCATCTTGGGATAGGACTCTGCGTAGCCCGTCGCCAAACCACACGTGAGGCCTGGGAGACGAAGCTAGGACGCACATCAAGCTTCCCGGCGTTTGCTGAGCTCGAGGAGTTTGCCGAGACCAAGGTCAGAGCCTTGGAGATGGCGAAGGCCACGCCCAAATCTGGGACAAGCTCGGGCCGAGCGTCTTCGGCGAACCCTCCACCGGCATAGGCCGGGACGAACGGCGCTGCGACGCATCATGCAGGTAGTGCAGCACGTGGCGCTCCGCCATCAACCTTCATCGCAAACGAGTATCCCTGTGATTGCTGTCGGGCTCGGGGACCCTTTATCGTGATGTGTCCTGAGTTCCGGCGGCTCACTGTAGCTGATCGTCGCAAGATGGCGGAGAGAGCGCGGCTGTGCTACAATTGCGTTGGTCGGCACAACGCATGAGCCTGCAGATCAACCCGGAAGTGCAAGGACTGTTCAGGGCGGCATCACACCATGCTGCATCCGGCAGCGCCCCCTGCAACAGCTCCGGACGCACAACCGGCATAGTCTCAGGCACCAACGCAATAGAATGTCACCATGGTCGTCCTCTCATCGGCACAGCTCACACGAAACTGCTCAACATTATTGGCAACTGCATTAGCACACATACACACATCGGTATCAGCTCATCAAGCAAGACTTCTCATCGATCCTGGGTCGGAATTGACTTTCATTACGGAAGAACTCTTTCGTCGGCTCAACGCAACACGCAAGCACTTATCAATTCCAATCATAGGGGTCGGTGAAAGGCGCTCAACGCAGACACATGGCTCGGTACAGCTCACACTGTGTTCCACATACACCATGGAGAAAGTCACGGTACTGGCTCACATTCTCAACACGGTTACTACTCACTTGCCATCTTTTGAGTCGTCAGTTCGTACATGGCCTCACATAGTGAAGCTGAAGCTGGCGGACCCTGACTTTCTCGCACCACGACCAATCGATATCATAGTTGGAGCAGATATTTATGGATAGGTTATTAAACCAAATATTCTCAAGGGCACATCATCAGCACCTATTGCACAATTATCGATATTTGGGTGGCTCATCATTGGACCAACTAACTCATACCAATCTGACGCACTCACTGTTCATCATGCTGCGGTGCAACATGATGATCAGGAATTACAAAATGTGCTAACGAAATTTTGGATTCAGGAAGAGCCACCAAAGGACACAGTAAGTCAACTCACACCAGAGGAGCAGACATGCGAGGATTATTTTCGCGACACGCATCAGCGTGATTCAACAGGTCGGTACATCGTTCGGCTGCCTCTAATATCATCACCTGCGAATCTCGGAAGCTCACACTCGCGAGCATTTCAGTGTCTGCAACACACTCTACGGAAAATCTCAAAAAATGCTGAATACGGTCAGCTTTATACACAGTTCATGGACGAATACGAGCAACACGGTCATATGGTGAGGGCGTCAAAATCATCTCAAAGTGAAAAACATTATTACTTGCCTCACCACAGTGTTCTCAGACCAGACAGTGCTACCACAAAATTACGTGTGGTATTTAATGGGTCTAGCTCAAAATCGTCAGGAAAGTCTCTCAACGACATCATGCACACTGGACCAAATTTATTGCTCAATATTTCGGACGTGCTCATTTGGATCCGTCAACATAAACACATCTTTGCCACTGACATAACAAAAATGTATTGTCAGATCCGTGTTCATCCTGAGGATTGGAATCTTCAACGGATTCTATGGAAAGATGGTGAACTCAATCCTGTGCCTTTTCAACTAACTACAGTTACATATGGTACAAAGGCTGCCCCATACTTGGCAGTTCGAACACTTATGCAGCTTACCGAAGATGAAGGCCATCGTTTTCCGCTTGCTGTGCCAGCTATCAAATTTGGCAGGTACGTGAATGACATCTTCGGTGGGGCGGATTCAACTCACCAGCTCATTGAAATAGCTCAACAGCTCAAGAACTTGTGCATGGCGGGCGGTTTTTCACTCGCCAAGTGGCACTCGTCGGACCTCAAAGTACTTGCCAATATCTCATCATCAAGGTCAAGCTCAGCTATCTCAATGGACGACAGCGAGACAAAGATTCTTGGTTTGACTTGGCTTCCTAGTGAAGACAAGTTCACATTCGCATCCCGGTTCAACTCAGCTCAAGAAAGTTTCACGAACCGCCTCATTCTCTCTGAGGTGGTTCAGCTCTTTGATCCACTTGGTTTCATCTCACCGGTTGTGATAAGAGCCAAGATTCTTTTACAAGAGCTTTGGCTTCACAAGCTCAGCTGGGACGAACCACTGCCAACCCAGGTCTCAACACGATGGACTGCAATCAGGAAAGATCTCAAAAGTCTGGCCAGACTCTCAATTCCTCGTTGGTTTAACACATGGAGCAACTCAACAGTGGAATTGCACGGCTTCTCTGATGCATCTCAACTGGCCATGGCCGCAGTGATTTACATCACAGTCGACTCAACTTCCACAGGAAAGGTGGCTTCACTTGTCGGCTCAAAAACGCGCGTGGCAGCACTCAAGAAGCTCACCATACCAAGGCTTGAACTGACTGCAGCTTTGTTGTTAGCTAAGCTGGTTGCATACGTTCAAGCCATACTCAAGGTTAGAATCTCATCTGCTCACCTGTGGACGGACTCATCAGTAACTCTCACCTAGATCAAAGCACATTCTTCTCGGTGAAAGGACTATGTCCAAAATAGAGTCGCTCAAATACAGGAACTCACACCCAATGCTCAGTGGCGTCATGTGGCAGGCACAAGTAATCCAGCTGACTGTGCCTCGCGGGGCATATCAACATCTCAATTATCTTCTCATCAGTTGTGGTGGTCAGGTCCACCGTGGATGGTGAAGCCTGTTGAATTTTGGCCGAAAGCCACAACTGACGCAGAGGATTTGAGCATCATGGAAGCCCGACCGGGGGTAGCTCTCCTCGCGGCAACACAGACGCCAGAGTATCATTGGGAACTCATTCATCGCTGTTCTTCGCTCTCAAAATTATGTCGTCTCACCTCATATTGTGTCAGGGTAGTAGCAAAAATGAGGAGGAGGTTAGAATCGGCCGGAAACGCTCCACTCACTGCGAGAGAAATGGCTGCAGGAAACACGTTTTGGACGAAAGCCACGCAAGCCGTGTTCTTCAAGCACGAGATACAAGTGCTGTAGTCAGGGTCGCATCTTCCATCCGCTCACCTTTTCAGTCGATTAACAGCTTTCCTCGACCAGGAGGGCGTACTTAGAGTAGGAGGTCGCCTTGCTCAATCAGCACTCACTTATGAGGAAAGGCATCCTGCCATTCTACCTCGTCAATCTCGATTCACGACTCTCATTATTGAACAAGCTCACGTGCAAACTCTTCACGGAGGCACGCACTCACACTAGCTCAAGTTCGGCTAACACATTGGATCGTAGGCGATAGAGCTCCTGTGAAATCTCATATATTACATTGCGTGGTGTGTGCTCGACAGAGAGGAGGGCGGGCACAACAATTGATGAGTCAGCTTCCTTTGTCACGAGTCACACCATCGCGCGCATTTACTTACACAGGAGTAGACTACGCCGGTCCTCTCACGCTCAAAACTTGGAAGGGGCGAGGCAGTAAAACACACAAAGGCTGGATCTGCGTTTTTGTGTGTCTCGCCACTTCGGCTCTGCATCTTGAGGTCGTCAGTGACTATTTAGCTGACGGCTTTCTCTCAATGTTCAGGCGATTCTCATCAAGGCGGGGCATTCCTAACACTATCTATTCTGACTATGGCACTAACTTTGTTGGTGCACACAAATTCATATCTCAGATGTTCAGGAAGGCCTCGCAAGAGCATCATCTCATCGCTTCTTTTCTCGCAAATCAACAAATTGCATGGAAGTTTATTCCACCTGCGGCACCACATATGGGTGGCAAATGGGAAGCAGCTGTAAAGTCCGTGAAATTTCATCTGCGTCGAACGGTGGGTGATATTGCACTCACGTTCGAAGAGCTCTTAACGCTCCTGGCTCAAATCGAGGCTATACTCAACTCAAGGCCTCTGGAACCGCTCAGCGATGATCCAGATGATTCATCAGCACTTACGCTTGGACATTTTCTCATTGGTGAAGCGCTCACAATGGTCCCAGAGCCGAATCTGGAAGATTTAGCAATCTCACGGCTCTCAAGGTGGCAATGGTTGCAACAAAAGATACAACAATTTTGGCGACAATGGTCTGCACACTATTTACAACGGCAGCAGTCGATTTCAAAGTGGCATCACCCTAATAACATCATCAAAATTGGCTCGTTGGTCCTGCTCACGGATGAGCGCTTTTCACCGTGCAAATGGCCACTTGCACGAGTCACGGCGTTGCATCCAGGCAAAGACGGGCTCACCAGGGTGGTGACACTCGGAACTGCTACCACTACGCTCACCAGGCCGATCTCAAAACTCGCTGTCCTGCCTATCTCATCCAACACAGAGCAAAAAGTAATCATCAACCCCGTTGCTGATGGCGGGCGTAATGTTGGAGAATCAGCTGCGGCACGACGATCGATATTCGTCGTGCGCCCACCTGTTGCGGTGCTCTAGCACACGTTGTTCGGTTGAGCCGAAGATAGCCGAGGCAGGGCTTCGCGAAGCCGAGGATGTGCCTCGTTGGCATGCCGCGTCGAGCGAGAGGATGTCTCTCTCGCTTGACTTCGGTTTCGCTCACCGGCTATCTCGCTCAACTGACTTCAGCGCTTAACGTTAATTTCATATTCCGCAGCCATATTGAAAATTTGACACTCTTTCTCTACACATCCATTGGACAGCACGCACATTTTTTGGCTCAAGCTTTTCACGGACTTCTTTCATCGGACTTACTCAACCTCTTGCATCAGGACTCATTGCTCAAGGTAAGAGAGCACTGATATAATTCTGTGTTAATTCACTGTCAGTAAGGAGAAAAATGGTACATCAGCACATGGTCTCACTTGTGGCGTGCGTTGCAGTACGTGCTGTACCAGGTTCTCCTCATGTTAGTTTGCCGGCTTAATTTATATAATTAAGCATGTGCTTTATATTCGCTGTATTTTCCCCCAGTAAATCTGCTGGGAAAGTACAGCGAATACTTTCTCCTCAATCGTGCTTCCTCATTCTATGTTGTATTGTGCTACGCAGTGCTGACTGCGTAGCTGGTTTCACACACAGTCACAGCGCTCAAGCAACGTTCTTTGCAAGTGCTCTCATTGAGTCACTGCAATCTCTTTTCAACAATTTGCTGAGGGCCTGCAGTGAATCACACACAAAATCTTTCGCACTCATTATTCACAGCGTGTCGTGCTACGCAGTACTGACTGCGGTACACGCACTGCTCTCAAAGCTCTAGCCAGTTATACTCAGCACAGAATTAATATAATTGTGTGCTGTGCAAATCTCAACTTCAAGATTCAATTTGTTTATTTATTTTATAATTTGTATCTTTTTTTCTAAATTTATATTTTGAACAATTTTCTAAATTAAACTGAATTTTGGTGTCAATTTTTACTTGGAGTGTTCACGCACTCATATTTAAATTGTACTTTGTACCACTTTTTTGGAAGGTAGAATAAACTGCTTCCTTAATATAACATCTACTTGGTCTGGTTTATTTTCCTCTTGCCTCGAGTGAGTTCTCACATTTTTTCAATACATCCACAGATCGGTCAAGCCAACTCGGACGAATTCTCAACATTTTTGGTCCTTCGAGCCGGATACTCGACTCGAGCAAAGAGAGAACCAGGGTTTTTTACCTTCCACTCTCACTTCTCAACACGACCATAGGATCGAAACGTTAAGAAGAAGTACGAATTATTAAGGTCGTTGCCGAAGCTTTACCACACCAAGAACTATCGGACGAAAGATCGTTGCCAATCGACCACGATATCGATTCTGGTCGGCTCGAGCCCGGCCCTAGTTGCGGCAATGTACTCGTCGATCCGAAACACTTCATCGCAGAAATGCACCGGCAGTTTGACAAACATAGTGCTGGAATTGAGTGCTGCTTCCGGGATTTAGTGTGGCTTAGTTGCCATTCTAAAGGCTTACAGAGTATCCATACGTTCCAATGTCGAATGTACAACTACTCTGCTAAGATATCGGGTCTCCTTACAGACAAGGATTCAATGAATCCAAATCACTGTGCTGTTGCCGGCGCAATCTTAGCCGGGATTGGATATAGCCAGCTTCAACAGTTTTGTGCAATGCAAGTGTGAAGTCGTCGGTCTAATCACGTGACCACCCCTACTGCAAGCAGCTTAACGCCAAGCACCATTGCAACGACACCACCAACAAAACACCTGACTCATGCGATGAAGTGCGGAAGCAGGTCATGTGAGAGTGGTATAAGTGTGTGAGAGTAGAGCGAAGTATGGGCAATGGAGGAATGAAGAAACATAATTGTAATAAACAATATTCATAAAAATCGTTTATTCAATTACCATACATATTATTAACACTAAATATTTATTATTCAATTAATAATTGTTTACTTATTTATTGATTTGTTTATCCGTTTATTATTAATATTGTTTACCTTAATATGCATTTATTAATAATTATGATTATAATTTTTCCACTAATAATTCATTTGTTTTATTATTATTCGATTTGTTTAACCATTATAAACAAGTATTCTCAATTATTTAAGTGTTATAATCATTATCCGTTCGCTATAAATATTATGTACTTTAATATTCATTTATTCATTAGTTGTAAACATTATTCGCATTAACATTTGTTTAATACACGTGTTTGCTGAGGATGTGTATCTTTGATATATATGTGGTCACAATTTAAATATAATATTCAAAATAATTATTGTTATTCAGAAACATTTATACAAGTAATGGTCCGAACAATTTAAATTGCAAAAGACATCCACTTTGTTGCATATACATATTTTCAATATATTTAATAATACTCCTTGTCCAATGTTAAGCTGTAACGATGCTTCAAAGTCCACTATGAGCTAAGAGTAGCCAGTGTATGATGTCAGCGTTATCTTATCTCTGGAATGCTATCCCCATCAACGAGCGACGCGTGGCTAGCGCACCATGCCTGTAGTCCTTAGAACAATGCAAGGGTAGCATTGTACTGCGACGCGCAGAGACTCTAAGCGACGCACCGATTTTAGTCAGTCCCAATTCAACCGTCTTACAATTCTCATCGACACCGCTGAACGTGTAGTACCTTATAACTCGCGCCGTACTATAGGGATCGGCTTAGTAGTAAATAGATATAGTAAATCCGTTATGTGATCGATTGTATGTCCGGAAATATTGTCCGAAGTAAAGAAATATCGTGACTTCGCGTTAGATTATTCGCGTAAATTGTAATTCATTTCTGTACTTAGTTGTAAAGAGTTAATATACATTTCTACTATTTCTTACCTTTATAATTTCGAGTCAGAGTCGATTATTTCTATCAACCCTTCATCGGAATAATTCCATAATTAGTATTATTTTCCAAGTATCCCTACCTCAAGTCAACCTTTCTGTGCATACATTTTGCACGTAGGGTTCTCATCCATCTAATATCCGGTCAGTGCAAAGGCCTGCACGATCTAAAATCCTTTCTCGAATCCTCCCCTCTCCCTAGTACTGGATATTTAATGGGAAGGCGAAGGGCTGGTCGGAAATATCAAATCCGTCGTATCATTGCAGAAGCTTGTGGTTTACCGGCTCGTCCTAGAGGCAATAACAATCCGAATTGTTTGTACAAAGTAGATCCAGTCATTCGAACAATTATTAACGACTGTATCAACGAACTGTTAATCATTTCAAAATCGATCACCGCGAGTAAACCAAAAATCGTTTCCGTCGTGCGTTTAAATTTCGACGTCGTGAAATCTTCGAATCATTGGATTATTAGTTGGGAAACATCGGCATCGCTGGAATCCGCCGGAGTCATTCAACCCAGTAACGATTCGTAAATTGTCCCGCTACGCACATCCGCTCGTTCTATTACCAAGGTCATCAAGTGATTCCCGGAAGGAACGAAGGTACGTTTCATAATTTAAATTACATTAGAAATAACCAAAACAGACAAGGTCTCGATCCTTGACGGGCGCATTCCCGTTTAAACCCGAGGCCAACCCCTTTGTATTGTTAATCTGTCTATCGTCCTTTGCGCTCGAGTTCGTCGTTTTGTTCTCTTCTTTCATTTACTTTATTCCATTGAATTATTTTTATTTTATTTAAAAAAATTTTTTTTATATATTTAAAAATCCAGGACGTAACACAAGAGCTTCCATGCATGAGTAACAAAACGTATCAAGCAGCTCATGAGGTTATTGATGATGGATTCACCGAAGCTGCGTTGAAAGCTATGCGCGAGGCTGGACAAGAAGAAGCTGAACTCGCTCGAGCTTCTGGAGATGTAATTGATGGAATACCTCATATTACAGTAGTTTGTGACGGAAGTTGGATGACACATTCGTATGGCAAGAAGTACAGTTCACTATGTGGTGTGGCTGTAATTGTCGGTTATAAAACGGGCAAAGTACTCCACATACACGTCATGAATAAGTACTGTAGGACCTGCATTCAAGCAGAAAAGCGCGGAGTAAAACTGAAAAAACGTAGATGCTTCAAAAACTGGGGTACGAATCAGAGCTCGACGAGTATGGAGGCTTATGGATTCGTTAAAGGTTTCAATAGCAGCTTGCAGCAACATGGTTTAGTTTATTCAAAAATGATTGCGGACGGCGATAGCTCTACAAAAATAATTGTAGGGAAAGTCGAATGCAAAAATCATTTACTGCGAAACCTCTGCGACAAGATTAAAAAAATGCTAATGACAAAAGGACGAATAGGCACGACGGTGAGGAATGCGATCGAAGGCAACACTCTGCGGATTCGCGGCGTAGTTACGAAAGCGGTTCAGTATCTCAAAAATGAAGAGACATCCATGCAACAAAAAATTACCGATTTGAAGATGGATATTTCCAACGTTTCGAGCCACGTGTTCGGCGAACATAAAGACTGTCAAAGAATTGGCTATTTTTGTGATGGAGAGCGAAAAGTGGGAGAGGTCAATCTCGTACCGGAACTCAAACGTGTCAATCTGTGGGGTCAGCTGGAAATATCCTTGAGACAGTTGTCTGTAAACGTGAAAAGTTTGATAATCGACGAAGTCAACAATATTGTTGAATGCTTCAATGCATTGATCGCGAAACTGATCAGTGGGAAGCGCATCAACTATGATTTAAAGAGATCGTACGAAGCTCGTTGCTACGCAGCTGTTCAGCAATTCAATACCAGAGAAATGATGACGAGATTACACGAGACTCTGGAAACTAAACCGGAATAGCGTCACAACGATGGGAAATGAAGGAACAGCGAGAACTTTTGAGAGCGAGACAACGATACGAGGAAGTTCCTCCTGAGAAAAAGGTAAGCAGAAAAAGAGACTTGAGTGCTGCGAAAGATGCCGATTATGGACCAAATGCCGAGAAGCCGGATATGTCTACACAGGAGTATGCGGAGGCCTTGGACGAGCATGCGAAAATGCTTCAAGAATGGAAAGAGCGAAGACTTAAGATTGAGATGGAAACGAGAACAGAGGCCGATAGCGGATCTTGGCACTACTACCGGAGACGTCTCCTCACAGCGTCTCATTTCGGCACGGTTTGCAAGATGCGCCCACAAACTTCTTACAAAAATCAAGGGTCGATTCTTTATCCAGCGGATTTGAAATCCGTCGCAGCGGTTCAGTACGGCATTGACCGCGAGCTTGATGCACGTCGTAACTTAGCACAGAAAATGAGGATTGTAATCGAAACGTGTGGATTATTCATTGATCCCGAAATTCCTTACATTGGTGAATCTCCAGACGGACTAATCGATTGTGACGGAATAGTCGAAATCAAGTGTCCGTTTACATGTCGAGATCTCACGCCCGAAGAAGCTATTTCGCAGAAAATAGGAAGTATGCAGACACTTTACGGGAAAGAAACAGATGCGGGAATGAAGCGCAGACACTCGTACTACTATCAAATTCAAGGACAGCTGCATGTAACTCGTCGTCAATATTGCATATTTACGCTTTGGACACCGAAAGGAATGAGGACGGAAAAGATATACCATGACGATCAATTCTGGGCGGAAAAAATGGAGAAACAGCTGATAAAGTTCTACCAGGATTGTCTTCTCCCGGAAATCGTAGATCCTCGAGCTTGTCGTGACCGCCGAGGTTACGCAGCCATTCGCGAGCCTCAGTACATTTTAGAAGCAAAATGTCGCAAACTCGAAGGAAGAAAGACTAATCGGGCCAACGATACTATCGAAAATGCCGAAGAATCAGTCCCTTGAAACGAAGCACAAAATGTTCAATGCAGCTTGTTGTAGTGCATGCATTTGTTCGTTTTTGAATAAAGTATTTTACTTCGTCATACAATACACTTTGTTTCCGTGAAAAAAAAAATTTCACGATTTTTCTGCCAGAACGCTGCCGTGTTCTATCTAAACTGTCTGAATAGTCTAAAACGTCAAGAAAAGTGATTTGGGCGGAATGTCTAGTTATGTTTTTGTGTGCTTGTGCACATTTCTTCTTTTCAGCACGATAGCGTCCGCAACTCTCAAGCTATTGGGCTGAAATTTGGTGCACAAGTAAAGTATGGGTAAAGAAAGGATGAGTTCGCCTCTCGCGCAAATCCGACAGTGTTCATTATTACAATTTTTTTTTAAGATCACGTCTTGTGCTCCAACTTTTGCTATTTAAAAAAAGACATCGTGCTCAAATTTGATACTCCAGTGTACAGTTGTCAGTAAAAAAAATTGTCGTGAATACGTTGAAGGGTCCAAAACTTGTGCCCTATTAATATTCATGGCATTTTTAAATTTTCGATCAATGTCCTGTCGCGCTCTAACTTTCACAACTTTTCGAAGCTTCCTCTATGTGGAAGCCAAAATTAATAAACGTACTTCTTCATAGATCAAGGTTTATGAATCGCGGGAAATCATGATGGAGCTGTATACAAGGTCCTACTTTGCACACTTTTCAAGTAAAGTGAAACGTTTGATCGTTTTTTTTTCCTAGTGTAAAAATTTGAAACGAATAGTTTTCGATACGTCGGTAAGATCATATCAACGCGCAATTTTCTGAAAGCAAGTCAACATGTCAAAAAATTATAACTATTAAATTCAAGTTTTTATTAAATTATGTTCTACGGATTTTTCTGCCGAACGAAAGAAAATGCAATAATACAGGTCACTGAAACTCATAGTAGATATACGAGGGTGGTTTGAAAAGTCCGTGCAAAGTCAGAGAGAGGGCACTACTGCTGCCTATGGAAGTTATTTTCAGTTAGTAGCATCTCTTGGAAGAACACACACCAAGTTTCAGCCAGATCGGTTTATTTCTTTGTGTTTGGCGTTCGTTTGAATCGAAGAAGTCGAAAGGTTTTCAAAACATGGAAACATCCATCACGATAACGCACCAGCTCACACCTCAGCAGTTGTGGCCGCAAAACTGATGGAAGTAGGGTTCCAACTCATTCCACATCCCCCCTATTCTCCAGATTTGGCTTCCTCGGACTATTACTTGTTCCCCAACATGAAGAAATGGCTGGCGGGAAAAAGATTTTTCTCAAACGAGGAGGTGATTGCAGAAACGAATGCCTATTTGACAGACTTGGACAAATCCTATTATTCGGAAGGGATCAACAAACTAGAGCATCGCTGGACGAAGTGTATTAGTCTAAAAGGAGATTATGTTGAAAAATAAAAATGATCTATCCTAAAAAATTAAGTAGTTTTCATTTTTGCACGGACTTTTTAAACCGCCCTCGTATATTCGTTCGTAAGAAAAAAAGAAAAATAAAAACAAAGTGATAACTTGTAAATTCAAATACGCGATTGAATGCAACTGATGGTAACTTGACGACTTACCATCAGAGTCAGCGCTGGTATATTCGTGTAGCGTGCGTATCGGAATAATCGTGAACTATTGGACAGGAGAAACACGGGGAAAAAATACACATTTGCCACGCGGAAGATCTCATTGCCGAATTAATTAATTTATCGTGGAAAAAATGGTTCAATGGTGAGCTCTAATATGTTAGTTATGCCGCTCTGCTGTTTGTTTCCTGAAATGATAATCCGATTCAAAGTGATTCACTGTTTTTGAGGACAATGCTACTTCGACCGATCCAGCTGTCAAATGCATTGTTCTTCAATGTGCCGTTTGTCAACTTGTTAGATCCGCACCGAAAATTCAATTAACAGAGAGGCGTACAATATTTCTTCCTGTTTTTTTGAACCCCTTTATTCAATTTTACGGTAAGGCGTTTTGATATAAGATCTTCCGTAAGATTTGTCCGTATTTCACGGACTCCGACGTCACGATTCAAAAGGGCTAACCGTACTCCCCAGGGGCCTTAAGTGATGTAGGTGAAATGCGAAGTCTTGACAACAAGAAAAATCATCCACATAATAAGTCAAGTAATGTCAATACTAATAACTTGAGACAATTCACCTCAAAATCTTTCATAATCACTCTCAAATCGAATCAAGTCAGAGAACACATTATCAACAAAAAGAGAGTCAAGAAAAATTGGACTCGTAATCGGAACGTAATTATAAATATATATGGTCTCGCTCTGGTTCCATATTTGTGCACAAGAACGATAGTCAAACACCAATCGTGATTTCACCTGAGGCTGATTTTGATAAATTGATCTGACTGTCGCCAAATAGTCAAGCTTGTTTACCCCTCTCACTCTTAATGTCGCATTTGGAGATAGCTCAGTTGAATATTAATTCCTTACGAGGGCATATGGAACTAATTCAATCAACCATACTCGAGCGCAAATTTCATATTATCTCGTTGAGTGAAACGTGGCTTCATTCGTTTGTATCTGATAACTTGTTACGAGCAGAGGGATATTTCCTCTCTCGTAATAATAGTGGAAAGGGAAAAGAGGGTGGAGGAGTTGCTTGTTTTATACATAAGTCCCTAAAGGCAAAAAAATTAATGGCATCACCAAGCCAATATTCTAATGCTCCAGAATATTTAATTATCGCAATTACTGGATCTAATGCTAAGAAGCTTCTTTTTGCCTTGTATACAGACCACCAAGAGGTTCAATGCTAAGGGATTTTGTTGAACCTTTATGTAATTTCTCTCACATGTATGAAAATATTATTATAGCAGGTGACCTTAATTGTTATTTAGCTGGTAATGATTATGAATCAATTTATCTACGCCAATTAGCCTTCTCCTTTTCACTACACATTGTTGAATCTGCAACAACTCACCACACGGCAACTTCTGATTACTGAAGCGATGTATTCTTAATCGATAGTGAAGAAAAAATACTATCTTTTGTTAAATCCGAGGCTCCGTTTATAGCTGGAGATGATCTATTAAAACTTCATTATGTCTTTGAGGTGGAACCTACTATTGAGCATAACGTTACACGGCGAGTCTGCAATAATTTTAATGATAGAAGCTTTCTGAATTTTTTATCGAATAGATATAATTCTTCGGCACTTAGCAATTTTACCTCGAAATTCAGCTCTAATTCGAGTTGTAATTTGGGTACAATACCTGATGATATAAATACAATAGTTGATCTATCGTCTGGGGCATTTCTAGAGTCGTCGAATAAATTTGCGCCATTACGGTCTTTTTGTGTTCGTCGTCCTCCGGCACCTTGGCTACCACAAAATTTGAGAGAACGCATGGCTCAGCGAAATGTATTGTATATGCGTGCACGGCGATTTCGAAGCGTACTAGACCCTGCAATCTTTAGGAAGTATAGAGATAAACTTAAAAATGACTTAAGACTTGCGAAAAGTGAGTACCATCTTCAGAGATTGTCAACCATAACAGATCCGAACAAATTGTGGAAAGAGCTGGCGACTCTTGGTTGAGCCAAGTCGTCTTTTGCATCACCACTTAATTTCTTTCAACGATAAGAGCTTAATTCTGTTTATTCTGCTGTATCTAGTTAATTATCGCCTTGTTCATACGATGAGTTTCGCACGATGAGTTTATTAATTCAACCAGTTCGCCCTTTATTTAACTTTACTGAAATCACGTCCAACCAAATACGATTTATCATCACTACCAACTCTAGTTCCAAGTCATATGCGGCTGGTCCAGATGGTATTTCTTTGTTCCTAATAAATAAGTCTGTTGAGAATCCGTCTGATGGAGTTGACCGATCTGTGAATATATTGAATACACATGAAAACTCACTCTAGACAAGGTGATAAATAAAACCAGACATGTCGTTGTTATATTGTGAAAGTGGTTTATTCCACCTTCCAACAGGCGGTACAAAATACTAGTCAAATACATAATTTGTAAAAAACTGTTATGCCGGTACCGAGTAATTGGATTATTCGGTAGTCGGTATAATATTAAAAGTTATTATTTTTTGGGATCGTTTGCCGATAAGGAGATGGATCTCGAGTAAAAGATGGAAACGCGAATTTATATAAAAGGAAGTATTTATTATAAGCAACGGTAACTTTCCGTTGCCTTTTTATATATCAAAGTAAGAAGTACAATAATGCGTTGTTTCGAGTATTAAACGAGGAACCAACCGTTCTCTTTTCAATCTAATTTAATACTGTCCTTTCGTAAAGCAGTTGCTAACTGTCTTCACGAAAATCCCTTAATTCGCAATTTTAGCGTTAGCCTATCGCCGAACGCCAAGCGAGTCGGTCATGCTGCGTCGGCGTTCTTGGGGTCGTTCATACGATCGGGCATTGGACTTCGTTTCCTGTCTTGAACGAATTCCAATGTTACTTTGCTATGGAATATTCCCGAATATACGAAATACGGAGTGGAATATTCCGCGGCAAAACATCCCTCCCCCCTTTAAAGGAAAAATTTTTTCTTAAAAATTTTTTCTTCGATTGGTTTCTCGTATTTCCTCTTACAATTTTACTGTTTGATGTTATATAACAATACAATAAAATGTTTCATTTTTTCATTCGTTGACGATGAAGTTTTTCCTCTGCTTCTTATCGTCTTTCGTGCCGAGCGAGTCGTTCTCGGTTGAGGGGACGGGTGCATAACCTGGCCAGCTCGGATCGCGGTTGCTCTTCTGGCTGTTGTCGTCCGATCGGCTCGAGGTTGATGTTTACCTCGGCTGTTGCAGGGGTCGTTGCCCCGCTTGTCCTTGTTGGTGTTCGGTTTCGTTGATACCTATAACATTTAAACAGAACATAGCCAACCAAGGCTATCGGTGCTACTGCACCCAGTGAGTAGAAACTCATATTGTGGATGTGTTGCATCCCGTCTCCGTCTGTATTGACGCCGTCCATGATTTGGTCGGCTCGAGCTCCGAGCTTTTGAAGCTCTTCCGGGTCTCGCATCACGCTCTGCAGTGGAATTGTCTTCTCGGTCTGCGTAGGGGGCGCCTGGGCTTCAATTTTCGTTAACGTTAAATTGAACGATGGGAGATAGTTTTCCCGGATAATCTGTGAGGTCCGCCCGATGGTTTTTATGCTGAAATCTTGGGCGGTTACTATACATATGCCTACCAAAGCCAGTATGCCGGAATTTTTCTAAATTACCATTACTATGTATGACATGTTTTCCTTCGTGCTTTTTCAATTAAACAAGTTTTCATTTTATCTTGTTTCTCTTATTGGAGTTCCTTACCTTGCGCTTTTATTTAGCTTTTATTTCATTTTAGTGCTCTATAAAGAGCTTCAGGCGGTTTGCATGCACTGCCTGAGTTTTTCGTCCCTTTCGGATGACGTAATTGACGGGGGGCCTCTTTTCTACTATTTCGTGAGGTCCCGTCCACTTCGGGGTCAGCTTCGCTAACCGCCCCCTGCGCACCGTCTCGTCGCGGAGGAGTACGCATTCGCCGACGCGGTACTCCTGCACCTATGCGCCTTGGTCGTATGTAGTCTTCGACCGTCTTTTCGCGCCTTCCAGGTTGTCTCGTGCTACAGTCCATGCGGCGCGTAGTCGTTCGCGTAACTCTTGGACGTAGTCGTCGTACGCATAGGTGCGGCGGGGCTCCTGCTTCACGGCAGTCGGTAACTCTGCTTCGCGTCCGTATACCAATACATGGGGTGACAATCTGGTCCCCGTATGTGGAGTGGTGTTGTACATGAACATTGCGTACGGCAGCCACTCGTCCCAATTACCTTGATCCTCATTTATGAAATTTTTCAGGTATTCTGCAAGGGTACGATGCGATCTTTCGAGAGCGCCATTTGATTCCGGATGGTAGGCCGTCGTTTATATCTTTTTGATTCGGAGCAGTCGACATATTTCTTTGAAGGTCGAGCTGAGGAAGTTCGTGCCTTGGTCTGATAATATTATTTCCGGTGTCCCGTGCCGGCAAATTAATTCTTCTACGAGCGCCTTTGCTACTGTCGAAGCCTCTTGGTTCGGCAGTGGAATCGCTGCGCTGTACTTGGTCAATGCGTCTTGGATCGTAAGTATGTATTTTTTTCCGTTGACGCTCTCTGGTAGCGGTCCTACGATGTCGACCGCAACCTTTTCAAACGACCTCGAGGGGGTGTCGGTTACTACCATCGGTACTCGTTCTCTTTTCCTGATTTTATTCTTTTGACAGGATTCGCAAGACGATATATAATTCTCTAGATCTCTTCTCAGGCCGGGCCAGTTGTATTTGGTCCGAATTCGATGTAACGTGCGCCGTATACCTTGATGCCCTCCTATGGGGATGTCGTGGTATTCTCTAATTATTTTCTGGCGGTCATCGGCAGAAGGAGTGGTTACGCCACTGCGGCAGTCGCTATACTCTTTTATCGCGCTGTCTTCATCCGTGCTGCAGGAAGTTCGTGGGCTACGGGCCCCGCCGTGCCTCGCTTCCTCAGCAGGCCTTTGCGGTGCTCTGTCCGCAGTTTCTTCGCTCGGTGTGCCCACCGGTGGCTCCGCCGTTGGGTCTCTCTCTCTCTCGAGCGGCCTTGCAACGTTTGCCTTTCGCGGCCTTCCGCGCTTCGCGGGTCCGCCATACTGTGCTGGGCCCGCTCTGTCCTTGTCAGCGGTGCTCGCAGTCTTACCAGTGGCTTGCGTTGCGTGGTCTGCCCCTTCCCCGACCGCACGGCTTTTCGGCGGGGCTGTGGGGTTCAGTAGAGCGTTCTGCAGGCACGCTGCGAATCTCTCTATCCTCTTCTGGCGCATTGACCAGCGCGGCCTCTCTCTCTGCCGCGTTGCTAGGCTGGCCCGGGGTATTCTCGGCTCTCCGCTTTGTGCGGCTGTCCGTACCCGGGCGCTTGCTGTCCTCGTCTCGCTCGCGGGCGAGCTTGACCTCTCGCTCCAGCGAGCTACCATGGCTATACGGGGTATCTTCGGCTGTCCGCTTTGTGCGGTCTTTCGTGGTGCCTACTTGCCCCGTCGTGCTGTCCTCTTTCGACACACGGACTTCGTTCTCTGCTCTCGCTTGGGCCCTCGTAGTAAGGCATATTCGACTTAGCGCATCTCCATTCGTATTGCGCTTTCCTGCCTTGTACTCTACGTTAAACTCATGTTCCGCCAATTTAATTTTCCAACGCATCAATCTCGAACCTGGGTCCTTTACTCCGAACAGCTAGGTGAGCGGTTGGTGGTCTGTCACTACTGTGAAACGGGTACCTTAAATATATGGCCGGAATTGAGCTAGGGCCCATACTATCGCGAGTAGCTCTTACTCCGTGTGTTACTATGCCGACGAGTTATACTGGTTGCCTTGGGTATCCTCGACTCTCCGCTTTGTGCGGCTGATCGTATACCCGATTGCGTTATCATTCTCTTTTTTGTGGGACTTTCTGTCTTGTCCCACTTGGGCTCGTGTGGTCGCATATGTGCGACTAAGAGCATCTGCAACAGTATTTCTTTTTCCGGCTTTCTGCATTTTACCGGACCCATGCCCCGATTTTACGGTCTTCCCAGGCAAGGGTTTTGATCCGAGGTCATTCGATCCGACCTTAAAGGGTGCGCGATCTTGCACCTCGTGCGTGCGCTGTCGCTTGTTCCCTCGTAGTTGGAATACACTGTTGTATTCGCACGCTATTCCTGCGCAAGCTGCTTGCTTTTCACTGCTGGGGGGCACCAAGTCGGGCTTCCGTCGTTGCTGCGCGAAGCGTTTGGCCCCCGTGCTCGTTGAGCGTACGCGTAGTGCCTTGACCTGCCGGCTCCGTACGGCCTTCGCTATCTCCGACGGCTCGAGTGTCGCCGACGGCCGTTGCACTTCTCCGTCGTTTTTATAACCATATAAACTCACTTTATTAGGTTTTGACGGTGTGACACCGAATCTCGCTACTTTTCCTCAGCTGATTCCGTTCCTCATAGGTAGTCCGACAGATTTATTCTCCTTGGCGGCATCCGTGTTAGACCCGTTTCCGTAAAGAGAATTTGTCTTCGTAAGCAGGCCTATGTATTTGCACGTGGCTGCAGTTCTACCGCGTGGTGACGAATTTATCCTCGTCGCGCCGTCCCTTAGCGGCATGCAGTGCCCATACAACTTGAGCATCTCGCCATGCAGGATGTCCGCTTTATGCTGCTTGATAAAGTCCATGCCAAGTAATCCGTTGACCTTCAACGGCACATTGTTCGGAACGATGTAGAACCAATGCTCTACATTTAGAGCCGGTGTCTCGAGTACAATTTTAGCTATCCCGAGAGGGGTGAATTTTTCACCTGCAACACCCTGTAATTCCACGGAGCACCTGCTCACCATGGTCTCGGGCTTGAGACAGCCGTCCTTGATTATGCTGCACTGCGCTCCGGTGTCCGCTTTGAGGGTGAGTACCCCGGTCGTGGCCAACGGTGCATCGATATCGAAGTCGCTGGCGGTGGCACTCGACGCCGGCAGCGTTACTTGTAGAAGCTGCAGCGTTGTTTTCTTCTGCTTGCACGCAGGTCTCTGCTGAACAGTTAGCGTATTCAGTCTCAGTGCGCCCAGCGCGTTCACGCCTGCAGTGGCTGGATCTGGCCCCGCAGTTACCGTATTTTTTGCATCTTTGTAGCCTGCGATTCTTGGCTGTCGGGGCGGCTGCGTTGGCTCGCTTTTATTCTGCGACAGTCTCTTCCGGCATTCCTTCCACATGTGGCCTTTCTTCTGGCAGTAATTGCAGGTTTATTCCACATTGTGGATTGACTTGTTTTCACTGGGTACTGGTAGGCTTACTCGTCCCGTATTCTGGGTGCAGTCTCGAGCCATGTGTCCAGGTTTTCCGCAGGTGAAACAATTTTCTCCCTGCCGGGGTGATGCGCCTTGGGACCTTCTGGGGTGGCTTAATACTCCACCTACCCCTCCCTCTGGCTGCACCATATTCGTGATCTCGATGGCTCCTGTAACAGACTCGTGGAGGGTGGCGTAATTACGAGATCTCACCAGAATTCGGACCTGCCCATGCAGTCCATTTTCGAAGTTGGCCTGGGCGCTCTTCCGTGTTATTTTTTCGACGATGCGCATCTCCAACATCGAGGTGGCTTCCTCGCAGAGTTTTTCTATTATATCGACGGTGACACACTCAGTCCTGGCGGCGTATAACGCGATGTCCTCACCCTGGCCCTGCCGGAGGGAGTTGAACTCTACTTGTAACGCAGGCAACGACTTCCGCTTTCCGTACAGGGCCTCCAGCTCGGTTTTAAGCTGTGCTACCGAGAGGATAACTTTATGCTTCATCTCTCTGGACGCCCTTCCCTCGAGCTTGCTGCTGAGCACCAGTTCCAACAGGATGTCTTGATCCTGGGGCGCTACTCTCTTGAAAACTGTCTCGCACGATCGCAAGAAGGCATCTAGTTCGTCAGCGTTGCTGCCGTCGAAGCGCTTTATATTTTTCAAGGCCAGCCCCAGGTCGAGTGTCCGACTCGGTGTTTCCGACACCCTCCGTTGTTTCTTCTGGAACACGGGATCCGCAGGGGGATAATCCGATTCTTCAAATCGGGTTTGCCTCGACCGCGGACGTGGTATTGGACGTTCTTCCAACCCTGTATTTCCCAGCCTCCGCGATAGTTCGGCGTTTTGCTCTCGTAGGGACCGGATGAGTTCGTACTCGTCCGCACCTACCTCGTTGAGCGTGTCCGCCAAGTTCCGTCTCGCCGACGGTGCTTCGGCCTCCCTGAGTTCGCGATCGAGTTC
The DNA here is from genome assembly GCA_963942595.1 of Cylloceria caligata. NCBI lineage: Eukaryota > Metazoa > Arthropoda > Insecta > Hymenoptera > Ichneumonidae > Cylloceria > Cylloceria caligata. The sequence continues at coordinate 19,733,670 of OZ012709.1, read as the reverse complement.
GCGTTGGCCTCTATTGTGCTCACGCTGCAGCCTCTCGCACTGGCGTCGCGCTCTTTCAAGTTCGCGTTGGCTTCGGTCGACCGCTTCCAACCGATCGCGTACTCTCGCTGGTACCGACCGGGCTGTCGTACCGGTAGCTGCTGAAAAACCTACACGATCTATGGTTCACATGTTTTCTATTTCTCGCTCAACCATGTCCTCGGTGATGCGTTCAGGCGTTTGCTCGCCAGTGGCCATATTAAGCAAGTCGTCGCTAACGTTGCTGTCATGATCCCCGAATGACGCACCCCTACGTGGGTTTACGCCAAACTGGGCCGTCAGTCTGTCCGCCAGGGCCCCTTGTCTGGACGAAGGGATTCGCCCCGACGGCGAGAGCTCGAATAGCGCCCTGCGCGCTTCGTAAACGATGTCTCCTACTGCCGCAGCTGAACCGGCTGTAGGGTCTACTTCTTCGCCGGGCAACGTCGTCTCTAGCGAATTGCCCCTATTTCTTGGTCGGGCTCCTCTAGGATCTGACATGCTTGCAAATTTCTCGGCTAACTCTACTTTAGAATATTCCCACAAAATCTCAAGAGAAATATGTATCTAGTGGAATATTTTCCCAAATATCGGTTCTACGCTGGCTTTAGTTTACTGGCTATATGTATAAGTATAAAGTAACCGCCACTTACAGATAGATGATCTAGAAGATTGTCCTTTCCATACTGTTGTTCTCGGGTGCCGTTCCTCCGGTGCTGTAGACCTGTTGTCTCGTAGCTTCCCTCGAAGGCTGGTCCAGTTATCCTCCCTGGTACCGTTGACCCGTATCTCCGTTGGTTCCTGGGTTCGTCCTTGGTGCGTCGCCAACGATTGCGCGACGGTTTCTTTTCGAGTAGCTGCTGTGCGTACTCGGTTGCACACTTTGTGCGGTTTTCCGCGACTTGACGTGACACCGTCAATCGGGACTTTAAACGGTTGACCGATACGTCACCCCGCACCGACGTTCACTTCACGGCTTCGCGTTAGATTAGTCGGGTTTTCACGAACTACACTGGTGTCCTTGCACGCGTCGTAGTCGTCACTTCAGAGTATTCTCAACTTTGTCCAAAACACTTTTGTCCTAATAAATCACGAATCACTTAACTTCGGCAGATCCCACCGCTACCACCAAATGTTATGCCGGTACCGAGTAATTGGATTATTCGGTAGTCGGTATAATATTAAAAGTTATTATTTTTTGGGATCGTTTGCCGATAAGGAGATGGATCTCGAGTAAAAGATGGAAACGCGAATTTATATAAAAGGAAGTATTTATTATAAGCAACGGTAACTTTCCGTTGCCTATTTATATATCAAAGTAAGAAGTACAATAATGCGTTGTTTCGAGTATTAAACGAGGAACCAACCGTTCTCTTTTCAATCTAATTTAATACTGTCTTTTCGTAAAGCAGTTGCTAACTGTCTTCACGAAAATCCCTTAATTCGCAATTTTAGCGTTAGCCTTTCGCCCGAACGCCAAGCGAGTCGCTCATGCTGCGTCAGCGTTCTTGGGGTCGTTCATACGATCGGGCATTGGACTTCGTTTCTTGTCTTGAACGAATTCCAATGTTTCGTTACTATGGAATATTCCCGAATATACTAAATACGGAGTGAACTATTCCGCGGCACAACAAAACAATAAAAGTGAAAATAAGTTCAAAATAAGTTAAATTTAGAAAAAAATACAAGTTATAACAACAAAAATAAACAAATTGAATTTTTGACTTTGAGTTTTGACCAGCACACAATTATATTAAGTGTTGAGTGTGACTGAGCTTGAGCATAGAGAGCGGTGCGCGTGCAGCAGTCAGTGCTGCGTAGCACGCCACGCTAGAGAAAAATGAGTGCGGTAGATTTTATCAACCATTCACTGCAAGCCCTCAGCAGTTCGGTGAAGAGAGGTTACAGTGAATAGATAAGAGCACTTGCAATTAAAATTGCTTGAGTGCTCTACATGGATGAGACAAGCTACGCAGGCAGCACTGCGTAGCACAATACAACATACACTAAGGATGCACGAGTGAGCAGTGTATAGTCACTGTACATTCCCAGCAGATTTTCTGGAGAAAAGTACAGTGAATATAAAACACCTGCATAATTATATTAATTATACTGGAAAAACACAGTAAGGAGAGCGTGGTGCAGCATGTGCTGCAGCGCACGCCACAGAGTGAGACAAGACTGGTGATGTACCGATATTTCCTCCTCACTGACATTGAATGGCCCTGCATTATATCAGTGCACTCTTACCTTGAGTTTTGAGTCCTTGTGAGCGAGAGAATTGAGTGATTCCGGTGAATAACGACCAAGAAACAGTCCAAGAGAGTCCTGCTGAGCGTGCTGTTCTGCCGATGCGTAGCCAAAAAGTGTCTAAAATTTCAACATGGCTGCGAGTATGAAAGCGTCGTTGGGCGCTAAAGTCAGTTGAGCGAGATAGCCAGTGAGCGAAACCGAAGTCAAGCGAGAGAGACATCCTCTTGCTCAACGCGGCGTGCCAACGAAGGACAGCCTCGGGTTCGCGAAGCCCTGTCTCGGCTATCTTCGGCCCAACCGAACGCAGTGTGCTAGAGCACCGCAACAGGTAGGCGCACGACGAATATCGATCGCCGTGTGCCAGCTGATTATCCAACATTCCGCCCGCCATCAGCAACGGGGTTGATGATTAATTATTGCTCTGAGTTGGATGAGATAGGCAGGACAGCGAGTTTTGAGATCGGCCTGGTGACCGTAGTTGTAGCAGTTCGGAGTATCACCACCCTGGTGAGCCCGTCTTTGCCTGGATGCAATGCCGTGACTCGTGCAAGTGGCCATTTGCACGGTGGAAAGCAATCATCCGTGAGCAGAACCAACGAGCCAATCTTAATGATATTGTTAGGGTGATGCCACTTTGAAATCGACTGCTGCCGTTGTAGATAGTGTGCAGACCATTGTCGCCAAAATTGTTGTATCTTTTGCTGCAACAATTGCCACCTTGAGAGCCGTGAGATTGCCAAATCTTCGAGATTCGGCTCTGGGACCATTGTGAGTGCTTCACCAATGGAAAAAGGTGCAGGCGTGAGTGCTGATGAATCATCTGGATTATCGCTGAGCGGTTCCAGAGGCCTTGAGTTGAGTATAGCCTTGATTGAGCCAGCAGCGTTGAGAGCTCTTCGAACGTGAGTGCAATATCACCCACCGTCCGACGCAGATGAAATTTCACAGACTTTACAGCTGCTTCCCATTTGCCACCCATATGTGGCGCCGCAGGTGGATTAAACTTCCATGCAATCTGTTGATTTGCGAGAGAAGAAGCGATGAGATGATGCTCTTGCGAGGCCTTCCTAAACAGCTGACGTATGAATTTGTGTGCACCAATGAAGTTAGTGCCACGGTCAGAATATATGGTGTGAGAAATGCCGCGCCTCGATGAGAATCGCCTGAACGTTGAGAGAAAGCCGTCAGCTGAGTAGTCACTGACGACCTCAAGATGCAGAGCCGAAGTAGCGAGGCACACAAAAACGCAGATCCAGCCTTTGTGTGTTTTACTGCCTGGCCCCTTCCAAGTTTTCAGCGCGAGAGGACCGGCGTAGTCTACTCCTGTGTGAGTAAATGCGCGCGATGGTGTGACTCGTGACAAAGGAAGCTGACTCATCAATTGTTGTGCCCGCCCTCCTCTCTGTCGAGCACACACCACGCAATGTAATATATGAGATTTCACAGGAGCTCTATCGCCTACGATCCAATGTGTTAGCCGAACTTGAGCTAGTGTGAGTGCGTGCCTCCGTGAAGAGTTTGCACGTGAGCTTGTTCAATAATGAGAGTCGTGAATCGAGATTGACGAGGTAGAATGGCAGGATGCCTTTCCTCATAAGTGAGTGCTGATTGAGCAAGGCGACCTCCTACTCTAAGTACGCCCTCCTGGTCGAGGAAAGCTGTTAATCGACTGAAAAGGTGAGCTGATGGAAGATGCGACCCTGACTACAGCACTTGTATCTCGTGCTTGAAGAACACGGCTTGCGTGGCTTTCGTCCAAAACGTGTTTCCTGCAGCCATTTCTCTCGCAGTGAGTGGAGCGTTTCCGGCCGATTCTAACCTCCTCCTCATTTTTGCTACTACCCTGACACAATATGAGGTGAGACGACATAATTTTGAGAGCGAAGAACAGCGATGAATGAGTTCCCAATGATACTCTGGCGTCTGTGTTGCCGCGAGGAGAGCTACCCCCGGTCGGGCTTCCATGATGCTCAAATCCTCTGCGTCAGTTGTGGCTTTCGGCCAAAATTCATTAGGCTTCACCATCCATGGTAGACCTGACCACCACAACTGATGAGAAGACAGTTGAGCTGTTGAAATACTCCGCGATGCACAGTTAGCTGGGTTGCTTGTGCCTGACACGTGACGCCATTGAGCACTGGGTGTGAATTCTTGTATTTGAGCGACTCTATTTCGGACATAGTCCTTCCACCGAGAAGGATGAGCTTTGATCCAGGTGAGAGTTACTGATGAGTCCGTCCACAGGTGAGTAGATGAGACTTTAACCTTGAGTGTAGCTTGAACATACACAACCAGTTTTGCTAGCAACAACGCTGCAGTCAGTTCAAGCCTTGGTATGGTGAGCTTCTTGAGTGCTGCTACGCGCGTTTTTGAGCCGACAAGTGAAGCCAACTTTCCTGTGGAAGTTGAGTCGACAGTGATGTTAATCACTGCGGCCATGGCCCGTTAAGATGTATCAGAGAAGCCATGCAATTCCACTGTTGAGTTGCTCCATGTGTTAAACCAACGAGGAATTGAGAGTCTGACCAGACTTTTAAGATCTTCCCTGATTGCAGTCCATCGTGTTGAGACCTAGGATGGCAGTGGTTCATCCCAGCTGAGCTTGTGAAGCCAAAGCTCTTGCAAAAGAATCTTGGCTCTTATCACAACCGGTGAGACGAAACCAAGTGGATCAAAGAGCTGAGCCACCTCAGAGAGAATGAGGCGTTTCGTGAAACTTTCTTGAGCTGAGTGGAACCGGGATGCGAATGTAAACTTGTCTTCACTGGGAAGCCAAGTCAAACCAAGAATCTTTGTCCCGCAGTCGTCCATTGACATAGCTGAGCTTGACCTTGATGATGAGATATTGGCAAGTACTTTGAGGTCCGACGAGTGCCACTTGGCGAGTGGAAAACCACCCGCCATGCACAAGTCCTTGAGCTGTTGCGCTATTTCAGTAGGCTGATGAGTTGAATTCGCCCCACCGAAGATGTCATCCACGTACCTGCCGAATTTGATAGCTGGCACTGCAAGCGGAAAACCATGGCCTTCATCTTCGGTGAGCTGCATGAGTGTTTGAACTGCCAAGTATGGCGCAGCCTTTGTACCATATGTTACTGTAGTTAGTTGAAAAGACACAGGATTGAGTTGACCATCTTTCCATAGAATCCGTTGAAGATTCCAATCCCCAGGATGAACACGGATCTGACGATACATTTTTGTTATGTCAGTGGCAAAGATGTGTCTATGTTGCCGGATCCAAATGAGCACGTCCGAAATAATGAGCAATAAATTAGGTCCAGTGTGCATGATGTCATTGAGTAATTTTCCTGAAGATGTTGAGCTAGAACCATTGAATACCACACGTAATTTTGTGGTAGTGCAGTCTGGTCTGAGAACACCGTGGTGAGGCAAGTTATAAGGTTTTTCACTTTAAGATGATTTTGACGCCTTCACCATATGACCTAGTTGCTCATATTCGTCCATGAACTGTGAGTAGAGCTGACCGTATTCAGCGTTTTTTGAGATTTTCCGGAGAGTGTGTTGCAGACACTGAAATGCTCGTGAGTGTGAGCTTCCCAGATTCGCAGGTGATATGAGAGGAAGCCGAACGATGTACCGACCTGTTGAATCACGCTGATGCGTGTCGCGAAAATGATCCTCGCAAGCCTGCTCCTCTGGTGTGAGTTGACCAACTGTGTCTCTTGGTGGTGTTACGTCAAATCCGCGCGGTGTTTTTACAAGAACCGACAAATTTGAGACGTGTGAGGCGTTTCGGCGTGAGTTTTCCGTACTCTGACCAAAGAGAATGAATTCTCCCTTTACCACACCTGACAAGAAACACCGAAGACGCAAGCCCCCTTTTGAGTCTAACCTTTCGGAAAATTACTCGGGACAGGGCTGAGAATGCTCGTTCATTATTCGCGTTAACCCGTCACTCCTCTCGATAAACTAAATTGATAAATTACTCCGCGGAAGAAGGGATTCTAGGTGGGAAGGGAAGTGGGTAGGTTACTTTCACTTGGAAAAAAAAATTTACGGAAATATCAGATGAAATAAATTAGAAAAATTGGGTTGGTACTTACGTTTGGTTTTCCTGGTGAAGTTGTTTCGCTGGTAACCAATGCGTGAAAGGGAAAATTAATGGCAATCGCTTGTACAAAATCGTTACACTCGATGAATCGTGAAGCTCTTAGAATTTATTCAAATAACCGAATAATTGATACACGTACGTTCGCTATTACCGTGCGCGAGCGATCGTTATTTCTCGACGCAATATACTTAACGCGATACTTGTGGTTCGATAAAACAGTAAAACGAAATAAATAGTGTGGACTTGTACAAAAACGGCAGAAAACAATTGAATTTAATTTCTTCTAAACTTTAGATAAATTCCGTCTGATTAAAACTGAGAAAAAGTAAATTCGAACTGAATTTAGACTGTTCGACCGTTTTTATTTTCAGTACTCACTCTAGACTTTGACTGACGCCACAGGGTGGGGTTCCTCCGCGGTAATTATCGCCAACGGGCTGTCTACTGACTGATCGGTGACTGACTGTACTATCAACTGTATACACTTGGTGCTAACTGTTAACTGCCTTTTTTCGGGCATTTTCCCGTCCTTATATAGATCCTGGAGGGCTTAATTTTCTATGCAGGGGTTTCTTGGAATTACAATAGAACTCGGACTTTGGACTTTATCGATAATCCATTTTTTTCTTCTAGCTGTGACGTCGTCGTCGTTCGATTCCTTTCCTGAGTTGCATGCGAGGCGATACCACATGTCGTGAAGTAGTTGAAGGACTATTCCTTGTTTTGGTAACACGCGTCGAGATAGAGAGAGAGAGAGAGAGAGAGAGAGAGAGAGAGAGAGAGAGAGAGAGAGAGAGAGAGAGAGAGAGAGAGAGAGAGAGAGAGAGACAGAGAGAGAGAGAGAGCGAAAAGCGCCTTGGTCAGGCAGCGAGGTGTCGAGGGTTTCAGGCCACGCTGCGCTGTAGATCTGAGTCGCTTCCGCTGTCCCTTTTATGACTAATACCGAATATAGTTCTTCGATAATGTTAAACTTATTGTAATTTGTTCAGTGTATATTCCCTCGAGCGTATAGTTACATAAGATTCCGTGTAGCCTCTATGGCGCTGCGTGTTCTCTGCCGGGGAGACTGCTGGCTGACCAACGTCACTGCGCCTTTAGAACAATGAAAGAGGTCCGCCAAGGCATTCGACACGCGCATACGACGCTCAACAATTACAAAGGAATAAAAAAACGCTTGTGATAAATAAAGTCCCAACAGTGTCTACTTTTTAGAATCGACCCATCGCCCATGCACAACATAATTTGGTCCTTCGAGTATTCCGGGCATCAGCGCTGGATTAAAAAAAATTAATAAAAAGTCCAGTAGGAGTTTCGAGAAAGTAACGACGCGCAAGCGGACAATACAACAACAGAAATCTCAGCTTCATCACGTGCTTCGAGAAAATCAGTGCAGAATTTCGAGTGCCACATAAGAAATTATTCTCTCGATCTCCTTACAACATCGACGTCATCCACGAGTCGAAACATTTTTCGCATTCAAGAGTGGATCGTCAATTTATTGGAAACAAAGGCTCCGCGATCAACCTCCAACGGACGCATTGGGTTTCGTGCAAGAGAGCGCCACTACAACGATACGATTCCGGGAAACGTTCGCACTCATAACGATTCTCGGTATACAAATTCGACGAGAAACAGTTGTTCAAGTCGAAAAACGACAAAACGCGATTCGTTCAATAAAATACGATTCGTTCAAAAAATTCACGTCGTGAAAAAAATTTCGAGGTTATACACACGAATATTCGTGGATCACGTCAATCGACATCATCTTTGAAGTGGCTGGTACAATCCAGCATTGACGCCAGGATCATCGAACCGGATAGTACAACGGTGCATACATGCCCGTATCACACTCACCTCCGAGAAAAGATACATCCGAAGCATCGCAGTCTACGTTTCGTCCTCCGCAGCAGCCAGAGTCTCATCCTACGTCTCGTCCAGGATCGCGTCCTACATCTCGTCCAGGATCTTGTCCTACGTCTCGGCCAGGATCTCGCCCCACGTTTCGACCATGGTCTCGAGTATCGCCACGCGTATCATCGCCAGATATACAAGGTAGTAGAATAAATATGGGAGATCTAGCTCAGTTCAAAACCGATAGAAAAGTCATAAAAGGTCAGTTAACGCGTATTACGAAGGCAATTACAGCATTCACAGAGGGAGACAGCCTTATGATAAATTCGATACAGCTCAGACGAGGATTGAACTAATTGAGGACACTGACGCTCATGCCGAGGAACGTGCTAGCTTCGAAGCTGTGTATTACAGAACTGCAGCATTGGCAAAACAGTTACTAGCTCCGCTTCCAGCTTCGCAAGCCAGTGGTCAAGCACGTATCAATAGAACGCAGTTAGTACAACAAGACGGTCAAGAATCAGTTGCTGGTTCAAGCATCAAATTGCCAACACTCAACCTTCCCAAATTCGATGGTCATTATGCGCAATGGCTACCGTTTCGTGACACGTTCGAAGCGTTGATCGACAAAAACGAAAGTCTATCAGATACTCAAAAATTCTACTACTTGCGATCTTCTCTTCAAGGAGTCGCAGGTCAAGCAAGTGATTCGCTAGAGACCAGTGCAGCAAATTACATAGAAGCATGGAATCTCTTGAAAGCACGATTCGAGAACAAACGACTATTGATTCATCATCACGTTCAAGGGCTCTTTGAAATGGCTACGATTCCCAAGGAATCAGCCTCACAATTACGAAAACTACTCGACGATACGTTGAAACATTTGAGAGCACTCAAGACACTCGGTCAACCTACAGAACAGTGGGATAGTTTGATAATTCATATGATGGCGTCAAAGCTCGATCCTGTCACGAGACGGAAGGGGGAAACAAACAACACGGCTCAAAACATTCCAACGTTTGACGAACTGACCGAATTCTTGACTCAACATTGCGCAATGCTAGAAACCTTGAATCCGTCGAAACAAGCATTGAGCAAGAACACAAAAAATTCAAATTCTAACGTAAAGAAAGCGGAAGAATTGATCTCGTGCATAAGTAGCAAAAACCAGTGAAACCAAAACTTGTCCTACGTGTCAGGGTAATCATTCGATTAATCATTGCTCCACGTTCAAAAGATACACGACACAAGAAAAATGGAACGAAGTAAAGCGCATAAGAGTCTGCTTTAATTGCTTACGCTCTGATCACACGTCGGACAAGTGTAGGTCAAGTAGTTGTAAGAAATGTAACAAAAAACACAACACGCTGCTACACATAGACGAGTTTTATCCAAAAAGCAATTCCAAGAACACGTCGAGTCAAAATCGAGCTCACGGATCTGTCGAACAATTACCGAGTGTTCTGTCGAGCGTACAGCGAAACAAGCCTCACGTGATGTTGTCCACCGCGTTAATTACGATTTACGATAAATTCGGAAACGCACACGTGTGCCGAGCAGTTCTTGACTCCGGGTCACAATCTAACTTCCTAACCAACGCGTTGTACGAGAAATTGCAGTTGAAAAAATGCGACGAGAACGTCTCGCTCACAGGCATAAATTTGAGTCAATCTCGAGTAAACGGATCTATTAACGCAACGATCGAATCGCGGATAAACGAGTACAAAATAAAACTTTAGTTCCTTGTTATTGACGAGATTACACAGCTTTTACCGAGCGCGAAAATTGATTTGCAAAATTACAAAATTCCCGAAAACATTAATCTCGCCGATCCAACTTTCAATTTCCCAGGTGGAGTCGATGTATTGCTGGGTGCTGGAGTATTCTGGCTGCTTCTGTGCGTAGGTCAACAGGTCGTCAGCCGTAATCAACCGCTTCTGCACAAGACAAAATTGGGATGGATCGTCAGCGGGAATATCGCGCCAACATCGCAAAACGAACACACGCAAACTACACTGTGTTCTGTCACGATGAACACAAATCTACAAGATCAGGTCGAAAGATTTTGGAAAATAGAGAAGTACAGTCCGTCGAGAAAATTCTCCGACGAAGGAAAACGTTGCGAAGAGAATTTTCAAGCGAACTATCGACGAGATGAAAGCGGACGATTTACAGTAGCGCTCTCGTTTCGTGACAGCACTGATCAGCTGAGTGAATCTCGGGACATAGCTCTTCGCCGTTTACAAGCAATCAATCAAAAATTGGAGAAACAGCCACAATTGAAAACTCAATATCAGGAATTCATGAATGAATATTTAACGCTCGGCCACATGTCCGAGATCCGCAGTAGCGACAAAGACGACAAATCTTCTCGATACTACATTCCGCATCATGCCGTAATGAAAGAATCGAGCCTCACGACGAAACTACGGGTCGTCTTCGACGCCTCATGCAAGACCTCTTCTGGAAAATCGTTAAATGATATCCTCAGAGTCGGTCTGACAATTCAACAAGAACTCTTTGCCATCGTTACACGTTTTCGGCAGCATCAGCATGTCGTGACCGCCGATATAACCAAAATGTATAGGCAGGTAAACGTACGTGACGATCATCGAGATTTGCAACGGATTCTGTGGAGACCCAACCTCGAGGAACCCGGCAAAGAATACAGACTCAATACTGTGACGTACGGCACCGCAACCGCTCCGTTCCTCGCGATAAGAAGTTTGCAACAATTAGCGTACGACAACGAACAGGAGTATTCCAAATTCAGCGAAATTATTTTACGCGATTGCTACGTAGACGATTTGCCCACCGGGGATGACGATATCGACAAGGTCAAGGCAATAAAAGATGGAGTAAATAAAATATTACTCTCGGGAGGATTCTCGCTACGACAGTGGACGTCCAACACACCATCTCGGATTATTTTGGAATCATACGAACGACAGATTTCGATACAAGGTCAACACGATGGATACGAAAATGAAGGTCAGCAAGCGAAGCGTACTATCGCTGATCTCACAGATCTATGATCCGCTTGGTCTCGTTGGTCCTTCGTGCATCAAGGCAAAAATCGTTCTACAACAGCTGTGGAGATTAAAGATTGGTTGGGACGAGTCGTTACCGAGTGATTTGCACACTATTCGAAGGTCGTATTACGATCACCTCTCACGAATCAACGATATCTCCATTCCTCGCGTCGTTGTCTGCGCGAATCCTGTGAAAGTCGAATTGCATGGATTCTGCGATGCATCAGAGACCGCGTATGGAGCATGTGTATACGTCAGATCGTCAACAAGCGACAATGAATACGGCGTCAAGTTACTCTGCGCAAAATCAAGAGTAGCACCTCTCAAAACAGTAACTCTTCTGAAACTCGAGCTTTGCGGCGCAGTATTGCTCGTTCGGCTTGCACAAAAGGTCACCGAAGCACTTACACTCCCAGTCACCGACAAATACTATTGGTGCGATTCACAAGTCACGCTATTAGTCACGGTTGGATTGCGCGTGAAGCCTGCAATTGGAAAACGTTCGTCGCCAACAGAGTGGCCGAAATTCAGGAACGTTCCGACAAAGGTCGTTGGTACCACGTACGTTCAGAGCAACTACAAGACTGCAACATTTGGTGGAATGGTCCTCAATGGCTATCTCAGTCGACAGATACTCACGTAAACGACGATGAAAAAGATTTAGACGACGAAATCATCAAGACAATCGAGAATGAAGCGAAACCAACGATGACGAGTTTAGCCACAGTAATTCAAGACGTGGAAATCATCGAGCGATACTCGTCACTGCGGAAAGTCACCAGAATCGTCGCATATTGCAGACGCTTCATATATAACGCAACGCACAGTGCCGATCGAAAAAACGGCCCACTATCGGTTCAAGAACTACGCGCCGCCATGACAACACTATTGAAAATCAGTCAAGCTCAAACTTTCGTTCAAGAACTTCAAACACTGAGCAAGAAAGCACCGGTCCATCGCGACAGTAAGCTCGCATCGCTCAACCCGTTCATCGACAAAGACGGCTTGATCAGAGTAGGAGGCAGACTCCAGAACGCTCGTCTTCCCTACGCACAGAAGTTTCCGGTCGTCCTCGCCCCAGCAGTGTTCTTACAACACTTATCATTCGAGATAAGCATCTAAAAAATTTGCATGCTCGCTTTCAGCGAGATCTACCGTACGCAGTGTCCTACTTAAATGTACGACTTGTTTTCGACTACGTCCAAAAAATTTGCATCAAATCATGGGGAATTTACCCTCGGTCCGCGTAAACCCAGGTCGAGCCTTTTTCAACGTCGGCGTTGATTACGGGGGGCCGTTCAATATCAAACTTTCACGGAACAAATCTACGAAAGCATATTTATGCCTATTCGTTTGTCTCGTTACTCGTGCGACCCATCTCGAGTTAGCTTCAAATTTGAAAACAAACGCTTTTTTAAACTCATTACAGAGATTTATTGCTCGTAGAGGAAAACCGTCCAATATTTACTGTGATAATGGCACGAACCTTACGGGAGCACACAATGAATTAAAGACACTCGCCACAATACTTCAAAATAAGGCCCATCAACAAAAAATCATAAATTTCTCTGCGGAAATTCATATTCAATGGCATTTTATACCCCCATACTCACCCCATATGGGAGGAATGTGGGAGGCAGGTATCAAATCGGCTAAACCGCATTTAAAACGTGTTCTCGGAAATGCACTATTGACGTTCGAAGAATTTTATACTATAATCTCTGAAATCGAAGCATGCTTGAACTCAAGACCACTCACGCCAATTTCAAGCGATCCTTGTGATCTAACCGCGTTGTCTCTGGGACATTTTTTAATTGGAGCCCCGTTGACGGCTATTCCGCATCCAGATCTACAGGATCTCGCGACTCATCGCATCACTCGGTATCAATTATTGACTCAAATTCAACAAAATTTTTGGTCTCGTTGGAGTCGCGAATACTTGACACAACTTCAAGCACGAACGAAATGGAGGGATGAAAACGTAAACGAATTACTCAAACCCGACACACTTGTAATCTTAAGACGATAAGTTACCGCTATTGCAATGGAGACTAGGTCGTATAACTGAGACTCACGCAGGTAAAGATGGCCATGTACGCGTCGTCAGTATAAAAACAAGCAATGGAATTGTTCAACGCAGTTTGCCAAAGATTTGTATTCTGCCTATCGAGACGTAAGAAGTTGAACATTTCATGTAAGAAAACCTCTAACATTGTATATCAATCTATCATGTATTCGCATATCAATCTGTCATGTATTCGTACTATTAAGATATTTTGTACTAACATTTCTCGTAACATGTATCATTTATATTGTTATCATTGGAAACCATGAGTTTCCAAGGCCGGCGGGATGTTCAGTGTATATTCCCTCGAGCGTATAGTTACATAAGATTCCGTGTAGCCTCTATGGCGCTGCGTGTACTCTGCCGGGGAGACTGCTGGCTGACCAACGTCACTGCGCCTTTAGAACAATGAAAGAGGTCCGCCAAGGCATACGACACGCGCATACGACGCTCAACAATTACAAAGGAATAAAAAAACGCTTGTGATGAATAAAGTCTCAACAGTGTCTACTTTTTAGAATCGACTCATCGCCCATGCACAACATAATTCTTAATAGTGTGTAACGTAAATGGGCATATATAACTACTATAGTAACAAACTGTCTATGGTTTTTATATCCTCTCACGATCCTAATTGTTTAGTTAAAACAATAGATTGATTTTTCGATGTTCGTTAATGTTTAATTTACATATTTGCAATTATTTCTTGTATCCCTTTAAGTAAGCATTTCTTTTCTGAGTTCCTATCATAATTTTAGATTAATATTGTTCATCAGTTCCAATGATTCTATATCAAATGGCTGCTTAGATTCACACTGGGTCGCAAAGTATATGTTCTATAAATATGTATTGTTGCGAGGGAACACTCCTCGTCTTATGGTGTTAACACAGAGAGAGACGGGAAAGACGGCATCGGCTCGGGTGCGACCTGAGAGCGTTGAGCGGCATGCTCCTACGCCAACAACCGCTACCGTAGTTTCGAGTCGTCTTTGCCATCTATCCGATGACTAATATGAATCGTCTTTGTTTATTCTATCCTATTTTAACTCTGATTATCTGTATGATATTATTTCTTAGCTCTTATATCGAACTTCCGTTTAGATGGTTTATTCCTTTTAAATTATTGATTTACTTATTAAATATCTATATTCCATAGTTTAAGTATTTACTTCATAAAAAGTCCAAATCTTTGCTACGATTGCGTTTAAATTTTTATTTAAACGTTCAGAAATTCTGAAGAAATGCCTTTTGGGCTTTTGGTATTATGTAGTCAAAAACAAATTCCAATTTTCTATCAATACCATTAATAAGACACAGGTCTTCGTGTAATATTCTTGTTCATTGCATCATTCGTCATCGGATATAAGAACTTCCGAAGCAACGAAAACGTTGCCACGTCAGTTAGCATGTCTTCGCGTAATATTCTTGTTTATTGCATCATTCGCTGGAATATATATCGACTTTTAAAGCAACGAAAACGTTGCCACGGCAGTTAGTCTATCTTCGTGTAATATTCTTGTTTATTGCATCATTCGTCGTAGCATATAGGGACTTCTAAAGCAACGAAAAGGTTGCCACAGCAGTTGGTCTATCTTCGTGAGCCAGATACGGTATATGACAGGGGGAAGGAAGTGACTCCCCGACAGTAACCAATAGAACACGCGGACATGAATCAATTAAAGATTTCGATGACACGCGCCGCCAATGATATCCACTGGCCGTAGAGGAAAAATCTCTTGATACGAGATTCAAGTCCCTCTACGCTGGCCGTTTAGAATGGGGCAGTGGCCTACCAACTCTTGTTTTTTCGTTGTCAGGTACAGTGGTGAACCTGGCCGTCCATTCCTGGCGCGCACCATGTGTTCCCACTGCCCTGCCTCGGTGTACCTGCAGGCCTCACCCCTCCCACCGTCATTATATCTGTATAATCTCTGGTAGCTATAGGACTCGACAACGATGCAGGTTTATGATTTTCTTCAAAAGAAAGATAGATATTGGAGCATGGTTACGTCAGGACGTAACAGTGGCTATTCCTAAATCCAAAATTTCGTTAGCACGTTCTGTAATTCCTGATCATCATGTTGCATCGCAGCATGATAAACAGTGAGTGCGTCAGCTTGGCATGAGTTAGTTGATCCAATGATGAGCCACCCAAATATCGATAATTGTGCAATGGGCGCGGATGATGTGCCCTTGAGAATATTAGGTTTAATAACCTGTCCATAAATATCTGCTCCAACTATGATATCGATTGGTCGTGGTGTGAGAAAATCAGGGTTAGCCAGCTTCAGCTTCACTATGTGAGGCCATGTACGAACTGACGACTCAAAAGATGACAAGTGAGTAGTAACTGTGTTGAGAATGTGAGCCAGTACCGTAACTTTCTCCATGGTGTATGTGGAACATAGTGTGAGATGTACCGAGCCATGTGTCTGCGTTGAGCGCCTCCCACCGATCCCTGTGATCGGAATTCATGAGTGCTTGCGTGAAGCGTTGAGCTTACGAAAGAGTTCTTCCGTATTGAAAGTCAATTCCGACCTAGGGTCGATGAGAAGTCTTGCTTGATGAGCTGATACCGATGTGTGTATGAGTGCTAGTGCAGTTGCCAATATTGTTGAGCATTTCCGTATGAGCTGTGCCGATAAGAGGACGACCGCGGCGACATCCTAGTGTGTCGATGCCTGAGATTGTGCCGGTTGTGCGTCGGAAGTTGTTGTAGGGGGCGCTGCCGGATGCAGCATGGTGTGATGCCGCCCTGAACAATACTTGCACTTCCGGGTCGATCGACAGGATGATGCGTTGTGCCAACCAAGACAGTTGTAGCACAGCCGCGCTTTCTCCGCTATCTTGCGACGATCAGCCACTGTGAGCCGCCGGAACTCAGGACACATCACGATGAAGTGCCCCCGAGCCCGACAGCAATCACAGGTATAATCGTTCGCGTTAAAAGTTGATGGCGGAGCGCCACGTGATGCACTACCTGCGTGATGCGCCGCGGCGCCGTGCGTCCCGGCATTTGCCGGGGGAGGGTTCGCCGAAGACGTTCGGCTCGAGCTTGTACTAGGTTTCGGAGTGGCCTTCGCCATCTCCAAGACTCTGACCTTGGTCTCGGCAAACTCCTCGAGCTCAGCAAAAGCCGGGAAGCCTGTTGAGCGTCCCAGCTTCGTGACCACGTCTCGCGTGTGGTTTGGTCACGCTGTTGACCCAGCAACCTCACCATCACGCAATCCCAGAGTTCTTCCTTCGTTGCCAGCGAAAGCCAAAGAACCCGGTACGCCTCGGAGAACGAAGCGAGGATATGTGCGAGCGACTTCGCATCCGATGACCCGGTCCTTAATGAGAAGAACTTGTCCAGTCGCTCCTGCACCAGCAGCCGCTTATTTTCGTAGTGGCAGACCAACGTCTCCCACGCCATGTTAAACGATTCGCATGTGACTGCGAACCCTGATATAAGCTGCGCCGCCGAGCCCGATACGCAGCCACGCAGATCAACAGCCGGTTGACGTCAGTGATCCGGGCATTCCGGATGACCAGCGACGGGAACACGTCACGAAACGAAGGCCATCCGGAATAATCCCCTCCAAACGTCGGCAGCTTCATCTCTGGCAGCTTTATGCGAGGCTGCGGCGATGCCGCCGGTGGTGCAGGAAGACGCCCTTGAGCCAACCTCTCCATGGCCTCCTTAGCTGCGATCCTGCAATTGAGGGCTAATTGCACCTCAATGCTCTGGAGATCGTCTCCGAAATATTCATGATCAACGCAGGTCGGAGGCCACGAAGATTCCATCAGCCCGTGTTCCTTTCGGAAGTCGCTGTGGATCTCCGCGACCTGCTCGACCATCGAGTCGAGCGAAGCCATAGAGAGGAAGTCTCCGCCCTCGTTCAGCAGAGCCACTATCGTGTGCAGATGAGCAATCCGGCGTCCCTGCGACTGGACCTTTAGCACCATCTCGGTTGTCAATCGACATGGTGATCGGGTCTTCCTCGGAATGACGCCGACCCCAGGAACCACCAATGTCTTTTTCTCCTCGAGACCTCCAGGCGCCACCTCAGAGTCTGTTGGAGTGCCCTCAGACATGGTTGGTCCTGTTGCACACGACACAAGTAAGGAAAGTAAGATAGCAACGAAGATTCTCCGTAGAGATGTACTTTACCCCACTTGTTGGTCCGCTTGACGAGACGATGAGCTGATGAGGATCCTGCGACGGGCTACGCAGAGTCCTATCCCACGATGAGCCGAAGAAGATGATGCGGTGAGCGCGGAATGTAGAGAACCCTGGTTCTACCTTGTTAGAGTCGAGTATCCGGCTCGAAGGACCAAAATGTTAAGAATCCGTCTGATGGAGTTGACCGATCTGTGAATATATTGAATACACATGAAAACTCACTCTAGACAAGGTGATAAATAAAACCAGACATGTCGTTGTTATATTGTAAAAGTGGTTTATTCCACCTTCCGACAGGCGGTACTAAATACCAGTCAAATACATAATTTGTAAAAAACGATAAAAGTGAAAATAAGTTCAAAATAAGTTAAATTTAGAAAAAAATACGAATTATAACAACAAAAATAAACTTCTTTAAAAGTTAAAAATCGTCAGGTCTGGTTGCCTCATTAATTCTTAATGAATGAGTGAGGCAATCAGAGTTGACAAAAATAATTAATGATTCGATTGTTAGAGATCTCTCTGAGATCGATAACACAGGGATCTAAGGTGGCGCTGACTCTAACCGGGCTGCGAACTGCCAGAAATTTTTCATCAAAAAATTTGGTCAAATCATTTGTCGCTTATATTTATCACTCTTAAGAAACATATAACCGCGTATAAAAAGGATTAATTAATTAATCTGCAACAAAGACAAAAATAAACCAATTGAATTTTTTATTTTAAGTTTTGACCAGCACACAATTATATTAATTGTGTGCTGAGTGTGACTGAGCTTGAGCATAGAGAGCGGTGCGCGTGCAGCAGTCAGTGCTGCGTAGCACGCCGGGCTAGAGAAAAATAAGTGCGTTAAATTTTATCAACCATTAACTGCAAGCCCTCATCAGTTTGGTGAAAAGAGGTTACAGTGAATAGATGAGAGCACTTGCAATTAAAATTGCTTGAGTGCTCTACATGTATGAGACAAGCTACGCAGGCAGCACTGCGTAGCACAATACAATATATACTGAGGATGCACGAATGAGCAGTGTATAGTCACTGTACTTTCCCAGGAGATTTTTTGCAGGAAAGTACAGTGAATATAAAACACCTGCATAATTATATTAATTATACTGGCAAAACACAGTGAGAAGAGCGTGGTGCAGCATGTGCTGCAGCGCACGCCACAGAGTGAAACAAGACTGGTGATGTACCGATATTTCCTCCTCACTGACATTGAATGGCCCTGCATTATATCAGTGCACGCTTACCTTGAGTTTTGAGTCCTTGTGAGCGAGAGAGTTGAGTGATTCCGGTGAATAACGACCAAAAAACAGTCCAAGAGAATCCTGCTGAGCGTGCTGTTCTGCCGATGCGTAGCCAAAAAGTGTCTAAATTTTCAACATGGCTGCGAGTATGAAAGTGTCGTTGGGCGCTGAAGTCAATTGAGCGAGATAGCCGGTGAGCGAAACCGAAGTCAAGCGAGAGAGACAACCTCTCGCTCAACGCGGCGTGCCAACGAGGCGAAGCCTCGGCTTCGCGAAGCCCTGCCTCGGCTATCTTCGGCCCAACCAAACGCAGTGTGCTTGGGCACCGCAACAGGTAGGCGCACGACGAATATCGATCGCCGTGCGCCAGCTGATTATCCAACAATGTCTATTGAGGTTTCGTGCTCATTGCTAACAGCTATGTTTAACCATTCCTTGCATTCATCTACATTCTCTCAGTGTTGGAAAAAGGCTTTTCTTCGACCGTGATCTAAAATAAAAACACCCCTTTCCCCGTCTGATACCAGACCGATAGCCAACCTTAGTGAAATTTCGAAAGTGCTCGAAAGATTGGTTCGTAAGCCGTACACTGCGTGGATCGAATCGAAACAAGTTTTTGATCCACGTCAATCGGGATATCGTAGTGGCCACAGTACTCCATCACCATTACTACGTGTGTGTGACAACGTGAGGCGCAATGTTGATGAAAGGCGGAATATCATTCTCATCTTATTTGATTCTAGTAAGGCATTTGACACTGTACCACACTTACAACTTCTTACGAAATTTAAAAAGTCGGCCTTGCAGAACCAGTTCTTGATTGGATTTTTTCATATTTGACTGGAAGAACTCAAGCAGTTATTGATGACCATGGGACTTCCTCCTCTTGGTTACCTACTACAGCAGGCAAACCACATGGTTCCGTCCTAGGTCCTCTTCTTATTTCTCTACGTTCAGTCACCAGAGGGATACTTCTGAACGTCAGTTAAGGAGACCTCGATCGACTTTTTCTGTGCCAAAGCATCGCACAACTACTTATAGGAACGCATTTTCTCTCTCTGGCATTTATTTTTGGGAAAGCTCACCATCGCATGTCACTTCTTCTTCTAGTCTAGAACTGTTTAAGATTCGTCTGCACACTCACCTTTTCAATCATGTTGATGTAAATTAGTTTTTATTTTTGTTCACGGTAGTATAGTGACAGCATTATATACTATATACCATCAAATTCTTTATAGTCAATTTGCTACTTATAAGCTAATTATATTTTTCTTATTTTTATAATTTTTAGAAATACTTTGAAGTTTATTATTATAAGATTCTTATTGCTTTAATTGTATTTCTGTATAAACCAATCTCATTAGATTTAGTATAGCTTATTCAAGTTTATAAAAATATTATTATATTATTGTCATAAATATTTGCCAAAGGCTTGCCAAGGCATAATCAATCTCTCTCTCTCTCTCTCTCTCTCTCTCTCTCTCTCTCTCTCTCTCTCTCTCTCTCTAGATAATAGAAAAAGAGAATGTAAAGGAAGACGAGTTGAAATTCATAAAAAAAGTGAGCGTACAAAACGGTATAGAGAGTGACAAAACTTCAAATAAAATGAAAGTAATTAACAAAATAAAAGGCAGAGAAAATGAATCAACTATAATATTAGAAGTTGATCAAAAAATACACAAAAAGCTAGTTCAAGGAGGGAAAATGAAAATCGGTTCGAAATTGTGCCCAGTGTACGACTACGTAAGTTTGACCCGATGTTTTAATTGCTGGGGATATAATCATTTTGCAAACGAATGCCGAAATGAAACATGTTGCAGAAAATGTGGAGACAAGCACAATAGTAGAGAATGTTCATCGGCCATAAAAAAGTGCACAAACTGCACGAAGACAAGTGAAAAATAAAAATTACAAGATATTGATAACAATCATGAAGTTACTGATTTAAAATGTAAAGTGTATAGACAAATGGTAGACAGAAATAGGAGAAATATATTGTACGAATATGAATAGCAATTAATCGATGAAGATAGACACCTCAATAATGCATTCATGTTACTACTTAATTCACAAGAATTCATACACAATAAAGATGAAATAGAACTTCTAATAGTGAAAAACAAACCAAAGGTCATATGCCTAATAGAAACGCATATTACAGAAGAAATAAATGATACGGAATTGGGTATTGATAATTACAAAATGAAACGAAGTAATACCGAAAAGATTAGAACTGGAGGTGTATTGACATGTGTGAGAAATGAAATAATATATAAAATTTTGACAACAAAGAACATAAACCAACATGCATGGATAAATATAATACAGCTAATGGGAAAATTTTAAGATATTGTGATATGTAATGTGTACCATTCTCCAAACAAAAGTGATGGGGCATTTATTGACGAAATTATAAATGAATGTGAAAATATAATTGATATAGGACATCTTATTGTACTGGGAGACTTTAATATTAACCTAAAGAAAGAAAATCAATACACCAACAGAATGTTATGCCGGTACCGGATAATTGGATTATTCGGTATTCGGTATAATATTGAAAAGTTATTATTTTTGGGATCGTTTGCCGATAAGGAGATGAATCTCGAATTATCGATGAAAACGCGAATCTATATAAAAGGAAGTGTTTATTATAGGCAACGGTAACTTTCCGTTGTCTATTTAAAAGTCAAAGTAAAAATGTACAATAATATGTTGTTTCGAGTATTTAACGACGAACCAACCCATTCTCTTTTCAATCTAATTTAATACTGTCTTTTCATAAAGCAGTTGCTAACTGTCTTCACGAAAATCCCTTAGTTTGCGTTTTTAGTGTTAGCCTATCGTCGAACGCCAAGCGAGTCGCCTCATGCTGCGTCGGCGTTCCTGGTGTCGATCGTACGATCAGGCATTGGACTTTGTTTCCTGTCTTGAACGAATTCCAATGTTGCTTTGCTTTGGAATATTCCCGAATATACGAAGTACGAATATTCCGCGGCACAACAAGACTGACCCAAAATCTAGGAAATATAGGACTTAAGCAATATGTAAAAAATTATACGAGGATAACAGAAACGTCAAGGACAATGGTAGACTTAGTTTTTCCGAACTTTCATATAAGAGCAGAAGTATTATAAACGCCGAAAATCACGGACCATTTTATCATAAAAGTTGAGCTAAAAGAAATTGACGAACATACAAGTACGATAACAGAATTTTATATGCGTGACTTAAAGAATTTCAATGTAAATATATTTAATGAATCACTGAGGAAGGACATGGAAGAAAAATATGATCCACTAGGAATTGTCCACAAAATGGCAAATAATATAGTTGGATGTATGGTAGAAAATATAAATAGAATAGCACCGATAGAAAAGAAGCAAATACCTATGAAGTGGGAAGAAAACCCGTGGATAACTGAGGAAGTTAGAAGAGTCTGTGCAAAAAGGGATGAAGCGCATAAAAAAACTACAAAACAAAATAATGTAAATACAGTAAAGGAATGGGAGGAATATGAGAGGATGCGAAACACAGTAGTACAAGTAATTAGAAGCAGCAAAAGATAATACTATGAGGAAAATATTGATGCGGTGAAAACAGACCCGAAAAAAATGTGGAGAACGATAAAAGAATTAATAGGTAACAAAAAAAAAGAAGGAAACGCAAATGGAATAATATTTAATGGAGAACATGATACAGATAAAAGGACTATTGCTAAGAAATTTAATGAATACTTTGTGCAGAGTATTGAAAAAATCCTGGAAATAGACTTACAAGTACAAATCGAGGAAATAAGTGAGGAATCACAAATAAAAGCAATATTTAGTGAATTTGTAGAGGCAGGGAGGGAAGAAGCAGAAAGGATTGTAAAAGGCATGAAAAATAAGAAAGGAACGGAAGAAGGAATAAGCACGAGAATGATACACAATGCATGGCAGACAATAGGATAATACATGATAGAACTGATCAATAAATCTTTAATTGAGGGGGTTTTTCCAGAAAATTGGAAAACATCAACCGTAATACCGATCCAAAAAATTTTAGGTAGTATAAAAGCAGAAGAGTATCGACCTTTTAATATGTTACCACTTTATGAAAAGATAGTAGAAACGATTGTGAAAAAACAAATAGTGCAATACATTAATCAAGAGAATATTTTAATAAAAGAACAGTCCGGTTTCCGTAAGGGATACTCATGTGAAACGGCGCTTCAGAACACAATGATAAAATGGAAAAAAAGTCTGGATGAAGGAAATGTAATTGGAGTGGTATTCTTAGACTTCAAAAGAGCTTTCGAAACTATAAGCAGACAGACATTATTAAAGAAGTTAGCAATGTATGGTATAACAGGAACTGTGCATAGGTGGATAGATTCATATCTCTCGAACCGTACACAACAAGTACAATATGGAGAGTTTATATCAACAAAGGAAAAAATCATGCACGGCGTTCTGCAAGGGTCGGTCCTAGGTCCACTACTTTTCATAATGTATATAAATGATATCAAAAAAAATTTGAAATTTTGTGATTGTAAAATATTTGCAGATGATACAGTTATATATATACTACTGTGTTCAGAAAGTAAGGTGAATTTTGTTTTAAAATAAAAATTTTTTATTTATTCTTCCAAATCGATTTCGTCCCCCTCAAAATAATCCCCCCTAGCTTCAATACACTTATGCCAACGTTTTTTCCAATCTTTGAAGCATGCTAAAAAGTCGTCCTCAGGTATAGCCGTCAATGCGCGTAGCGATTCACGTTTGATCTCTTCAATCGACTCAAAACGATTTCCCCGGAGTGGTCTCTTGAGCTTTGGGAACAGCCAGACGTCACACGGTGCTAAATCGGGCGAATACGGTGGTTGTGGAGCGACATGAGTGGAGTTTTTGGCGAAAAACTCACGAAGAACCAGTGCTGTGTGCGACGGTGCATTATCGTGGTGCAAAATCCAAGTGTTGTCTTTCCATAATTCTGGCCTTTTCTTGCGAATAGCTTCACGCAAACGACGCATAACACTCAAATAATATTCCTTGTTTACAGTTTGGCCAGTGGGAAGCAATTCGTAATGCACCACACCACGATAATTGAAGAAAACTGTCAACATGACCTTGATTTTCGAGCGACTTTGGCATGGATTTTTCGGTCTCGGTTCACCTTTGGCACGATATTCGCTTGATTGATCGGTTGTTTCCGGATCATAGGCATAAATTTGCTTGTAGACGTCCTGATAGTCAGAAATCATTGATTCATATGCTTGAACGCGACACTCTTTTTCGAAAAAATTGAGAAATTTTGGCACCAAACGCGATTTGACTCTTCTGAGGCACAAATGATCCTTCAAAATTGCTTGCACTGATCCAATTGATATTGCAAGCATGTCGGCAAGGTCTCGAATTTCTAATCGACGATTTTCGAACACCAATTCCTTGATTTTCTTGATGTGTTGCTCATCAATTGACGTCGATGGTCGTCCAGAGCGTTCCAAATCATCAACGCGTTCTCTGCCTTCTTTGAAGTCTTTGTACCACTTGTAAACATTTTTCTGTGACATAGTATCGTCACCGAAGGCCTTTTGTAACATTCGATACGTTTCAGCGGCGGAAATTTCATTCCGCAAGCAAAATTTAATAGCACTTCTTTGCTCAACAAAATTCGACATCGTAAAAATCGCCAAATTCACTTTTCTGTTCATTCTGTTTCTGTTCATGTTTCTTGTTCACAAAACCAAGCGTGAACTGAAGACTAATGATGATATTGACATGTAATTTGTCACAGATGTCACTAACAGTCCTACCAACTTGAAAAAAAAATCATTTGTCCGATTCGGTTAACGCGGGAAGTTTAAATTGAAAATTCACCTTACTTTTTGAACACAGTAGTAAGTGAAAAATGTACACAAGAAGTTGAAAGGAAGATAAATTTCGATCTAGACAGATTAGTTACATAGATAAACAAAAACTCGTTAAGACTTAATACAATGAAAACAAAATTAATGATAATACATGATATGCGGAAGAAAAATATTATGAACTCATGTGATATTGAAATAGGAGGGATAAAAATTGATGAAGTTAAACAAATAAAATATCTAGGAATAATTATTGATAATAACTTAAATTTTAATAGAGGAGCAATGTATATAGTTAAGAAAACAGCAAAAAAAGTAAATTTTTTGTACCGAATAAATAAGATTGTGACACGTAATACCCTGGTGACTATCTATAAAACAATTGTAGCGCCGCATTTTGAACATTGTAACACACTAATGACTTACCTAGTCAAGCAGATGTAATTCATCAGGGGCTTGTGCACAAAAGTTTGTAATATCCTCCGCTGTGAAGATCTGAGCCTTCTTCGGGCAGTAGCCTCTCGCTTGCCTCCTCATAAATGAAGTCACTTTTTCCCACGGCTTCATGTTGATGTTTTCGTACGTTAGCAACGTGCTTTTGAGCATCGAATACTTTGACCAAACTGTTGGTGGTTTTAGTTTGTCTTCCTGCGAGAGTTTGTGTAAATAGACTAGCATAACCTCTTGTCGCATGTTGTTTTTTGTCACATTTTCATCATTCCTCCACTCCACGAATTTCTCGTACACAGCTACGTATTTTCCTTTGGATTTAGCCGGTAAAGAGTCTAATAAAATATCGTCTGCTTTGTCAATTATACTTTGTAAATTGTCGAAACTGTCAGCACTCTCCTCTCCGTCGAAATCCATTGTTCAAGTCTTTTGTGACTGAATGACTCAACCGGCCCGAACGTCATAACACAATGTTTACGTAGTTTCAGCGTCTCTTTCGCACTCACGGGGTTTCGCCCCGCGTTTAACGCGGCAATGCTAGATGGCAGCAGTTGAGCAAAAGCTGGTGCGTTGCCGCTAAGAACCAGGCGAGCGATACCCAGTTTCAGACGCTAGATGGCACTCGTACATCGCAGTAAGCCGTGATCAAAAATTTTGCTCACAGTGAGCAAAATTATTGATCACTGTCGACCCCATTTTGCTAATCGCCTTTGCGCTCAGTGTGGCAATCGGCCATTTTGGAGGCCTGTAAACGGTGGGCAAACGACGGTTTTGCATGCATCAGTAAAGAAAAATACGATTCGTTCAAAAAATTCACGTCGTGAAAAAATTTCGAGGTTATACACACGAATATTCGTGGATCACGTCAATCGACATCATCTTTGAAGGGACTGGTACAATCCAGCATTGACGCCAGGATCATCAAACCGGATAGTACAACGGTGCATACATGCCCGTATCACACTCACCTCCGAGAAAAGATACATCCGAAACATCGCAGTCTACGTTTCGTCCTCCGCAGCAGCCAGAGTCTCGTCCTACGTCTCGTCCAGGATCGCGTCCTACATCTCGTCCAGGATCTTGTCCTACGTCTCGGCCAGGATCTCGCCCTACGTCTCGACCAGGGTCTCGAGTATCGTCACGCGTATCATCGCCAGATATACAAGGTAGTAGAATAAATATGGGAGATCTAGCTCAGTTTAAAACCGATAGAAAAGTCATAAAAGGTCAGTTAACGCGTATTACGAAGGCAATTACAGCATTCACAGAGGGAGACAGCCTTGCAGAGGTTGAAGCAAGGGTACAAAAACTCCACGATTTATGGGATAAATTCGATATAGCTCAGACGAGGATTGAACTAATTGAGGACACTGACGCTCATGCCGAGGAACGTGCTAGCTTTGAAGCTGTGTATTACAGAACTGCAGCATTGGCAAAACAGTTACTAGCTCCGCTTCCAGCTTCGCAAGCCAGTGGTCAAGCACGTATCAATAGAACGCAGTTAGTACAACAAGACGGTCAAGAGTTAGTTGCTGGTTCAAGCATCAAATTGCCAACACTCAACCTTCCCAAATTCGATGCTCATTATGCGCAATGGCTACCGTTTCGTGACACGTTCGAAGCGTTGATCGACAAAAACGAAAGTCTATCAGATATTCAAAAATTCTACTACTTGCGATCTTCTCTTCAAGGAGTCGCAGGTCAAGTAATTGATTCGCTAGAGACCAGTGCAGCAAATTACATAGAAGCATGGAATCTCTTGAAAGCACGATTCGAGAACAAACGACTATTGATTCATCATCACGTTCAAGGGCTCTTTGAAATGGCTACGATTCCCAAGGAATCAGCCTCACAATTACGAAAACTACTCGACGATGCGTTGAAACATTTAAGAGCACTCAAGACACTCGGTCAACCTACAGAACAGTGGGATAGTTTGATAATTCATATGATGGCGTCAAAGCTCGATCCTGTCACGAGACGGAAGTGGGAAACAAACAACACGGCTCAAAACATTCCAACGTTTGACGAACTGACCGAATTCTTGACTCAACATTGCGCAATGCTAGAAACCTTGAATCCGTCGAAACAAGCGTTGAGCAAGAACACAAAAAATTCAAATTTTAACGTTAAGAAAGCGGAAGAATCGATCTCGTGCATAAGTAGCAAAAACGAAAGCGACACAAAAACCAGTGAAACCAAAACTTGTCCTACGTGTCAGGGTAATCATTCGATTTATCATTGCTCCACGTTCAAAGGATACACGGCACAAGAAAAATGAAACGAAGTAAAGCGCATAAGAGTCTGCTTTAATTGCTTACGCTCTGATCACACGCCGGACAAGTGTAGGTCAAGTAGTTGTAAGAAATGTAACAAAAAACACAACACGCTGCTACACATAGACGAGTTTTATCCAAAAAGCAATTCCGAGAACACGTCGAGTCAAAATCGAGCTCACGGATCTGTCGAACAAATACCGAGTGTTCTGTCGAGCGTACAGCGAAACAAGCCTCACGTGATGTTGTCTACCGCGTTAATTACGATTTACGATAAATTCGGAAACGCACACGTGTGTTCCCAGGTAGAGTCGATGTATTGCTGGGTGCTGGAGTATTCTGGCAGCTTCTGTGCGTAGGTCAACACGTCGTCAGCCGCAATCAACCGCTTCTGCACAAGACAAAATTGGGATGGATCGTCAGCGCCAACATCGCAAAACGAACACACGCAAACTACACTGTGTTCTGTCATGATGGACACAAATCTACAAGATCAGGTCGAAAGATTTTGGAAAATAGAGGAGTACAGTCCGTCGAGAAAATTCTCCGACGAAGAAAAACGTTGCTAAGAGGATTTTCAAGCGAACTATCGACGAGATGAAAACGGACGATTTACAGTAGCGCTCTCGTTTCGTGACAGCACTGATCAGCTGGGTGAATCTCGGGACATAGCTCTTCGCCGTTTACAAGCAATCAATCGAAAATTGGAGAAACAGCCACAATTGAAAACTCAATATCAGGAATTCATGAATGAATATTTAACGCTCGGCCACATGTCCGAGATCCGCAGTAGCGATAAAGACAACAAATCTCCTCGATACTACATTCCGCATCATGCCGTGATGAAAGAATCGAGCCTCACGACGAAACTACGGGTCGTCTTTGACGCCTCATGCAAGACCTCTTCTGGAAGATCGTTAAATGATATCCTCAGAGTCGGTCCGACAATTCAACAAGAACTCTTTGCCATCGTTACACGTTTTCGGCAGCACCAGCATGTCGTGACCGCCGACATAACCGAAATGTATAGGCAGGTGAACGTACGTGACGATCATCGAGATTTGCAACGGATTCTGTGGAGACCCAACCTCGAGGAACCCGTCAAAGAGTACAGACTCAATACTGTGACGTATGGCACCGCAACCGCTCCGTTCCTCGCGATAAGAAGTTTGCAACAATTAGCGTACGACAACGAACAGGAGTATCCTAAATTCAGCGAAATTATTTTACGCGATTGCTACGTAGACGATTTGCTCACCGGGGATGACGATATCGACAAGGTCAGGCAATAAAAGACGGAGTAAATAAAATATTACTCTCGGGAGGATTCTCGCTACGACAGTGGACGTCCAACACACCAAACATAATCAACACGACCGACGAAGGATGTCAGCGCATCGACCGTCCCATCGGCGATGAAGTAAAAACTCTCGGATTATTTTGGAATCATACGAACGACACATTTCGATACAAGGTCAACACGATGGATATGAAAATTAAGGTCAGCAAGCGAAGCGTACTATCGCTGATCTCACAGATCTATGATCCGCTTGGTCTCGTTAGTCCTGCGTGCATCAAGGCAAAAATCGTTCTACAACAGCTGTGGAGATTAAAGATTGGTTGGGACGAGTCGTTACCGAGTGATTTGCACACTATTTGGAGGTCGTATTACGATCACCTCTCACGAATCAACGATATCTCCATTCCTCGCGTCGTTGTCTGCGCAAATCCTGTGAAAGTCGAATTGCATGGATTCTGCGATGCATCAGAGACCGCGTATGGAGCATATGTATACGTCAGATCGTCAACAAGCGACAATGAATACGGCGTCAAGTTACTCTACGCAAAATCAAGAGTAGCTCCTCTCAAAACAGTAACTCTTCCAAAACTTGAGCTTTGCGGCGCAGTATTGCTCGCTCGGCTTGCACAAAGGGTCACCGAAGCACTTACACTCCCAATCACCGACAAATACTATTGGTGCGATTCACAAGTCACGCTAGGTTGGATTGCGCGTGAAGCCTGCAATTGGAAAACGTTCGTGGCCAACAGAGTGGCCAAAATTCAGGAACGTTCCGACAAAGGTCGTTGGTACCACGTACGTTCAGAGGATAATCCTGCTGATGTAATCTCTCGAGGAATAAATCCCGAGCAACTACAAGACTGCAACATTTGGTGGAACGGTCCTCAATGGCTATCTCAGTCGACAGATACTTATGTAAACGACGATGAAGAAGATTTAGACGACGAAATCATCAAGACAATCGAGAATGAAGCGAAACCAACGATGACGAGTTTAGCCACAGTAATTCAAGACGTGGAAATCATCGAGCGATACTCGTCACTACGGAAAGTCACCAGAATCGTCGCATATTGCAGACGCTTCATATATAACGCAACGCACAGTGCTGATCGAAAAAACGGCCCACAATTGGTTCAAGAACTACGCACCGCCACGACAACACTATTGAAAATCAGTCAAGCTCAAACTTCAATATTCAATACAACGGGATACGTCTGGAAGTCCAAACCGAAGAAGAATTATAACAGGGATAAGGATGGACAATAAAAGTATAATGGAAAACTTCAATCATATTGAAATAAAGGTTCTAGAGAAGATAGTGATGGGACTCCCGAAAAAGAAGGGAACGGATGAAGGAATATCGAGTGATATACTAAAAATGGCGTTCAGTGCAATAAAAGAGAAATTTGTGGAAATAATAAATGGATCCCTACGGTAGGGATGTTGCCCGGACAGCTGGAAAACTTCTACAATTATACCGATCCCAAAAATAAACAAAGCCATAAAAGGAAGTCATTACAGACCAATTAATATGTTGCCATTATACAAAAAGCTGCTCGAATTAGTAGTAAAACATCAAATTGAAAAATATTTAGAAACCAATGACATCATAACGGATCATTAGTCAGGATTTAGAAAGCAATATTCGTGTGAAACGGCGATTCAAACTGCTGTAGATGAATGGAAAGTGTACATTAGTGAAGGAAAAATAGTAGGAGTAATATTCATGGATTTAAAACAAGCGTTTGAGACAATCGACAGGGATATATTATTAGACAAATTATACCAATATGGAATTAGAGACAGGGTATTAGATTGGTTCAGAACGTACTTAAGAAATAGAGCACAGCAAGTTCGATTCAATGATAAATGGTCTGAAGTTATTCCCAACGAATATGGGGTACCGCAGGGGTCAGTACTAGGGCCGTTGCTATTTATTATATATATAAATGATATGGTTAATTTGTGTCCAGAGGAATGTGCAATAAAAATGTTTGCTGATGACACAGTGATATATGTACCTGGAAAAAGCAGTGCGGAAGTGGAGAGAAAGATGAATATGTTATTGAGTATAGTAGAAAAGAGGATGGAAAGAAATAAATTAAAAATGAATGTAGAGAAAACAAAATATATGATTGTCAGCAGTGTAAGGAAAGTCGTGAGTAGGAATATATTTTTTTTTTTTTAAATATTTATTTATTACAACTGAATTACAATTATTCATCTAGTAATTTATCTTTCTTATATGCTAATCGAGTAGGAAGATTGTACTGAAGTGTTTGGATGGAACGAAACTTGAGAGAGTAGAGTCAATAAAATATTTGGGTATCATTATTGATGACAAGCTACGATTCAAAGACCACTGTGAGTATATGTTAAAAAAAATAGGGAAAAAAACGAGCATTCTAAACAGAATGGGGAATTATGTATCTGCGTATACGCGATGTGTGATATATAAAGCAATCATAGCACCTCACTTTGAATATTGTGCAACACTGTTAGTAGCTATGGGTGAAACAGAGTTGAAGAAACTGCAGATCGCGCAGAACAGAGCAATGAGTACATTTATCTTTAAAGCCGGGAAGAATCTACTGCCAAAAAAATTTTTTAATCGGCTACAAATAGTAGGAACGAAGAGTGGTAGGGAAACAAGACAAGCGGAAAATATAGTAATACAATTTAGAAGAACGAGAAGTGCACAAAAAAGTATGTACTATGAAGGAGTGAAAATATGTAATGCATTGCCAACTGAACTGAAAGGTTGCGAAAAAGTAGAACAGTTTAAACGAATGTTAAAGAAGTATGTTGTGTCAACAGTAAAGTAAGATGTATGTAGATGTAAGAAAAATATGTAACACTGTGTATAAAATAGCTGAGAAAGCTAATAAATATCAATCAATCAAAAATCAATCAATCAATATCTCTCTCTCTCTCTCTCTCTCTCTCTCTCTCTCTCTCTCTCTCTCTCTCTCTCTCTCTCTCTCTCTCTCTCTCTCTCTCTCTCTCTCTCTCTCTCTCTCTCTCTCTCTCTCTCTCTCTCTCTCTCTCTCTCTCTCTCCCTCCCATAATGCAGCAGATAGAGGGTCACAAATTATACACCAGCGGGTATGTGTGCGTGCGTGGTCACTCAGGATCTAGTAGAACAGGTGGAGTATTGTTATATATAGATAGAAGGATTAAATTTGAAATAATAGCGATAGAAAATTGCGATAAAAATTGGTGGACAATAACAGTAAAAATTAAAGATAACAACTATAAAGGAATAATTATGGTAGTGTATCACTTACCAAATGATAAAGATGCTAGTTTTATTGACTTTCTTGAGGAAACCTGTATCAGCAACATGCAGAATGATAATGTTAAAATCATGGGCGACTTCAACATAGATATGAAAGTAAATAATTATACTCAAAATAAATTAACTAGAATAATGAATTCTGTAGGGTTAAAACAACTAATATGAGAGGCAACCCGAATTGTAATGAATTCTGAAACAATAATAGACTTAGTTTTTTCTAATGTTGAGATGGAAATTGAAGTATGGCATGAACCCAAGATAACGGATCATTCAGCAATCGTGTTGTACTGGAACCTAAAATTGGTAGCAAATGAGAACAAAATTATTACATACAGAGACTATAAGCGAATGGATATAGATAGATTTAAAAGAATGATAAGCACTTATTTAGATGCAATAGAAGGAGAGAGTATTAATATATTAGCTAATTCGATGGTTAAAGAGATTATCAAATGCCTTGATTTAACTGCACCACAAAAAAGAACTCTACTAAAACAGAAATTGCAGGGAAAGCAATGGTTTTGTGTGTACATATAGCAATTGATAAAGCAAAGAGACAAAGCACATTAAGTAGCTTGTGTAAGTAAGAATGAATATGACTGGGAAGTATATCGACAGACTAGGAATAAAACTGTGGATATTTGTAGGAAAGCAAAAAAAGACTATATAGAAGAAAAACTTAATAAAAATAAAAAGGATCCGAAATTAATTTGGGGGGTATTAAAAGAAATGTTGAAAGGTAAAGTAACTGATAAAGAGTATAAAGAAATACAATTTGAAAACAAAATAATTAGTAATTTAGAGGAAATGGTTGATAAATTTAGTTGTTATTTTGTGGACAGTATTAGGGCGCTGACATACATAAATAGTAGGGAAGATTGCATAGCGAATAGAAAATATACCGACTGGGTTTTAGATGTATTGACACAAATTGAAGTAGAGCAATTATGTAAAATAGTCCGAAAATTAGAAAACAAAGCAGGTACAGAAGAAGGTATAACTTGTAACGATTCGCTTTGAATATCCGTAGATAGCGCTTACGCCTTTCCCCTCGTCTATCGTACGCACACTCATTACACGTCGAAATACCGTCTCGAATTCTTCTTGGGATGAGTACGGGTTGCCTTACAGAGACGAGTGCGCATAAGGGTCTCATCGCGTTGTGCGCAGATCTTCGTAATTATAATGATAGTTATCGGTTCTGCGTTTACCGGAGAAAGTTAGTTGCTGCCGAGTAGTAGAGCGAAACTTTTGCTCCCATGTGTCGTACACTTACAAAGAAAGGTACTTTGGTGTCCCCCTCCGATTTTAATGCAACTCACGTATGTTGTAGAGCATCGAAAACTAAAAGACACGTATTTTTTTTTATCGGCGGAAAAACATTTTTAAGGGGTGAAATCGCCCTTCAAAAATAGCATGTCGAGGGGTGATTTTGCAGTTTCACCCAGAAGGCGTCAACCGATTTTAATAAAACAAAAACCAAAATACTCCTCATTGAAGACAATCAAAATTCCACGCTAAGTTGAAGAAAAAAATTCATTTGCAGGGGTGAACAACCCCCTGATTTTTCAAATTTCCACCCTACACAAAAAACTAATCAACCAAATTAAACAGAACATGTACCATTTGGAAGGGCAAGTTAAAATAAAGTTGACGTATTTTTGCACATTCACAGGAAAATGAGTTTACGGGGGTTAACTACCCCTTATCCATTAGTACGTATATTTGTGCGTACATTCTTGTTTCTCGTTATTTACATGTTAAAGAGCTGCTTGCGTTCACTCTTTGTGTTGATTTTGTGCTTATCAATAATTTATCGTCATATGTCATCGACCTTTCGATTAGATAGTATTTCGATTCGGCGCAAATTTCGAAATAAGTCGACGATGCAACAGTCGTTCCATCTATAGAACTTTGTCAGTTATTCCAACGAAATGAATATGACCTTATTTTTTTGAGTAATCTAATCATACGCCAATATGATAAAAATACTTTCGACGCAGTAAGAGGTGTTTTCTACATAGGCGGCTATCTGGGACTGCGTATTATCTGCTGATATCGCATGTGGTTCAACAACAAGTCGTTCAAATATAAAAGCCACGATACATACAGCGATCTTCAGTTGCTCATTTGAACGGAGTGCCAGTGCGTCAGTTGTAATTTCTGACAAAAAAAAATCAATAGACCATGAAAGTGAATCCAATCAACGTCATTAAACTTCTTTTGGCTACATTTCAAGCCATGAATATTCCCGAAACTCCGATTAACAATGCAGAAATCGAGGTAAAGCAGAATTTCGAAAAAGTTCTGGTCGACTGCATGGACGATTATAACGGAGTTGAAATTATCGAGGAACAATCGCTAGATTTTCAAGAGCCATTCAAGCAATATGATGTTAACCCTGTCGAGGACACTCTTTGGCAACATGATGAAGGTCCAGTGGATTCTGATACTTGTTCTAAAGACGAAGAAGACATAAGCTACGATTACAAACGCAAAGCAATCGAATACTGGAGATCCGGTAAGAAGAAAAATTACAGTGTCGATACCGTGAGTCAGAAATTCAAAAAAGTCAAATCTGTACGACAATTAAAACGCTGGGCAAATCAAATGAACAAAGATGGGACCTACAAGGAGAAATTAGCTCAAATCTCTGAATATACTTTGAAAAACATACAAGCCGCAATAGATGCTGGTTTCATTGTTCATGATATCGACCTTCAAAAGTGGGCTCTACAAGCTCAAAAAGAGATAGGTCACGAAGACATTCGTTTTAAAGCTTCTCATAATTGGCTTCGTAAGTTCAAGAAATCACATCGTATTGTGTCCAGGAAAATTAATAAATTCGTAACACCAAAGACTATAGAAGACGAACCAGTTTTAAGGATGAATGCAGAAAACTTCGTAAATGAAATTAAACCATATATTCAAACATATGGACCGGAAAACATATATAATTCAGATCAGAGCGGTTTTCAACTGGAAATCCACTCTGGCAGGACTCTGACGACTGAAGGAACTAACCAAGTGCAATGTGTAGTACAATCCGTATCATCTACAACTCACAGCTACACTATCCAGCCAACCATAAATGCAGATGGAAAATTATTGTCACCCCTTTTTATCGTTCTAAAAGAGGGAAAGGGTGAGATCGGCCCAATCGTGGAAAAAAATTTATTGAGGCCAGAAAACGTATTTTTAACAGCAACGAAATCCGGAAAAATTACCTCAGGTATGGACAAAAATGATTGCCAGAAAATATTGAACATATGATGAATTATACTATATCGATAACCAATATCATTCTATGTATAGAGCATTTCAAAATTTGGTTGGAAAAAGTATTCTTCCCCAACACCGGCCGTGACAGCGTATTGTTGATAGACTCGTGGAGTGGACACTGCCCAGAAGTTGTTCTAAATGCAACACCTCGGGGCAAAAAAATAATCACAAAGATAATACCTAAAGGCACAACAGGGAAAATCCAACCACTCGACGTTTTTGGTTTCCGAATATGGAAAAATTTTGTACGACATTTTTCCGACAGTGTATTATTACTTAATTCTGATATTAATTTGCACTTGAGAAACAACATAATCAAACTGCAATCTCTCGCACACAATCAACTTTCATCACCCAGATATATAAATCTTTTCAAATATGCATGGTTCAAAAGTAATTATATAACCGATAAGCCAAACGAATTCGACAATCCAGTAAGTTTTGGTTTCGGTCAATCGTCTCAAGCACACTGTGAAGTACTAATAAATAAAATAATAAAAAATAAAAGGTTGTAATAATGTGGCCATCATCAGATGCTCATGGTGCAAGAAGTCTTTATGCTTGCAACATTTTTTGGAAGAGTATCATTTCTGCACGACTTACGAACCATGATTGCTACAAATTATGACGTGCACATTGCACGTTGATGAATTGTAAAAGGAATGATACATTATAATATATACTGTGGTGTATGTAGATGCGCGAGGCGGTAAGAATAAATGTGAGAGAATGGAGAGTGGGGAGAGCGTTAACGTGGGACGTGAAAAGGACGACAGTCGAATAAATGCGCATGCCGAAACCGGGTATTTGTTATTTCTCGCCTATGTCCTCAGCTGATTGCCGCTGTTTCGAAATACAACCATACATATATGCCATACAACCACTCAACCCCAGCAACATTCCCCAGTATTCTGTATTTGAACAAGCTATTTTTTTCAGTAAATAACGCGAAACTCGTGAATGGACCATTCTACTTGTAAGTACCAGCCGGTCACCCCCTTAATAATAAATAAAGCATCATGCGAAGTTCCCCCCCTTGACTTCGGCTAACAGGAATGTTTTGAATCAATTCGGACATTTAAATAACGAGAAACAAAAATGTATGCACAAATATACGTACTAATGGATAAGGGGTAGTTTACCCCCGTAAACTCATTTTCCTGTGAATGTGCAAAAATACGTCAACTTTATTTTAACTTGCCCTTCCAAATAGTACATGTTCTGTTTAATTTGGTTGATTAGTTTTTTGTGTAGGGTGGAAATTTGAAAAATCAGGGGGTTGTTCACCCCTGCAAATGAATTTTTTTCTTCAACTTAGCGTGGAATTTTGATTGTCTTCAATAAGGAGTATTTTGGTTTTTGTTTTATTAAAATCGGTTGACGCCTTCTGGGTGAAACTGCAAAATCACCCCTCGACATGTTATTTTTAAAGGGCGATTTCACCCCTTAAAAATGTTTTTCCGCCGATAAAAAAAAATACATGTCTTTTAGTTTTCGATGCTCTACAACATACGTGAGTTGCATTAAAATCGGAGGGGGACACCAAAGTACCTTTCCTTGTTAGTCACACTAACATCTCATTAAAATCGTTGCATATTTCTGTATTATTGTAATAATCTGTCTGTATATTATATATAATAAATTAATTCGAAGGAACATTATCCAGTCAGTCGCTAAGGACTCAGCTCTATACGAAATTTGCTGTCTTCAAATTTATTGGAATAAATTTCGCGGAATCCATATCAATTCCACCTAGTAAAAGAATTGAATCGACGCCTGAACATACTATATACCAATGCAACGGAACATCTGAAGGCCCCTGGAATTCAGTCATCCATCCTTTCGATGACTTGAGAACGAGCAAAGTCTCGAGCAAGTGGCGCATCGTCCAGACGTTGGCCGGGGAAAAGGCTTGGATCTTCAACGAGACGCGGCCATCAGCCAGCAATTGGCTACTCACGGGACCAGTGATTGGACCTTCCGGAGAACGCGTGGCTCCCCAGCAACAGTCTCATAAGCGGTGACGATTTCACCCCCCTGCGTAAGTGAGCTATGGTGCTCGCATGAACACTTCGCCGGAATTAATAAGATAAGTTTCGATATTCTATTCTATTGCCTTTGTATATATTATTGTAAATATGTCGTGGACTACGAGTATGAGTAGATTTTGAGAGAATTTCTCGGTATACTGCAACGGTGAATGCCTGTACAACATACTATCAAATAATACCGCCGTGTATCGAGTGTAGCATGTGTGATAAAAATATTATTGTATTCAGAGGGCCCTAACGTAGTGGCTGATTTAGCATGCATTTAGTCATGATAAAATTATATATCATCGCTAGGCCGAAGAGACATAATTTTTTATGAATTTCTTTATTGTTGTATTTCTGATGTAGGCTTTGTGATTCTGATTGAATAGTTATAACGCCAAATTCGATATCGATATTATTAATGCTTATTTTCACTTTAGCATTCAATATAACACCGTTAGTCCAAGGTTCGAATCTGTCCGTGTTCATTCTTTCCTTCTCGGTCCCAAGACGAAATATAAACACCAACCAATAATAAGAAATAATCAAAGAAATAAATGAAATTTAATTACAATTGGCGCCCGAACAGCGACTCGAGAAGTTTGAATAACACCTATTGTTCTTGTTGGACTCGAACCCTGGAATCAAAATAGAAATTTTGTTGGATTAATATTTGTAACTGTTTTGATTGTAGCTGATTGTAGGGTGTAATTGTAGACTTCAATGTCTTTACTACGTACACCGCCTCATACACGTTCTCGTGACAGTACGCCTTTTGTTGATACTCTGATCGTGAAGACTACGAAGTCTAAGAAAACTAAAATTGTTAACAACCTTAACTCGACTAGTATTCGTAATCTCGAACAAATTCTAGGTATGGAGGATGATCGGGAGAAATTACGACAGGAGCGTGAGGCTTTTGAAACCGAGCGAGCGGCCTTTGAACGACAACGTGACGAGCCTCGACACGATGAAGCGATTATGGAACAAATTCGTCGAATGCATGGGCTTCTTGAAAGGCAGCAGAGACAATTGGATAATTTACGGAATGGAGTACCACATCTTCCGGCAGAGGGTGAGAACGTAGATGCGCTTAATGGGCTTATTCGTGGTTTAAGAACGGTATATTTAGACGTAAAAATGCCTAAATTCGAGAATGAACTTAGTCTGAACCCCCGCGAATTTCTAGAACAGATGGATAGATATTTCCGGGTAAAGAGAGTCAGTCCTGAATACCAAATGTTGGTGCTTGAGGGGGCTCTTAATGGACGTGCCAGAGTTTGGTACTGCGCGAATCGGTTATTGCTTCCTACATATGACACTTTCAAATTCGCATTAAATGAATTCTATTCCATTCCGGTGCGAGTCCGCGTCAAAAGCCAATGGTTGTTGAGGCGATACTTTACTCAGATGGGTTCGTATCAGACATATTTCTATAAACAAATCACGGAGGCGCAATATTTTACGCCGGAGATGGATCTATACGAGATCAATTACACCGTGATACAACGATTTCCGGTTCGTGTACGGGAATCCCTCATTACCGTTGATTATACGAATGTTAACGCTTTAGCATCAGCGCTCTCGCAACTAGATATGGCTCACTCAGAGTAAGAACGTATGAAGCGCAATGGTCCCATCAATAATCATCAGAATTATGGCGTCAATGCTCCAAGTCCGAGCAATAGCCGCCAAAGCCCAAATTATAATAATTCGTTTGCAGGGAATAACACATTTTCTCGTCGTTCACCTTCAGTTGGTCCTTCGCCGAATCAAACAATGGCAGTACCACCTGCTTGTTCGAACATCGGAGTCTTTTCGGAATCGCTACTCCCCTATACTGCATTGGATGCGACTCGATCATCCTATTCGGCTGTTGAACGTCAGGATAATCGTTGGGAAGATAATCAATTGCCTCAGGCCGCGCGATTTACGGTGCCACCTCCCCCCTTCATTCCAATGGCTAACTTGGCGAATGACGACAATGGAGATTTAAACGGCTAATAGGCACGTTGACCAGAGTTCCTACAGCGTGTCAAAATCCTTTCGATATATTTGAGGATCTCACCAAAGACCTATTAAGTGAGCCAACAGTCGGCTCAGATCCCGCCATTTTTCTCAGGTGTCTTCACCTTACGGTCAATATCTCGAATATTCCCGTATTGGCGCTTATCAATTCGGGTAGCCAGGTTACGTGTGTGTCTGAGGCGTATTATTCTTATATGAACACTCATTTCAGGTTAGTTGACTTGCCCATCACCAATTTGGTGATTAGTACTGCAGTAGGTAAGAAGCCGACGAAGGTGACTAAGCAGGCATTTTTTGACCTCGTATTCGGTGAGTGCGCACTCTCGTCTTCTTTCTTAATCATCCCTCATCTTACTTCGAACATGATTTTAGGAAACGATTGGTTGAGAAAAAATAAAGCCGTGCTTGATTACAACCAATTGACATTCAAAGTTAATGATTACAGAGTTCCGTCGGAATTAGTATTATTTGATCAGGTGTGCTCTGAGAGGTTACTATCTTCCCAAGAGGAGGATATTACTTACATTCAAGTCCTGGCACTGGACAATATTCAAACTGTAACGGTATTAAACGTTAACATTGCCCTTAATGGGCTTGTTCGGACTCGAGCAGGAAGGAAAGTAATTTTAGGCTTTTGTAATAGGTAGAAGTAGGGTTTATTCAATAAAACAGATAAAAATTATGCGATACAGCAGAAAAAGAAATTAATATTATATCTCATTCTCGAACCCTTTTTCCTGGTATTACGGCTACCACGCGCCTTACAATAGACTATTCCCGGGCACTCGAGTGCAGATACAATCGTGTACGCAAAAAAATCTAGAATATTTATGAAGATCCTCGGTAATATGTTCTTAGTTGGTGACAGTTTTTAGACGATGGTTGGAGTATGCCCAATAATTTGTGAGATGACGTTGATAGTTATATAATGCAAATATATTCGTTATTTAATAATATAATTGATGATAATGAAGTTGAGCGTTAGTCGATAAATCTGTTTACCCTTCGTGTTCCGTGGGTATGCTATTTAGCACGCGTACCGTCGGTAACTAGCCGGCCGCTGCTGATAGAATCGCGACTAGCCTTGTGTCTACAACTGACTCGCTACAGACCCGTCGGTGGGCGTGGAGTTTCCTGCTGATATAATAAAAAATTTTAGAGGTCGACTTACGCGTCCACCCGACCGCCGCTACGATCCGGCGTCAGTGGGATGCACTCGAAGTGCATGCGAAGCTTTGTCAGGATCGTACCTGGTTTAACTGTCGCCTTGGGTATTTTCCTCGAGTAATCATTTAGATCATATCCCTACTTCCCTACGCTATCATAGTTTCATGGTTTTAATGTGGAGGCATTATATATTCTCTGTTTAAAATATTTCGGAAAGTCTTCCGTATGAGAGAGTGTAAACTGTTAGCTTGCTCGATCCACGGCTACCAGAGCGAGAGACCAAGAGACAGAGATAGACCGCTCTGTTGTTGTTTGGGTCTGCGGTACGTTGGCCTCGGACGCAGTACCAACTCAGCTGCTTTCCGTCAAATTTACGTCAGGTACCACAGCTGGGCTCTCTAGATATTAGTGCGGCTGCACCTAGCGAGGGTTGGCTGCTCTTCCTTCCTGGTAGCTGGACTTCTGCGTTGGCGGGACCTGTGAACAGAACTGTTCCTCGAGTGCCGAAATTCTGGTCTTTTTATACCAGAATCCCCTCCAGCTGGCCCATGCTTTCAGTATGACTATAGTCCCGGCGCACGCGGATGGACTGTGCCCACCCAGATGGCAACTTCGGTTGCTTGCCCTGGGTGAACGTCTTATCTGTACGGGAGTTAGCAACCCCGCCGTGGTGTAGGCTCGGGTGCTTACCAAGCGAGACGTTAAGTCTTCGGACTAATTGGGAGATGGGGAGGTTGTTGCAGCCTCACGGCTTTGCCGTGTACAACCTTTAAATGGGTTGGACTCTGTCGGGCATACGGTTTTTAAAAACGCCAACGCGTAAATAGGGAGTTTATGGATAGTGCTCCCCCTCAGACCAAGAGGTAACACTCGGGTAAAACCGAGCGGGGATTGGTAGCCCGCCCCGATGCAAGTCGGGGGGGCGCGTTGGCCGAGCGTATCTCGGCCCCACGCTCGCGGGAGCCGTGTCGTAGGCCGAGAGGCGGGAACGGCACGTTAATAACAAGGTGATCTCAGTATGACTATAGTTGGTGGCGGTCCTGTAGCCCATCTTCCTGTAGCCCACTGGTAGCCTTGGTACTTTTTGAAATTAGTCGTTGGTTTTTAATTCTCCACCGGTGCTTTTCGAAGGAGTAACGGGACTTGGTCACCGATGTGCCGGCCTACCTTGTGTGAGTGACGCTCGGTATCGGCGCTTTGTTGTGTGTGTACCGAGCGTCGTGAGTTGCTGAATATAGGCCGGTCTTCCTTGGTGTACGTAACGCGCGGTAGCGATGGCTTAGTGTGCACCGCGCGTTATTAGATAGTTCGTACGTCTCAATACTCATGTTGAACCCAATCGGTCGACTTCTCCTGCAGTAATTGGATCGTCGCCCGGTTTACAAAAAAATATCTGAAACGGTCTTTGTAGCACCGGACTCTACTACTGTGCTAACCAAGCCCATCTAGAGCCGATAATAGAGGATTCTGGGGTTTATATACCCGTCGAATCGTGCGAGGTCCTTGTTTTGAATATGGATCCGACATCTACAATAACTCCCATGGAGGAAGTGATCACACCCCTCAATGAGTCTCTTAGTCCTTATAACGATAATGTCATTTTTGTAGATGATGAAGAGTCTTTACTGGCCGTCGCCGCACTGTATAAGACAAATACCGGTACTCGACATGAGTCCTCGATTTGCGGGGAAAATCCCTTGCTGGATCACCGGAAGTTCGACGTCCGCGTATGTGATAATGACGCGATCTGCAATGCCGCCTTGATCCAGTCAGAGGACTGTGAGTATGATCTCTAGGCATGTGGGTGTTACAAGTTGTATACGAAAGGGGAGGACGAGAATTTCTTTGATGACGTCAGAAAGCTTTCACAAGAACTAACCGAATTGTCCTCGTCACAGCAAGAAATAGTGCGCAACATGCTATTAAAATACCAACGGTTATTTTCGGTAACACATACGGGAGCTGGGTCTTACGAACACGAGATACGGCTTACCCACCCCAACACGATTGTTCGCCGGTCATATCCGGTTCCATATAACCTTCGTCCATTGGTTGGGAAGGAATTAGATGAAATGTTGATAAATGGCATTAT
Source organism: Cylloceria caligata (assembly GCA_963942595.1). Classification (NCBI taxonomy): domain Eukaryota; kingdom Metazoa; phylum Arthropoda; class Insecta; order Hymenoptera; family Ichneumonidae; genus Cylloceria; species Cylloceria caligata. The sequence goes on along the minus strand of OZ012709.1, from coordinate 19,691,190 downwards.
CGAACGTTCCGTGAGTCCTTATTGCAATCCACTGCGAATTGTCTTGAAAAAGGACGGTCGTCTTCGGATTTGTCTGGATGCACGATTTATTAATCAAATTATTGAATCCGATAATGAGTCTCCTCCTCTAATAAATGAATTGCTTCAAAAGTACCATGGAGTCAAGTTCATGTCGATGTCCGACTTGGCTAACGGATATTGGCAGATACCACTTGCAAAGTCGTCGCGACCATATACCGCTTTTCTTTATGGCACAACGCTTTACCAGTTTTGTCGTATCCCCTTTGGCCTGAAAACTGCTGGCTGTGGCTTTATTCGCGCTTTAGGCCAAGTTTTTGAAAGACGTTTTGAAGATTGTCTAACTATGTATATAGACGATTTTCTTATTACATCCACCTCGTTTGAACAACATCTTGACCATATTAATCGAGTGTTTTCTCAGTTGCAAGATAATAATTTCACTCCAAGATTAGACAAGTCTTACTTTTATCGAACTTCAGTCCGATTTCTCGGTTTTGTTTTGTCTATCGACGGAGGCATTCCTGCACCCGATCGCTTAGAAATTATTGAGAATTTCAGGGAACCCACGGATCATAAACATCTCCAATCGTTTATGGGGGTATGTACCTATTATCGCCAATTTAGCGTTCGTCATTCCAACTATATTGATCCATTCCGTCCGCTCCTCAAAAGTAAGGGCGAATGGAAATGGACCTCACAGCATAGTAAAGCGTTTCAGGAATTAAAGCGAAATTTTGTTAAAACTGTGCGTCTTAGTTATGTTCTCCCTGGACATCCTTTTAAATTACAGACCGATGCGCCGGATAGAGGCATTAGTGGAGTGCTCTATCAAATCAATGGTGAGGGTGACCAATGTATCATTACCCTAGTAAGTCGATGTCTAAATTCTGCCGAAAAACATTATGGGACGACTGAAAAGGAATTGCTGGCGATCGTTTACTCAGTAACGAAATGTCGAACCTACTTAATCGGTGCTTGTTTTGACATTCTCACTGATCATAAGGGGCTCAGTTTCCTGTACTGCACGCAATACCATACAGGTAGACTGATCCGATGGTGTATTATTCTTCAACAATATACATTTAATGTACAATATTGTATGGGTCGTGATAACGTGGTGGCCGATTTTTCAGCCGTAATCCGTCCAGACAATTCGAACAAACATTACCGTCAACGCTCTCAATAGCCGCAATACTCAATCTCTGTCCTTTTCAGCTCGACGATCAAGTTTTATCTTATTATTGTCTCTACAAAATGGTCAGTGATCTAGCGCGTTTGCCCCTTGAGTTGAGGAAGGACTTTAGCTCCATTGGGCGACAACAAAGGGAGGATTATCACCTTTGCGAGGTTCTTAATCAGGTTCAAGGCAGAAATCTAGGAACTCGTCATGTCCTTCAAAATGATATTCTCTTTCAACGTTACTCCCTTACGGGGCGCTGGTTGCTGGTTATCCCAGAGTTGCTTTCCCGCAGAGTGATCGAGTTTTTTCACGAAAAATTGGGTCATACGGGTACCACGAAGACCTTATTGTATCTTTGCCGGTACTTCTATTGGGACCGCATGGCTACTCAGGTTAAAGGTTATGTCCATTCCTGTGATTTATGCCAACGAGTCGAGAATCTGACATATACAATGCAAGGGGGATATCACCCAGTCAAAGCGGAATTCCCTGGTGAACTCCTAACCGTCGACTTTTATGGACCTCTACCTCGCTCGACAGGCGGTGCACAATACATTTTCGTTATCCTGGACGCATTCTCGAAGTACGTTAAATTATATCCGATCAGGAGAGCAACTACACAAATCGTCCTAAAAAAGATTTTTGATATATATATGGTAAACCCCAGGCCATTCTCGCTGATAATGGAACGCAATTTACCTCACGAAAATAGTCGGAGCGCCTCGTACAAAACGCCATTAAGGTGCGGTTCTGTTCCGTCCGTCATCCCCAGAATAATCCGACCGAACGCGTTATGAAAGAACTAGGCCGCCTCTTCCGCACGTTTTGTGCCACTACTCATACCAGCTGAGCAAAGTATCTCCGTCGCATTGAAACGTTGCTTAATGTTACTACTCATTCCAGTACGGGATATACGCCTCATGAGCTTCAATTTGGAAAAAATCCGCGAGAAGAAATCGAGAGCCCTATCACATACCCCGATAGTTGCGAAACCTCTCTGGAGCAAAAAAGGATCCTAGCGAATGAACACCTCCGCAATAGTTTTAAAAAAAGATGCGAGTCACAAAGAAAGGTCTCGAAGGTGTTATTGATAAAAGGAGACCTCGTACTTCTACGTGTACCGCACTTATCAAATGCAAGTGATCGAGTTACGTCGCAATTTTTCCATCTGTTCTATGGTCCATATCGTATTTTACAGGTATATGATAATGCCTTTCTTCTCGTTGATCCAGATAATCCCGAGTTGCAAAAAGGAATTCATAATCGAAGCAATGTACGCAAATATTATGAGCTCATTTAGTGTCTAAACGGCCGCAACCTGATGCGTTAGAGGCTCGTCATGGAAGTTTAGTATAATGTATGGGTTATGGAATTGTAATTTGTGCGATTAGCGAACTCTAGTCACTCCTGCCCAAATTAAGGGGGATATTGTAACGATTCGCTTTGAATATCCGTAGATAGCGCTTACGCCTTTCCCCTCGTCTATCGTACGCACACTCATTACACGTCGAAATACCGTCTCGAATTCTTCTTGGGATGAGTACGCGTCGCCTTACAGAGACGAGTGCGCATAAGGGTCTCATCGCGTTGTGCGCAGATCTTCGTAATTATAATGACAGTTATGGGGGAGGGGGGGGGGCTCAAAGTTCCGAACGCTGAAAGATACGACGGTCTAAAATTTCTAACTGTAATATCATACCCGAAAGATTTTATGATGAATATATTAACAAACGTTTATAGAAACGATGAAGACATACAGAGAGTGGTGTTAATTCCAAAACGATAATGACACAAACGTTAATTTATATAGTGCACAGTTAGCGATTGTGCACGTAAACGACATGTTTATTACCCCAACAGCTAGGATTACTATATTCAAAGCTCAGAAAATTTAAAGTTCAGAAAGTTGTATGGATTAGAAATTTATTTAGAGAAAAACGAATATTTCGAAAGCCTCAATGTCTGAAGTTCTACTTAACAGCAATGTCATATTTGCGAAGATTGAGGATTCCGAAAATCATATCAGGGGTACAAATTGAAAATGCGGGTTTGATAACAGATGGCGTTACTAACGCTATACGCATCAGGCAGTACTGTGACTATGTTCATGTCAAAGCTACGTCTTATAGCTTTAATTTTCAGTATGTGTCAATTTGTCGCAGTGTCAAATTCATAGTTTTTTTGAGCTCTCAATATGTCGAGTTTCGTGCCAACAAAACAGCATTTGCGGGAAGTTTTAATTTACTTCTTTAATTTGAAGAAAAGTGCTGCTGAAGCACATCGATTGGTCTCCGAGGCTTATCCGAGTCATGTTCCATCGGTTTCAACGTGCGAGAGATGGTTTGTGCGGCTTAGAAGTGGTGATTTTGACGTTGAGGACAAAGAGCGGCCGGGCCAAGTGAAAAAGTTTGAGAATGCTGAATTGGAGGCAATACTCAATGAAGACTCGTGTCAAACTCAACAAGAGCTCGCAGATTCATTGGGAGTGACACAACAAGCCATTTCCCATCGTATAAAAGCCCTCGGAATGATCCAAAAGCAAGGACATTGGGTGCCGTATGAGCTGAAGCCGAGAGACGTCGAGCGCCGTTTTTTTGCATGCGAACTGCTGCTCGAACGGCAAAAACGGAAGGGTTTTTTGCATCGCATTGTCACTGGTGATGAAAAGTGGATCCATTACGATAACCCGAAGCGCAAAAAATCATATGGTTACCCCGGCCATGCATCATCATCGACGGCCAAACCAAATATTCACGGCGCCAAGCTCATGCTCTGTATTTGGTGGGACCAGCTGGGTGTGGTGTATTATGAGCTATTGAAATCGAACGAAACCATCACAGGAGCACTATACCGAACTCAATTGATGCGTTTGAGCCGCGCACTCAAAGAAAAACGGCCACAATACGAGCAAAGACACGACAAAGTAATTTTGCAACATGACAACGCTCGGCCACATGTTGCAGCGCCGGTCAAAACATACCTACAAACGCTGAAATGGGAAGTCTTACCCCACCCGCCGTATAGCCCAGATATTGCTCCTTCCGATTACCACCTTTTCCGATCGATGACACATGGCCTAGCTGACCAGCGCTTTCATTCTTACGAAGAAGCCCAAAAATGGGTCGATGACTGGATAGCAGCCAAGCCGGCCGAATTTTTTCGCGACGGTATCCGTAAATTGCCAGAAAGATGGGAAAAAGTTGTGGCTAGCGATGGACAATACTTTGAATAATTCATTTGTTACCATTTTTTCAGAATAAACGTTCAAAAATAGAAAAAAATCCCGCATTTTCAATTTGTACTCCTGATAGTTCGCAACGTTCATAGTTCCGCAAATAGATTCCACGACAGGAAAAATATCCGAATATCGCACTTTGGATAGCTTGAAGTCCCAAAGATTTGTTCTCTTAAAGGGCAAAGCTCTGAACATCACAGTTTGGAAGATTCAAAGTTCCGAAAATATCTTTTCCGACGTGTCATAATTCCGAAAATGAAAGTGTACTCAGATCGCGTAGTTTGTTCTTCTGCGGTAAGATGGCACCATGAGATTTTGACCCTTCGAAATGTTTACCTTTCGGAATTTTGACTCTTCGAAATGTTTACCATTCGGAAAATTGGTCTTTCGGAATTTTGACTCTTCGAAATGTTTACCATTCGGAAAATTGGTCTTTCGGAATTTTGTCTTCTCGCTTTTTAAGCTGTCGGGACTTGAAAATAGCGGTTATCGACCTGTTCATTTCCTAACCATCGGAACTTGGAACTATCGACTTTTGATTTGTTTGCATTTTCACTTGCCGATGTTTTGACCATTCGTACTATTAAATTTCGATATATTTAGCTCTCAATGTTTTTGTTTTCTAAGTTTTCTCTGTAGAAAGCGCAATCCTTAAAGAACTTGTTTTTCTGATACTAAAATTTTGAAGCTATAACCTTTATTAATAATGGCAATAGAATTCCTGTTATGTACATTAAATTCATTGTTGGTACATTTACCGGTCCGACTAGATTTTCTTGAGAATTGATCTTTTCTAAATTTTACAATTCTGGATCATGAATGATTTTTTTTTTAAATTTCGGGACTTACATTCGTATCAACTTTAGTTAGACTAAAAAAAAAACGATATTTCAACCTGTCGAAGTTTTTATTATTCGGAACTTCAAGCCCCCCCCCCCCCATAGTTATCGGTTCTGCGTTTACCGGAGAAAGTTAGTTGCTGCCGAGTAGTAGAGCGAAACTTTTGCCCCCATCTGTCGCACACTTAGTCACACAAACATCTCATTAAAATCGTGCATCTTTCTGTATTATTGTAATAATCTGTCTGTATATTATATATATATATATATATATATATGTATCTGTATCAACATTACCTACGGATGTGCATCGTCGAAAACGGCTCCAAAAATTAATTCGAAGGAACATTATCCAGTCAATCGCTAAGGACTCAGCTCTATACGAAATTTGCTGTCTTCAAATTTATTGGAATAAATTTCACGGAATCCATATCAATTCCACCTAGTAAAAGAATTGAATCGACGCCTGAACATACTATCGGAGTACTAAAGGAGTACAAATTGAAAATGCGGGATTTTTTTCTATTTTTGAACGTTTATTCTGAAAAAATGGTAACAAATGAATTATTCAAAGTATTGTCCATCGCTAGCCACAACTTTTTCCCATCTTTCTGGCAATTTACGGATACCGTCGCGAAAAAATTCGGCCGGCTTGGCTGCTATCCAGTCATCGACCCATTTTTGGGCTTCTTCGTAAGAATGGAAGCGCTGGTCAGCTAGGCCATGTGTCATCGATCGGAAAAGGTGGTAATCGGAAGGAGCAATATCTGGGCTATACGGCGGGTGGGGTAAGACTTCCCATTTCAGCGTTTGTAGGTATGTTTTGACCGGCGCTGCAACATGTGGCCGAGCGTTGTCATGTTGCAAAATTACTTTGTCGTGTCTTTGCTCGTATTGTGGCCGTTTTTCTTTGAGTGCGCGGCTCAAACGCATCAATTGAGTTCGGTATAGTGCTCCTGTGATGGTTTCGTTCGATTTCAATAGCTCATAATACACCACACCCAGCTGGTCCCACCAAATACAGAGCATGAGCTTGGCGCCGTGAATATTTGGTTTGGCCGTCGATGATGATGCATGGCCGGGGTAACCATATGATTTTTTGCGCTTCGGGTTATCGTAATGGATCCACTTTTCATCACCAGTGACAATGCGATGCAAAAAACCCTTCCGTTTTTGCCGTTCGAGCAGCAGTTCGCATGCAAAAAAACGGCGCTCGACGTCTCTCGGCTTCAGCTCATACGGCACCCAATGTCCTTGCTTTTGGATCATTCCGAGGGCTTTTATACGATGGGAAATGGCTTGTTGTGTCACTCCCAATGAATCTGCGAGCTCTTGTTGAGTTTGACACGAGTCTTCATTGAGTATTGCCTCCAATTCAGCATTCTCAAACTTTTTCACTTGGCCCGGCCGCTCTTTGTCCTCAACGTCAAAATCACCACTTCTAAACCGCACAAACCATCTCTCGCACGTTGAAACCGATGGAACATGACTCGGATAAGCCTCGGAGACCAATCGATGTGCTTCAGCAGCACTTTTCTTCAAATTAAAGAAGTAAATTAAAACTTCCCGCAAATGCTGTTTTGTTGGCACGAAACTCGACATATTGAGAGCTCAAAAAAACTATGAATTTGACACTGCGACAAATTGACACATACTGAAAATTAAAGCTATAAGACGTAGCTTTGACATGAACATAGTCACAGTACTGCCTGATGCGTATAGCGTTAGTAACGCCATCTGTTATCAAACCCGCATTTTCAATTTGTACCCCTGATATATACCAATGCAACGGAACATCTGAAGGCCCCTGTAATTCAGTCATCCATCCTTCCGATGACTTGAGAACGAGCAAAGTCTCGAGCAAGCGGCGCATCGTCCAGACGTTGGCCGGGGAAAAGGCTTGAATCTTCAACGAGACGCGGCCATCAGCCAGCAATTGGCCACTCACGGGAGCAGCGATTGGACCTCCCGGCGAACGCGTGGCTCCCCAGCAACAGTCTCATAAGCGGGGACGATTTCACCCCCCCGCGTAAGTGAGCGATGGTGCTCGCATAAACACTTCGCCGGAATTAATAAAATAAGTTTCGATATTCTATTCTATTGCCTTTGTATATATTATTGTAAATATGTCGTGGACTACGAGTATGAGTAGATTTTGAGAGAATTTCTCAGTATACTGCAACGGTGAATGCCTGTACAACATACTATCAAATAATACCGCCGTGTATCGAGTGTAGCATGTGTGATAAAAATATTATTGTATTCAGAGGGCCCTAACGTAGTGGCTGATTTAGCATCCATTTAGTCATGATAAAATTATATATCATCGCTAGGCCGAAGAGACATAATTTTTGATGAATTTCTTTATTGTTGTATTTCTGATGTATGCTTTGTGATTCTGATTGAATAGTTATGACGCCAAATTCAATATCGATATTATTATTGCTTATTTTCACTTTAGCATTCAATATAACACCGTTAGTCCAAGGTTCGAATCTGTCTGTGTTCATTCTTTCTTCTCGGTCCCAAGACGAAATATAAACACCAACCAATAATAAGAAATAATCAAAGAAATAAATAAAATTTAATTACAAACTGTAGCAATAATGAAACGTGTAGTAGAAGCAGCAACAGCGAAAATACTATATATACTAAATATATCACTCGAAGAAGGAATGTTCCCCGAGGAGTGGAAACAAGCGATTGTAGTTCCGATACCTAAAGTTCGAGGAACAAATAAAATTGAAGAATTCAGACCGATAAATAAATTACCAGTATATGAGAAAATATTGGAGAAAATAGTTCAGAAACAATTAGTAGAATACTTAGAAAATAATGAGTTGCTTAGAGAATGTCAATCGGGTTTTAGGGCAAAGCATACGTGTGAAACTGCTTTACAGTGGGTAGTTTCGGACTGGAAAGAACAATAGGGGGCGGAAAAATGACAGGAGTGGTCTTCTTAGATCTGAGAAGAGCGTTTGAAGTAGTGGACAGAGAAATCTTGATCAAAACATTACAATGGTATGGAATAAAAGGGACAGTACTAAATTGGTTCAAAAGTTACTTGCAAAATAGATCTCAGAGAGTAAAATTTAGTGGGGTTCTGTCAACTCCCGTTAATGTAGATTTAGGTGTTCCTCAGGGGTCAGTGTTAGGACCTTTGTTATTCCTATTATATATAAATGATATTATAGAGGCTATTAATGATAAATGTGTAATAAGATTGTTCGCGGATGATGCATTGATTTAGACAACAGGGTATTCAAGTATAGAAATTAATAATAATCTCAATGAACAAATGGTGAAAGTGAAAGAATGGTTAAAGATAAATAGGTTGTACGTTAATGTTGATAAGACTAACATTATGTTAATAAGAGGAGTTAGAAAGAAAGTAACAGAGGACAATTTAAAACTTAAACTGCAGAATGAGGTACTAGAGATTGTAAGTGAAATTAAATATCTAGGAGTAATAATTGATAAAAATTTTAATTTTTCTAAACATGTAGAATATATTAGTAAAAAGGTAGGGGCGAAATTAGGTGTTATGCGGAGAATTGGGATGGACCTATCAGCAAACATGAGGTGCATTGTATATAAAGCAATAGTAAGTCCATTGTTCGAATATTGCTCATACATACTGGTGGGTATAAGTAAAACAAATTTGGAGCATCTACAAAAAATGCAAAATCAAGGGATGAGAATAATATTAAGATGCAATAGAAGAGTAAGAATTAGTGATATGTTAGAAGCACTACATTTTATGTCGATAAAAGAAAGGATCGAGTACAATACATGTGAACTTATATATAAAACTGTAAATGGGTTATGTCCCATATATTTGCAAAATAATGTAGAATTAGTGCAATATGGAGAAGGTGTAAGTACACGGCAAAAAGGAAATATTTATATCAACAGATGTAGAACTACGGAGGAACAGAAAATGTTATGGTATGAGGGACTTAAAATGTACATTGCGTTACCAAACGAAATAAAAAGAGAAGACAGATTGCCAAATTTCAGAAGAATGTTAGCGAAACATATTCAGATAAGAGAGAGGGGAGCAAATATATAATATATAATATGTAATCAAATTTATTATATTTATATGTATTTATATGTATTTATACATATTATGTAGCTATTAAAGCTAATAAACGACTATCAAAAAAAAATCTCTCTCTCTCTCTCTCTCTCTCTCACAGTAGACGTGGGTAGGCGTGTACGGAAGCGCTGCGTACTTTAACCATTTTGTGCGAGGAGAAAGAGTTTTAATATTCTTTTGTTATAGCTCTTTAGTTGCTCAGTGAACTTATTTATTAGTGACATAAAGTAGTCCAACATACACCTATTATAAAGCCAGTTAATTGTGTTTTTAAAAACGGATAATCTCATCCTCACAACATAGTTCGAGGCTAGTTTACCACCACATCGATTTTCTGCGCACGGTTTAAATGTGTGTTAATATTCGAAAAATATTACTCGAATTATAAAGTGGTGTCAACTTATACTGCTTATACACTCGGATCGGTGCAGTATTAGCAAGACGATATAAAATCAAGGTCATTCGACGTTATTGTCCTAAGTGTGTGCGCTTCTACTTATCTTTGACTTTATCTCACTTATTACCGTATGAATGCAAGCATAGTCTATGTATCACTGACTTCTATTATAAATTCAATCTTTCTCCCTCTTGTGGCGCGGTGTGTGGTGCTCGCGGCTGAGCAGATTTTCTCTATCATTCACACAACTACGATCACCACTCACGCACATAATGTCGCAGACTCGCTGTGGTGTCTGCAACAAAGTGACTCGGGTAGGAGAAAGGATTAAGTGTGCAGGAGAATGCAGTTTGTCATTTCACTCCACGTGTGCCAAAGAGAAATTCGCTTTTGATTTTGATCAGCCAAGCACAATAAACCAGTTTCGCTGCGACCCGTGCTCAATGCATCGATCCAATATCTTACAACGCACACCTCCGAAATCAAAATATATCACTCTTGACGACGTTATGCGCCAATTAAAATCATCACTCGATGTTATGCTTCAAATACAAGTATCAAGCGCTTCCACTGACAACAAATTTAAGAAAATCCAGAGTCACTTACTGGTGTCGAATGCAAAATTGCTGAACATGCTATTAGCCATGAGGCCTTAACTAGTCGTATTACCACCCTGGAGACACAGTCGGAGAGTAATCGTGAGGAGATAGCTGCTATAAAGGAGGACAACCGCTTGATGAAATCACGTCTGGAGCTATTATCGAATCGTGTATTGAAGATAGATGATCAACCTCAAAAGCTTTCGACATCTGTTTCATCTTCTTCGCTATTGTGTGCGGAAGTCACTATATCTGGAGTGCCATCATCTAATGAAGACACACCTCAAGTTATTGCCGAGAAGGTTTTTCATGCTCTTGGTGTCACGAATCTCCTCAGTGACGTCTTAGAAATTGGCAGCTTCGACAAAAATAAAATCGTACGATTGTAGGACAGAACAATTCAGCATTTATGACAGCTAATGCGAATCACAATATTCCTAAAATTTATTTAGTGACCTTAAAATCGCAACAAGTTAGAGAATATATCATCGGCAAAAAGCGAGCCAAAAAAAACCTACGGCTTAATGAAGTTTTTGATAAGGACCAACGTGGTTCAATATATGTAAATGAGTATCTTCCTGCAACGCTCTATAATCTATTACGCCTTACAAAAACACGAGCGGCTGAAAGAAAATACAAATTTGTGTGGACACGCTCGGGAGTAATTTATGTTAAAAAAAGTGAGGGTCAGCCATCGATCAGCATTGTTACGCTTGCAGATTTAGAAAAACTAATTTGACTACCTATGTACATGTCGATCGGTTGCATCTCCTTTATTGTCGTCCCCATGTTTAAAGATGGCTGAATTCAATGCTAATTCGCGGCGAGGACATATGGAACTCATTCAATCGACTATTGCAGAACGCGCTTACGACATTATTTCTGTGTGTGAAACGTGGCTTCATTCGTATGTTTCAGATGAATTAGTACGAATTAAGGATTACTTTCTTATACGCAATGATCGTGCATGTAGAGAAGGAGGTGGTGTCGCATGCTATGTTCATTCGTCCCTAAAAGCTAAAGTTTTGACGTCTTCGCCGATAGAGTTTTCGAATCGGGCAGAACATTTAATTATTGAAATTACAGGGTCTAATTCTGATAAACTGTTGTTCGCATCTGTGTATAGACGACCGAAAGGTCGAATGCTTGGAGATTTCATGCAATCTTTATCTTGTTTTTCTCATGCTTATAACAATATTATTATTGCTGGCGATCTCAACTGTGATCTAACTAATAATAATTATAAGTCGAAATATTTACGTCATTTAGCTTCCTCACAATCACTTCACATTGTTGATTCGCTACCGACTGACCATACTGCGACCTCAGGCTCGTGGATTGATTTGTTCATTATCAATTGTGAAGATAAGATACAATTGTTTGTTAAGTAAAAATCACCGTATATAGCGGATCACGACCTGTTGGAACTCCATTACAAGTTTGATACTAAACCCATAGTTAATCGCATTATCACTCGCCGTGCCTATAAAGATCTAGATGTTACAGGTTTTTGCGACTCATTGTCAAATGGTTTTAATATCCCCATTCTTCGTGACTGCAATCTAAACTTTAATTTTATTGATAATTTCAGAGAACATGCATTACCAAACAGTATTGATATGATTGTTAATACGTTCTCAGAGATATTTTTAAGAACTTTAGATAATTATGCACCGTTACAAGCTCTTCGTGTATGTCGACTGCCTGCGCCTTGGCTCTCACAAAACTTGAGAGACCGCATATCTTTAAAAAATATATTATATACTCCAGCACGAATATCAAACAACCTTATAGATTTATCTATTTTCAGAGAGCATAGAGATCAACTTAAGAATGAACTAAAGCAAGCTAAAAATCAGTATTATATTCAGAAATTGACTCCATGAAGTTATGGAAGACGTTAGCAACACTGGGTCTAGCTAATCCTTCACGTCCATCTCCGCTCAACTTCTTTGAACCGGATGAACTTAATGCTTTTTATTCAACTGTGCCCAGTCAACTACCGCCATGTTCCTATAGTGAGTTTAGTACTCTGCGTTCAGTTGTTCAGTCACCACAAAATGTATTCCATTTTGCTGAAATTACTACAGACCAAGTTCGTTCGTCTTTACGTTTGGTCCTAATAAAATTTTGCTATTCTCCTCCTGGCTATCTACTACCTCGGGAGTCCCTCAAGGTTCGGTCCTTGGTCCACTACTTTTCTCGCTTTTCATCAATGACATAGGTTGTGTTCTTCAACATTCTCAACACATAAATTTCGCTGATGGTACACAGAGTAACCTCAGCTGCCTACCATCCCATCTAGCCGAAGGCCTGAAATTAATATCCGAAGATGTATATGCCATTGCTGACTTCACAACTAGTAACGGTTTGAAACTTAATATAGCCAAATCGAAAGTTATTGTACTAGGAAGCAATTCCTATTCTCGGCAATTCGACTTCAGCGCAGCATCGCCCATCTCTTTAAATGATACGACTATTCCTTTTGTTGATGAGGTGCGAAACTTAGGGGTGATGCTACAAAGCAACCTATCGTGGCGAGCTCAAGTCAAGAATATCTCACAAAAAGTTCACTTTACCATCTACAGATTAAAATTCCATCGAACTGCACTTTCGCATGAATTAAGAACACTGTTGATTACTTCTCTTGTTTTCCCTCTTTTGTATTATTGTTGTCTAGTCTATCACGGCCTAACTGAAGAACTGAACACGACACTCGAACGGCTTATAAATACTTGCATTCGCTTTATTTTTTATCTCCGACTTGACTACGCCTTATAGGCGTAAACTTGGCTGGCTTACTGTTAAATCGCGACGCCTCTGTTTTCTCGGTATTTCTATGTACAACGTTATCGGTAAAAAAGCACCAGCCTGTATTCTCGAGTTGTTCGAAAGTCAGGGTGGAACGTCTCAGCGCTCTGAGAAAAGACCACGGTCCGTATTTATCATACCTTTGTATCGTACAACGACTTATCAACAAGCGTATTCCATTTCAGGAAGCTCTCTGTGGAATTCTTTACCGATACTTGTTACTTCGTCGTCTAGCTTAGATATCTTTAACACACGTCTATATGCTCATCTGTTTTACCATGCAGATTTGGTCTAATATTATCTGTTACATTGCTAATTCTAGAATTTTTATTTATTATATTTGAATGGTATATTTTGATTAGTGATATTTTGTTATATCTCAATTACGTTAAGATTTGTTATATTTCTTATGTTTTGTTATTTTATTTTGATTTTAATATTCTGTTACTTTGATTTTAATTTTAATTTTTATATTTTGTTATTTCTTAATTAAGTTTGATTTATTATTTTGTTTTTTCTTAATTTTATTATAATTAATATCATATATTAATTATATTTTATTATAATTTCATTGACATTATACTCATGTTGCCAAAAATTTACCAAGGCATAAATAAACTATCAATCAATCAATCAATCAAATTGTCTCTCTCTCTCTCCCTCATGATGATGATAATGATGATGATTGTCAGGACCGAGAGATGACTTTTGCTAAGTATTGTTACAAGAAAAGTTTCAAGCATGATTGAAGGTTAATTAAAGTATAATAAATAAAGATGCTGGTTCAAGTAATCAAATTTCAATATGCAATTAATAAAATAAGAAATATGATGCAGTCATGACCGGATCTAGATGACTTTCTGTCTCCGTTCTCTAATATATAGACTTATTGCTTTCTTTCATTTCCCCGTATTTAGAAATAAGTGGACAAATAAACGACCATCTCAGACGAAAATTATTTCGATAACTTTCTAGGACTTCGGACTGTACTGACTACAATTTTTAAATGCTCTTTGTAATTGATCATAACATAATATACATTATTTAAATTGTCACATGGCACCATGCGCCGTCACACTTAATTCCTATATTATATCCTGCATATCTTTATACACTTATCTATATTATATTTCTCTTCTCAGCACACAGGGCACATACAGAGAAAACGTGATCGGAGTGTAAGTGCAGTGGGTGCATCGTGCCCGTGCCGTCCTCCAGTGAGCCATGCTATCCAGAACTTTTCTTTAATGGTTTTCAAATATTCCAACCAACGTATATTGCATATGCTAAAGAGCTTAGCATTAATTTTGGCCACAATCGAAACATTTTGAGCTGAACCATCTAACTATGGTGCGAATATTCAGAACGCTCCAAATTCATTTGTATGATCACGCTGTCCTCTGAAAATGTGGCGAAACATCGTTGGTGTAGTAAAGGTACTTGGAGTGTCGCGCCGTCGGTCAGTCAGTAACTAATGCGTAAATGTACATGTTTCGAGACGCTACCACGTCTTTTGGTAGTCTTTCAATTCAGTTAAGGTGAGGCTCGATACCAAGAGTTTGCCACAAAATTTTCAATACTTTATTCTCGAACACTAATTTATGTAGGGGCTTCAGATAAGTGTGGTCCACTCTGTGAATGTAGTACAGAGGGAACCTCGCAAATCCGACATTTATCTGAAAACCTGGCTCCGAGTAAAATGTGTTAGAAATTGTTAGCTCTGTTCCTTTCGCACTCCGACCAGAGATCACGGCTCTATCCATGTTCTGTCCTGAATCGGTTAAAAGTGAATGTTCCCCACCGCCCCTTAAAATTAACGATTGTTGATATATTATTTCGTTATGGAACATAAAGGTTAAAAGTTAGTAAATGTTTAATCGAAATGCTAATGACCTTTTATGGTCTATCAGGAATTTTAGTTCACTTAGTCCACGTAGATCCTCATTCATGTAAATGACAGCTCGTCCACTTTACAGCGACAATACATTTTCGTCCGATATTGACTTTTCTATGTTAGACACGGCTTGCTTATATTGGCAAACTGAGCACTGGAAGTTTAATATGAGCATCTGACGAGTCATATTGTATGTATTTCTGTAGGTACTTGGAAAAAAGGAGAGCAGCAACAGCTAATAGATCAACTAGGCTCGCAGTATTCACTACTATAGAATCTTGACGTTCTCATGGGGCGCAACGCGTGAATCACTATGTACACACTCGAATTTCTTTTGATGGAATAGTTTATATCAAAAGGTTCGAATACATACGTCGAAATCCAGATAAACAGCAAGGCACGTGACCAAGCTTACAGCGATTGTCATTTGCCGCAGGCATTTGCACACGTCACTCAAAGAAAATGCGTATGGACATCAAATACAGTACTTGCAATAAAAATATTTGTTAACCTATATAGACAAAGATTCGTGTGACTTCTTGCGTGTCAGAATCAACTATTATAGTATTCAACCTATTCATTTAATTTTCAGATAGCGTCATGTGTATATATATCGATAGCCTCACGACAGAGTACTCGCGTATGCGTAAATATTATTCCATAAATAGTAATAACGTATTTCGCACGTTGACAGGATATACGGTGATTACGGTTAATGGTTGTGGTCGGTGTTGCTAAATCGTTCTATAAAATTACGAAAAGGAAGAGCTATATATCGGGGATTTATTGATTCTCCGTAAAATACGGTCCACGCCACGTATGAGTTAATAGATCTGGGGAGCGAAATGGGGGATGTTACAGGGGGCCACTGCGTAGTTGCACGTGTATCCCCTCGCATTCTTTGCATCGCTCTTGCAGCCAACCCTCTATATAAGTACCAAAGAGAATATGAAGGTTTGATGCCCAACTAGCCGCATCATCGAGGGTTCGACCGTGAACCGTAAAGAAAAGGGAGAATGAGATGGGGGTTTTATTTAGCAAACATCCATGACACAGGGTGCGAACAATAGCTTCACCACCCGGAGTGAAACGAGAATCTTATACAGGTGAGTGATCGAACAACGTGAAGCTGCCTTAACTTGTTTTACTACATGTACTTATTTTACCGATATTTAAGTCAATCTTCCCTTCGATTTACAAAATAGAATTAAAGGATTAAAATTACATATAAAAGGTTCACTGCTATGATTAATATCATCGCTGCCCCATTATTCACAATGCATTATTTCAATCTGCGTCATACAGTAGTCATTTTGATTTTAAATAAATTTGATAATCTTATTCTATTTATCTTTATTGAAATAAATAATAAAATATTATAGTAAATCAATCGTAGGGAAAAATCGATTCATATTTTAACATTATAACCAATCGATAAAACCTTGTAAATCAAAATGGCAAGCTGTATTTTCAGCTATTCGCGGTAGAAAGAGAAGAAGATCATGTGGAAATTTCATATAATCCCACATTTTCTTCTTTT
The DNA here is from genome assembly GCA_963942595.1 of Cylloceria caligata. Taxonomy (NCBI): domain Eukaryota; kingdom Metazoa; phylum Arthropoda; class Insecta; order Hymenoptera; family Ichneumonidae; genus Cylloceria; species Cylloceria caligata. The sequence continues at coordinate 19,674,572 of OZ012709.1, read as the reverse complement.
CAATGTGACAAAACTATTTTTAATGTGAACCACTATTCAGAGAATTGGTAGTGTGAAGTATGGTATTTAAAAAATGCAGTTAATAATAATTTTAATAAATGCAAGTAAGAAATAAAATCATGATAAAATTGTTTCCATAATCGCACATTTTTTTCCTGTCAATGTAACAAAATTATTCCTAAAGTGAATCACTGGCCAGACAATTTTAAATGTAGTATTTTTTGAAAAAAAATATTCAATGAAAAAATGCAATAAGAAAAAAAACAATTATGAAGATAAATATATTTAAGTTAAAAATAAACTAATACTTACAAGACGTATGTTTCATTTAATAGTTGATTCATTATTTTCCAGATCGTTCCTATTTCTATGTAACTAATCCCATTATACAATCCATACATTTTATCTCTCTTGCACTCCATTCTTTCTATTCACTTTCTTCCTCTTTCTATATTCTCTCTCCTTCCCTCCTCCTCTCCTCTTCCCCATGGCGCTTCTTTTCTAGCTATTACACAGTGGTGCTTATGCTTAATGAAATACGTGCAACAATAATGGAAAACGAGTGCAAAGTTTTGTTGTTAATCTATTTTTAAAAAGTAAATATTTTTAAAAACTCCCGACTACAAATAACTATAATAAATACGACTTTAGCTTTGAAAAGTTTTCTTATGAAAATAAATCTAAGATGGATAAAATAACTTTCGCTGTCATTTTAGTAATATATACAATCTAGGACAAAAATGGGGGTCACGATGCACAGAATCGAGGTACCCAGTTCTGTTAAGCCATCTTTAGCCGATTCGGAGAACATCGCACGTATAGAAACAGGCATATTTGCGCCATGGCAGCGAAACACATACTCCCGTTGGGAGTAACAAGTAACGTGTGTATAGTTTTCTTGGTCTTTTACTTGAGTGTGATTACTTTTACGAATTCAGGGTGTGTCGATAATTTTACCGAAAATTGTTGTTCATTATTTCACTGTTTAAATGTAAAGATATAAGTTTAATCTTTTTTGAGTATTATTCGTAGAAGCTTCTCTGGCACCAAAGGTTTATATTAGACATAACCTGTTCATGATTTGTTCCCTGGCATAATTTGTTAAACTATATAGTGTATGCAGATGCAATATTCTTATATATGTAGTCTTGCCATATACCTGTCTTAACGTTATATCAGGAAAAAGTTTAAACCTAGAGACATTTATATAACAGAAATGCAGCAAAATATATATTCCTGCGTATTGTTTAACGATCACTAAAGAATTCTAACATATAATCTGTAAACATTATTAACAGAAACGAAATAAACTTAAAATTAAGAAATTTGAAATTAAAAAAAAAAATTTTATTTAAAAAGTAAAAATTTGAATTGAAATGATAGTGAAAATACTCTTCCATCTACAGTGAAATAATCTAGACGCCTCTCTGGAGTGTGCGATTCATGTTGCGCAGCCTATTGTTACTTTCAAGTTTTATGTGGCCACTATGTTTTTCTTCAGTAGACACGCCAACTTATATAAGTACATATTTGATTAAAAATTCGTTTTTTATTTTATACATTTGCTTTTACTATGTACGAGTACACAGATTGCTTTCACATATAATATAGTAGTAGTTAGAAAACCAATATGAAATTTAAGGCTAACAATTTTAATGAATATATAAATCAAATTAAAAAATAACAAGCAACGACCAACTAATTTCTGAACTTGCGTACTATATACCAGTACAAATTTACTTTCGTTCATCTGTATGTAGTAGGGCATCCAATAATCTAAATCGTTACGGATAACACCTGTACGGCATTGAAGAGATGGAGATCCTCAGGAACGATTACTTTTATTTTAGGCAAACGTAAAATCTTGTAATTCTTTTGACCTGCGTTGCATGCATAAAGTCTCATTCGGGTTTTCAGCAAGTATGTAATAATTTGAGTATACAGTATTGGCGTACCGTAAATATTGGTATGTCTAAGGCAGTTATATGTCTCATTAGATTTCAATAACGCTACATATAAATATGTATATTTGTATTGAATTTAACTATGAACCTTCTTCTCCTGCTGAGTGTACAGATGTTGTAATATTCAAATAATAAATAAAATGACATCGAACATTATTTCATGGTATTTTTAGAATAATTTTTAGAATAATTTTTGAAGTTTTAGAAAAACTTTTTGAAGTTATATTCCTGTTTATATAATTTTTAAAATTATTTTAAGTTTCGCTATACTTGCAGGCTTCAAGAAGTTACGAATCGTAACTAATACCTTGATACTATTTCGAATATATTAGTTTAGTTTGTACTATAGCATAAATATAGTATATACCAGGTGTACAAGTATGAAATGCGGTTTTTTTGGTAAAATAACATGTTAAATTCGGAGGAATGATAAAAAGTGCTTTATTCAAAGTATGGTCCATCGCTTGTTATACATTTTCTCATCTTTCGGGCAATTTGTGAATACCACGCCAGTAAAAATCTTCCCCTTTTGCTGCGAACCATTCATCGAGCCATTTTGTAACATCTTCGTACGAACCAAAGCGCTGCTCAGCAAGTGAGTTACCCAAGGATGCAGACAAGTGGTAATCGGAATGAGCCAAGTCTGGTGAGTAAGCCGCATGGGGTAGAACTTCCCAGCTGAGTGCTTCTAACGTATCGCGAACCGCTTTTGCCGTATGTAACGGAGCATTGTCATGAAGAAAAATGACTTTCTGTTGCCTCTTTAGGTACTCTGGCCTTTTTTCAAGTAGCGAACGGTTGAAATTTGTCAATTGTTGTTGGTAACGTTTAGTATTAACCGTTTCCCCAAGTTTTAACAGCTCATAACAGACCACGCCATAATAGACTCTGGTCCCACCAAATACAGAGCATCGTCTTTCTGCCATAACGATTCGGTCTTGCGGTCGATGTGGATGGTGCGCCTGGGTCTACCCATGATTTTTTTCGCTTGGGATTCTCAAAATAAATCCACTTTTCATCCCCTGTAATTATACGATGCAAAAACGACTTCGTTTTGTACCGAGCGAGCAAAATGTCATGTGTTTTTGCGCTTTTCCATTTGCCGGTCGTTCAACTCATGTGGTACCCATCTACCGACCTTGTGAATCTTTCTCATCTCTCGTAGCCGATTCGAAATAGCTTATTCAATCATCTTCGTCCAACAATGCTTGCAATTCCACTTCTTCGCATTTTTTTGGCGGCTTTCCACGTTCTTTGTCTGCAACATCGGTCACCATTTTTGAAACGCCGAAACCATCGTTCATACGTATCTTGCGATGGAGCATATTCACTATAAGCTTCTCGAAGTAATCGGTATGATTCAACAGTAGTTTTCTTCAAATGAAAACAAAAAACTAATGCTGTCCGCAAATACTCTTTGTTCGGTATAAATTTCGACATATTGAACACAATAACACAACACTATACACACACTTTTTCAATTTATCACTCATGCGCATCTGATTGATGATACATGAACTTGTTGATGACAAAACAAAATGGCGCAGTGTCAAATCTTTATAGCACAAACTGCATTCGTGCGCGATCTGTTGTCTGAAATCCGCATTTCATACTTGTACACCTGGTACATACCGACATAAAACATGGCGCACTCTGTATGTAGCATGATTAACATTAAATCAGACATTTAATTACCGAAGATATATTAGCATTTGTGGTATACAACTACGGTATACTCAAATGATGATATGCTTATTGATAAACCGAATAAGCCGTTATCCATTCGATGCAGTTTAAAAGGATTACAATATTTTACATTTGCCCAGAACAAAAGTTATCGTTCCAGATAATCTAAATTTTTCAATTCCACACAGGTGTTGATCGGTTACTTTTTAGTTTACTGTATGCTCTACTATATACAGATGAAAAAGAGCAAGGCCTTACTAATATACAGTGCGCAAGTACATATAGGAATTATTCGGATCTTACTGGTTTTTATTTCATTTTTATATTTATTAAAGTTGCTAGCCATAGATGTTATTTTGATTTCGTAACTAGTAATATATTGTATGCAAATCTAATCTGTGTACATAGTAAAAGTCAACATATAAATATAGCGAATGGATTTCTAATAAAATATGCATATAAGTTGGGAGTTGCCAAATTGTAACGACGAGTATATCCAAGAAAAACACAAAGGCCACATAGAATTTGGAAGTTATTTACAATAAGGCTACGCAACATGAATCGCACACTCCAGCGTGGCGTGTAGATTAATTCACTGTAGGTGGAAGGTTATTTTTACTATGGTTCTAACTTTTTTTGTTTTTGTTAAAAATGCAGATACAATATAGAAATTATCTTAAAATGGTCAAACGATACAGAAGTGGTATATATCTCACTGCTACGGATTTCATATGCATATAAGTTCTTTTGGTTTAAAGTTTTTGCCGATATAAAATTAAGACAGGTATATAGGAAGACTACGTACACAGGAATATTGTATCTGTATACGCTATAAAATTAGAAAAATTAATGCCAAATATAACTCTCTAGTATTAAAGAAGCTTCTACAAGTGATAAAATGTACCATTTACCAAAATATTCAAACAGTGAAATAGAGGACATCAATTGGCTGCAAAATGAACAATACACACCTAGTTTGGGAAGTTGACCACGCTCAAGTAGAAGAACAAGAAAACTGCACAAAATAAAATACATAAAATTCAGTTCAAGAACAAAAGTTTGTATTCGCTGCATTCGTTACACACTGAAGTTGCACGTATTTCATTAGCCATATGCGAAAGGTCACTAAATATTGATACCATCACGTCCGGGCTCGATTCACTAATGTTAAAATATGTCGTTATAAATTTATTTGCCATATACCATTCGCTACGAGGCTGCAATAGTGGGCTGAACTATCTGTCAAAAATACTGAATAAGCAGCGCATCTTCTTCAAGGCCACATGGTAATAGGAGGTGAATAACAAATACTGCGCTTATCACCAGGGCATGGACCCTGGCTACTCTCGCTACCTGATAACTACCGTTCCCTCTCTAACCAATTTCAACATTAAAACCAGAAGGAACTCCTCACTAGTATGTTCACCTAATACTTTGCAAACTTTCTGAACTTGGTTCAATCCCCTGTGAGGGAAACTAATAATTCCAAATTCAGTATTTCTGCCTATCATCGACTTTGATGCACATCTGCCAATGTCTTACTTAGTTACAAGCCAATCCATGTACTTCGGCAATTACTATATACATATACATTACGAATCAGGCTCGCACATTCAACTCAATCAACTTCATGTCACATGTATACTTTAACGCATTTACACATTCACCCACGAGAGCCTGTTCGCTATTTGTCGTGTTCGAGGTATCCTCTGCCTTACTCTTAAATATTAAGTTAATGTTTAGTTTCTTAGCAACGATGTGCTGATATCAGCTGTTTTACAGTATAATATGAGGTACAGAGCGTCAGTCAACCAATCTTCAGTTCCCCGTCTTAATAGTTAGTTCAGATCCGCTTCTCAGCACTGTGATAGGAACATTTCTCACAACGTATATAAATTATTTTACCACGGGCATTACGATCTTAACTAAAGCTCCGTGACACTCCTTCGCATTAAACATATACATTCTTTCTCATTTATCTCATTTCAAGTACTCGACCACACCCAGTTTATACACACATTTGCATATTCCCTTTTGCGTCTCATCTACTATCCTTTTATTGAATAAATTGTTATTATTTTATTTTCTACAAATCAAAACGTGTAATTCCACTCACATTACCTCGCACGATCACCCAATATTCCTGATAACCCACCTGTAATTCACGAATGAGGACGGGGCTCTGCGAGGCTCAAACACTCCCATCCTTTCTTTCAGTCTACCTTCGTGATGACGGAGCCCTGAGAATCTCTTTAGATGTAACAATACAATTTTAAAAAAAGAAATATGATTTTTATACAAAAAGAAAACTCTGGAATAACATTTAGTTAAGAACTCTAATAGCGGTGCGCAGTAAACTATAGTTCATTCGCGCCGTCTACAGTGCTGTGAAGTTAAACGATAGCCATGTTGCAAAATTTTAATGTGCTGAATATCCGTAATTTCGCATTTTTTTCAGCATCATTTATCTCTACTAGCTTATATGCAATCGTAAAAATATATAATATAAACGATAAAATAAGAGGCAACTGACATGTAATGCATTTCCGAGAATAAATGTAGGCTATTGTACGCATCAAATTTTTATTAAAAAAATTTAGTTTAGTTTGTTCAATTCAATTGTTGTTTATAAAATAATTTTTTTTTTACATTCAATCACACGATTATACAAATGTATTAAATAGAAAAAAAAAGGATTAAGTACAAAACTAATACTATGGTATATGTAAAATGCACCTGGGTACTATTATCTGTAAGAATGTATATTCCACGAGGACGATGCCAATTTAAGTGTGGTAAGGGGTGTGGCGTGGCTCAGTGGTCAAAGCAGTTGACCGGCAATCGGATGGTTCAGGGTTTGAACCCGGCTTAGACGCCCCAGATTTTTAAAAATTGTTCCTGATGCATTCGCTTTTCTCCGGGTTATAAAGTGGGTCGATCGAATCTCCAAATTAAGCCATGTTACAAAACACAATAACTTTCCAAGTTCAAATGGAACCATCCGCAGTAGCCATAGTAAGGATTTCTCAATAGGGCCTCGTTTAGGTTTTCTCGGGGATTCCACGGTAGGGATTCAAAACTATGGGCTTACTGCAACCCACAGAAGATATCCTAACAATCTTGGACTAGAAAATATAATCAAGTCGAACTTATTCAGTAGCTTGATTATATATTTTGCGAGGTAATCTAATAGCAGTTATTAATTAGTTATAAATATTCCATTGGCAAAAATGATTCACCAATAGTTTATTAACAATTATGGTATTGTTAATTAAATTGTTTGAAGCGTTAAATCATTGTTACCATAAATTCGTTTAAGTCACTTGTAAAATGCTCCTCGAAGAATACGGTTAATATATAATGTTAATAATGTTTAGACTTAGAGTATGGTGTATGGTTTTGTTCAGACGTCTGCATTATTGTACAATTGTTGCACAAAAAACAAGAGGTCAGTAATTGTCGTTGCTTTGCTTCCTGATTTCTCAGTATCGACTATTAACAGTGTGTTGCCTAACAATTATTAACCGATTCTTAAATAACAATTTTTAACCATCTATCGATAATCAATTCTGCATCGTTTATGCGTACAAAAAGTACACTGTAAAGTATATATACCGTACCTTCAACATACCGACCACATCAAACAGTTGATTCTTCTTTACAATAAATGATAAAACGATGTATTGTTGCCTGGTTGTTGTTCCAATGCGGTCCTCTAATTGAAACTTGAAATACGAATATATAATTTCCGTAAAGTCAGTGACAACGCATTCTTCACGGAAAGAAAAAAGTAGTTGGGGATCTTGACACAGTGGTTCCGTCAACCAACCGGAATAGTTAGCATAGCGCCAACTGCTCTATTGGTTCAAGAAACTACAACGTCGTTGGTAAAATGTTGGTAGTAATAGTAACCAACCGAGATATGCATGCGTTCAGTGTAATACGAAAAAAACCAGGTTAATACGGATATTTCTATTTATTTACAGTAGCGAGCATCGACACGTACTCCGCGCGATGCTACGACAGATGAAGGCCATTTATTCACAATATTTCACTGTATATTTACCATATATTCAATGCATTTCATTTTTGTTTTTTGCAAGGACTTGCCCAGCCAATACCGCATGTTATTTTAAACAACGCCGTTGTTTGCCTTTGTGAAAAGCTTTACTCGTAGCATGTACCAACCAGTTGGTTATAGACGGAAAGCGATTGATAATAGAAACTAAATCGTAAATTTCCAGTAATATCCAAACGCTCGTCGCAACTACTTCCGGCGTTAGTTGCACCATCTATCTGCTCGTGGTGGTGACAGCACTGTGGTTGGTTACAGGTATCAAGTCGATGGTGTTCACTACTATTTTTCGCTAACCATTCGAAAATAGTTGGGAATACTATTTCGATTTGGTTTCTGCAACTAACTCGCGACGCAGCATACCTTACGATAAAAAAGTACTCAGAATTTGTCATTTAAACAAGCCACCCTTGAGATATTGTAAAAATAATTTTTTTCCTAGGTTGGTACATCTGTCAGTTGTTTACATGTCACTTTTAAGCGCAATGGGTCAGATAGTTTGTGCGTAATAGCTTTGTAAACAAGTTATTGTTTGGTGTACTCTGCGAATTTCGCTATGTCGAATTTAATTGAGCAAAGAGTGTGCCTGAAATTTTGTGTTTCTAATAAAATATCATGTGTGGAAGCGTTGAAAATGTTAACGGTAGCCTACGAGGACTCGACAATGTCGAAAACACAAGCATACGAGTGGTACAAAGAGTTTAAAGCGAGCCGTACTGTGGTTGATGATTTGCCTCGTTCCGGTCGTCCATCCTCCTCTGTGACTGACGAAAACATCGAAAGAGTTGAGAAAATTTTGCTCGAAGATCGTCGTGTGAGCATCACGGAGATAGCAGCCGATCTTGGTGTCTCGTTCGGATCGGTGCAGAGCGTTATGCACGATGTTTTGGGTATGTGACGAGTTCAAACGCGACTTGTGCCTAGAGTGCTGAATTTTTTGCAGAAACAACATAGCATTGCAGTCGCTGAACAAATGCTTTCTTTGGTCCAAAATGTTATCGAAGGCATTATTACCAGCGACGAGATATGGCTCTATGAATATGACATCGACATAAACCAACAATCATCGGAATGGCGCTTCTCAGACGAGCCAAAACCCAAAAAAACCACGACAAAGTCTTTACCGTTCCGCAAGCTCCGTATTCACCTGACATGGCCCCGTGTGACTTTTTCCTGTTTTCACGACTCAAGTTACCACTTCGCGGAAAGTGTTTTGAGACGATTGAGGCGATAAAGGAGAATTCGTAGAAGGAGCTGAAGGTGATTCCAAAATCAGCCTATGAAAAGTGTTTTAAAGATTGGAAGAAGCGTTGGAATATGTGTATTGCTTATGATGGAGATTACTTTGAAGGGAATAAAATAAATATTGATGAATAATTAAACCGTTTTCTTTTTATTCACATATTCCGGGTACTTTTTGATCGTAAGGTATGCTGGATACTGTTATCGCAACTACTTTTTTTCTGTGTTCGTTTGTCAAGGTTTCTTTTGTCTTCTTACTGCTTTTTCTTACTTACTTACTTTTTCTACTTAGCTATAAAATTATGCGTTAATGATTTAGGCAACACCTATGGCAATTTTTTTTTGAATATCTGACATATTTATAAGTTTTACCGCTATTTCAATTAACTTAGTTTTCCCTGTTCGTTTGTCAAAGTTTCTTATGTCTTGTTACTACTTTTTCTTACTTACTTCCTTTTTTACTTAGCTATAAAGTTATGCGTTAATGATTTTGGCAACAACGATAGCAATTTTTTTGTTAATATCTGACAATTGATATATTTATTCGCGGTGGTCCTTTGTATACGAAGAGGACCGTTATTTTCTCAAAACGACTTTTCAAGAATTTTTTCGAATCGGTGACCACGATATCTCAAAAACGAGTGAGCCGATTTGTCTGAAATTTTGCATACATTTTTGTTATATCTAAAGGCAGTCTTTAATCGAAGGATTTTTTTTTCGATGCGTACTTTTTTTAATATCGAGGAAAAAGACTAGATAATACTATACAAAAACTAAATTTATTTGGTTTCTTTATTTCAGATGATTGGTTGGGCAGTTACAATGGTCACCGCGGAAGGTCTTTTTTGAACAGCGGTCCGGACGGATACACTATATCATTTACATTTAGGAATTTTTTCCAATAAAAAAATTATGAAACATACTCAAAGATATTCCCCTTGCTGTGAAAAAAAAAGTTCAAAACCTGCAACCATTTTCCAAAAAAAAAATCACAAAAACACGCCTTTTTTTCGGCCGCTGAATAGATGTGCCCCCTTAACGACAACATTTTAAAACTTGTAATAATTTACATATTATTGAATTAGACTTTTTTCTGAAGTTTCTACACTAACAAGAACATATTACAAAATTGAAAAAAATGTCCTCCGTCTGTCAGCATAGGTTTTTCGCTGCGCTACACATACGAGGTCAGTAAATGGGCACCGGGTAACGTGCCTTACAAACAAATATTTACAAAATGGAGCCCATTTATTCTTGATCCAGAAAAGGATGTATACAGGATTGTATAACTAATTAAATCAAATATTGAAAAAAAAACTGAAAAAAATCTGTTATTTTGGTAAAAAAAATTCGTAAACTTTTCAATTGTTTATAACAAAAACAATTTGCACTTCTATAAATATGTCAGAAATGGTTTACAAAAGCTTATTCCTTTGGCTTTAAAACTCGTTTTGGTATGCCTCTGTTGGACAAATAAAATTTGAGATATTAAAGTTTTAAGGAGATGGTATGATCTTGAAACTTTTTTTTCTATTTTTTTTAAATCTTATTTTATGAATGCACAACATCTCAAGATTGTTGTATTAAATTTTTAGAGCAATTGGAGCAAAACTAACGGAGATATGGAATTTTAACCATCCGAGGCTCTGAGTCGCTCCGCTCCGATTTTCAGAAAGCTGCAGCGGCAAATAATTTGCAGACATTCAAACACAGTTATACTGCGCTTCCTAGTGATGTTCTCAGTGCTATAAAACCTATTAACGAGGATTTGAGCAAGGAGGCTCTTCTGCAGCGATGTTCGGCGGCTTTACCCAAAATAACAATGAAAGCCTGAATCAACTTATCTGGAATATTTCTCAGAAATCAGTGAGTGGCACCGCAGATCTGGTTGAAATTGCAGCTAATGTGGCAGCATGCACATGCAATGAAGGCTGTTTTGCTCTGATCACCATCATGCAAGAGATGCAAATTAAAAGTGGGCCAAGTTCTCACGAAGAAGCTGCAAAGGAAAGCAAAGAAGGTCGAGTTCGCCGAAGACAAGAACAAAAAAATGCTTTGGACATCATGAGTTATAGCTGTTCGCTGTACGAGTCTGGTATCGACGATTCTGTGTAAGTACGAGTATATAGTGAAAAAAAGAAAAAAATTCGGATTTTTTAATCTAAAAAACTTTAAAGCGATTTTTCCACACTTCACGTTTTCAAAGTCGGTGACGGCTATAGTTTAAAATCTATTACACCAATCCTTTTCAAACTTGGTACACTCTTTGTCTGTATAATTCATGAGGTAACGCTGTCGAGTTTTTAAAAAATTTGTTGTTATTTTTTATTTTACAATAACAAATTTGCCGATTTTTTAAGCGAAAATCGAATTTTTGACTTTCCAGTGTTACCAAAAATTGATAAATCAATAAAAAAAAACTTGACAGCGTTACCTGGGGATACTCATAAACTAATAAAATCCATTTGATTTTATGATTTCAGATGATCGAGTGATGAGTTACAACCGTCACCGCAAAACAACTTTTATTGGAGACGTCTCCGGAGATTTGCTGCCAACGGCTTAGTTTTTAATATTTTCCGCTGAAATTTTCAGAAATTGTTATTGAAATGTTATTCTACATTACTGTAATCATTCAATTTAAAATACATTGCCCGTATCTTGTAAAAAAATGTTTGAAAAAGTGTATTTTTTTACCGAATTAACAGTATCCCCCCCTTGCCTACGGTGTCCTCTTTTTACAAGAAAATTAAATGTATCGAAATTTTAAGAAAAAAATGTTGACAAATAAAAAATACTATCATTGTTTTTTGCATATATTTCTCGTAGGAGAAGTTTCAATCGATTAAAAATATACGAGGTCAAAATTTCCTCCAACCCATCCGATTTGGTGTCGAATCGCTCATATAGTAAGAGAATATAACTAGAAATATCGTATGGGAGTACATTATAAAATAAGATGAATTGAGAGAAATATACAAGACGGAAATATCAAATATAACCATTTGCTATCATAGATGCCTCTGAGTATATTTATATTATATATAAAAAAATAATACTCATGGTATTTAAAATATATTGAACTACCAATCTATTTAGATGAAGTAAAATAGAGAACGATAATGCGATATTGAACGATATTGGCTGTAAAATAAACGATTCACACTCAATTTGTGAAGTTGATCGCGCTCAAAGGGAAAATCAAGGAAACTGTACACAAACAGTATGTAATACATATTCATATCAATTAAACTAACACATTATTCTGAGTTTACCGAAAAAAACTTTACGCTCATTAATACATACCAATGTTACAAATAAACTTTGTATTAACTGTGCTAACAGTTGTGACGCTGACGCGATTTACAAATACCAACTGAGTCTCAGGCGCTGGTACGTCACAATCCCTTATTAGCGGTATGAAGTTAGGCGCAGATATAATGGCAATCGTATCAGTTAGATATGTTTGTTCAATTTAATTCTGTTCGAGCAGGCTGTTCAGTAAGATTCGTTTTGGTCCATATGTTCACGTCTGATCCCAACAAAATGTAGCTACGAATCGAGTTCGTCACATGTAGAATTGGTGTGCGGGATTTGGTAAAGTAATTATTAACAGATCACAGCGAATCACATATATGCTGTCATGGCAGTTAGAAATAAAAAAGAAGGATGTCTGATATCTAAAATAACCAGTTTCGTTCGGAAATACTCAAAATTCGAATATAATTAGATACTTCACGTGTAATCAGATATCTGTACGATAATATTTATCCGCTGTGCGTCAGACCCTAGTATACGTATGAGTTATACATAAAAAATATCCCGCTTTGAATGAAGTTTTGATCAAATTTATTTCGGAATCTCCGTATTAAATAAATGCCGACGTTGAAAAATAAAAAAACATAGAAATGTTAATTCTAAGATTATGTGAGATTATCTTAAAAAACATAACCTCACCGGAATTGCAAAATATATAACCGGAATTTAATTATAGATGAATGCACATATTAGTCTAGAGATACGTCTAAAATATATATGGATATATTATACCCTATTATGGATGTATTATGCCTAAAAATTCCAAAAGACCAAAGTTTTGCTCGAAATACACTCTGACTATGAGAGAAAATATTTTCGAATAAGTACATTTGCTTGCAGCAGCGTAATGATCACATTTGTCTTCCTCTCTCTGGACGTTATTCGAGAACGCCAGAAAAAAATGAGAACATCAAAACCTATGACGATTATTATATATAATCAGTATTTTTAATTTAGCAATGGCTCGTTACCATACATGGAAATCAAACGTTGATTGTAGTAATGCTATTTTTAATGCATTATCAAACTGCACAATACTGTATATATACTGTATTCAAAATAAAATATCGTTAATTAGTAAACTAAGAGATTGTTCGGCACGGGCCCAAACCCTTACTTTCTCTGAAAATATAAAATATAAAATATAAAAAACGCACTGCTATTCATAAACAGATAAATACAATATAATATTTAAGTAACTTCTACTATCACTGGATATTATCTAATAGTATTTAATATGTTTAGCATAAACAGATACTTATTATAATGCTGTATACATTATGTTATTATGTTACATATAATGCAATATATAATGCTGGCCCTATAGTAAATGACGAATATACTACGGTCTAGTATATTTCTACTATCCATTAACATCCGTTTTAGCAGTGTCCGTAAAGATTATTATTTTTCAAAATCTAGACGTAATATTTAGTAAAGGTTACAATTTCATTACAGTGTGTATTAATCTAATCGGGAGTCGGTTTTGTGCAAATCAAAGATGACACGAATAAAGCAATTAATTTTTTAGAGACCATTTTTTAGAGGAAAAATTTTAGCCACTTTTTTTTTATGCAGGTCAAAAACGCTATATATTTTTCATTTTCAAAGGAGTCCTTTGCGATTGCACAACGCATCTACACTTAGGCCCGCATCAGATGCACTCATATATATTGATTATGCAGAATATCTAGCGAGTTTGAGCACCATCAAGGCTGACACACAGGAGCAACGCGACTGGAGGGCGTTAAATCACGACCAATCGAGTTCTTCCTGTTCCGCCATTGAGGGTGTACATACAGAGGCTACGCCCATTTAACCTTTCGCAGTAGCCTACCTACTATCGACACAGAATCGTAGGTAAGGGAAACCAGTGGGCGCAGACGCAAATACCCATAAGCCTGTCAAAATACGATCGCCTTTCAACGTGAACGTTCCGTGATTCGCTGCTGTTGCTAATTTCCGCTGTTATCTGCGACTAGAAAAATCTTGCAAATTATATCCTTGCTTAAAAAATGTATATTTAGAGATATCGGTCCACCCAATTTTCGGACATTTCATTTGCAACAAGTTAATCTTTTAAATCAGCATCACATATATACAGGTTCATAAATAATTTGTCACGTACGACACATACTTTGAGGAAAATGTCATGAGTAAAGACATGCATGTGAACAGTGTAATATATGGTCGAATGTGAATAAAAGCAAGTGTGATTTTGAGTGCCATTTAATCGAGACGATACAGAGCTGCAATTATCTTGTTCTATAACTTCTAGTAGTACTACTTCTTGCAAAATGTGCGACGCAATATGGTGAACATTCAATCAGAGAAAGAGCTACGTGTCAGACATAGTGTTCGGAAAGCCTCGAAGTGCATGACGTATTCACGTGCCAAAGAGATTATCGCTCAAACGCGATTCTTACATCATGTTAGAGTTTTATCCCACAACTTTGGCTTCTACGTCTGCCTTAAATCACCATGGAGAAGGTGGGCATGCACCAGCTTTGGCACCGTCAACTCAATTTCGTCAGACAGTAGTTGATAATGACCATCCAGGTAAAGAAGTGGCATGGTAAATATTATGTATTTTGTAATCATCAATCAAACTATTCGAATTTCGTAACAAACTGCATAGTCAATTCGCGTTGTCATTTCCAAACGAGTTGAACACGTATAGTCAACTCGACCCAACGTTGTTTGATTAAATAACTTCGATGAAGTGGAACTTTTTGTTCTACGCTTTATCTGGGAAGTACTTACGGAACTTGTACTTAGCTTCTTTGAACGAGCACTCAATATTATTTTTATTCTCAAAAGACCTAAGAAATCACAAAAGGTGCTCTTTTGCCGTTGAAAACGTTGCAAATTAGATTTGTGCATTGCTTTCTCCTTCATATAATTCACACAGCCTCCGCTATAAGTATGGTGATTCATTTTTGCTCCCTCATACAGGAAGCCTCGTGACGTAATATTATTGAAATATCAAAATTAATTATAATTTCAACTCTTATGTATTGATGGTCGCCAAATTAAGTTTGGGTTTTTCTTTTGCTCTGTCTAATGTTTTTTTAACATTTCTGCTCGGTTCTCGTGATTTATTTCAGTTAATGGTAATTATTATGAAAAGGTCGAATCCTCCTAAAGGTTGAACCACTTTATCGATTGTCACCAATTGCAATATCCAGCCTCGACGGAAGAACAGTAATTGACATACAAGTACATTCTTAGGAGTTTGCTATAAATTAGTTGTGACAACCATTTCGTTCATTACCGCTGCCATATCGAGTGTACTGTAAACAATTCATTATTAGAAGTCTAGTTCTCTTTCACACTCATCGAAGTTTCGTGCATTTTTAACTGTGTACCTTTCTTGATAATTTAGACTTAGTTATTGCAAAATAGCAGGCGTGAATAATCTTGATAATTTTCAGAACTTATTGAAATACGTTGTATAACTTACAGTTGTGGCAGGTTATCAATGAAACTGACATCGACCATAAAACTCAGTTGTAGAAAAACAAACAACTTTTAGTTGTAGATCGGATCCCGACCACCGTTTAAATGTTGGGAGCAATTTATACGTTAGTTTGCGACCGATCGCCACGCATCCAACCTCTCGCGAAAAACTTAACGATAAGTCTCATTGAATATCATTTTTGGAAACGTGTTTATATGCTGTATCTCCTTGCTATGACGTTGGATTGTCTACTATTACGGGGTAAAAAATTATTTTATTAACCCTTCAAATGTTTGCTACATGACAAGTTTATAAACGGTAGTATTACTATTGCCAACAAAACTTTTCTCATTTTATGTGTATGTCGTGTGTTTTCATTTGTTATTCCGAAATGAAATCGATGTATCGAGGCAAGCAGAATATTCGTTAGATAAATAATATAGTTGCCATCATTGGTGGCGTCATATAGTTATAATCACGAGATAACTCTAGTGATACAGGCGATGGGAATACATTGCAGTGTGCGGCTTACTCGTTAGACGGTCATCGCCAATAACGTTATTTCTCTCGCACTCATCCCTGTTTCACATAACCTCAAATCAAGCACCGCATTCGATGCATTTGTTACGTCAGTTAGCTGCACCATCCAACTAGATTGGTAGACGAATAAAAACTTGATTTTTTGGCTTACTTATATGCACAACGAACTTCTGCTGTTTCCACTTCCAAGTCCAATGAAGTGGTAGTACTGACTAATCGATGAGATGTAGACTGCTATAGTAGATGATTATGATAACCACTTCTATCTAACTAACAAAAAGTGGTTACCCGAACAAATACATTTTCCGGCGCAAAAGTCTGAAAATCGGAACAAAATAACCATTTTTTGGCTGTACAAGACCACTCCTTTCCAGTACTTAATCATGAATCTACTGATGTAGATAAATGTATGTAGCTCGTCTTATCGCAGTTTACATAAGTTAAAATGACCACATACATTTTTCGCATATCAATAGTGTCATAATATCCTAATAATCACATTACTTTTACTGAAAATTATTAGAAATAAATATAAACACTAACTCCCCATGTACGCACGCACGCACCCCCCCCCCCCCCCCCCCCCCCCCACACACACAAATACGCCCTCACGTTCGCATGCCTATTTCCGTATATACAAACACCGACATCCGAGCATCCGGACGTTTACTCTAAACCACTTTTCTTGACATTTCACATAATTTTGAAATAAAAAACGTGAAAAAAAATGTTATAACTTTTTTTTTCTATTCGAACGTTGTAGAAAATAAATTTCAGATTGTTGGATTTCTGGTTAGCTCCCTTGCGGAAAAAAATTAATAAAGGGATGGTATGGACTACTTGGATTGAGGAGTTCTCACATAACCTTATTCCATAATCCGGCTAAGGATCCATTGAGATCCTATTGACTGACAATATTACTCACTATTAGATATTAATAGTAACTACTTGGGTTGTTATGTGTCGAACTAACAACGCTCGAGATCCTCGATACTCAAACATTATAAAGGGATTTATTGTTCGAGTAAGAGTTAAAACCCAGGTTCTGTGCTTTCACGCGTATAAATATTTCTTTAGTGTTCTTTCGCTGTATATATTGCTGAAGACAGGTTCCATAGTTGCCAACTTTTAAGGCCAGAGTTAAAGATTAAACTCACATTTTGAGTAAGGGTTTGTTAATGAATGCTGGTGGTATGAATGAAGAATAACTTTGTACAGCGAAGAAGGTAACACAGTAAGTGTGATTGGGTTAAAAGTGGGGATTGCGGTGGCCGCGGCTCAAAGATGCTGATAATGCGTGGGATTCACGGGTAGCGGAAATATAAAAAGGTAGAAAAGAGCGAGCGGGATTGGAGTAAAGTTCAGCGTCACTAGCTGCTCAGCGCTAAGTCGACTAGTATTCGGAATATAAAATGAGAAATAAGACAAATATACAAATATAAAGATTATTCGTGGTATTCCCTAAACGGATGTGAATTGACGACATTTGATATTGTCGTCCGGTACGACTGCTTCGTTAGCGTCTCGACAGTTTCGTCTAATAAAAAAGTAAAACATGAATACCAGGTGTATGCATAAGTTTTTTCCGGTTTTTTGGTAAAAAAAAACACGTAATTTTCAAGGGAAATTAATTTTTGTTCTATTCAAAATATTGGCCATCGGCTTCTACACATTTCGCCCATCTTTTAGGTAACTTATGAATACCATGCCAGAAAAACTGCTTGTCTTTTGCGGCAAACCATTCGTCGAGCCATTTTCCAACTTCCTCGAAATTGCTGAAGTGCTGCTCTGGGAGCGCGTGCCCCATTGATGCGAAGAGGTGATAGTCAGATGGCGCCAGGTCTGGCGAATACGGCGCGTGCGGAAAGATGTCCCATCCAAGCGATTTCAAGGTGTCTTTCACTGCTTTTGCTGTGTGAGACGGCGCATTGTCGTGTAACAAAATCACTTTGCCATGTCTTCTGGCCCATTCTGGTCGTCTTTCGATTAATGCGTGGTTTAAATTAATAATTCGATGCAAAAATGATTTCCTTTCGTGGCGTTGAAGCAGCACTTCACAAGTGACTTTGCGATTTTCTATTTGACGTTCATTCAAATCGTGTGGGACCCATTTACCGAGTTTATTGATCTTCGCCATTACTCGTAAACGTCTGCTGATTGTTTCTTGTGACACATGTAATGCTTCTGCTAATTGCCGTTGAGTTTGAGTTGGGTCATCATCAAATAACTCCTGCAATTGCTCGTCTTCGCATTTTTGTGGTCTACCAGAGCGCTCACTGTCTTTCACATTGAAATCACCACTTTTAAATTGTCGAAACCATGTCTCACATGTTCTAATCGATGGAGCGTGTTCACCATATGTTTCTACCAGTAAACGTTGACTTTCAGCAGCCTTTTTCTTTTGATTAAATAAGAAAAGCAATGCGTGCCGCAAATGTTCTTTTTCAGGCACAAAACTCGACATGATCACTGAACGATAAAACAAAGACGGTAGTTTTTGGCGGACTGAACTTGTGTGTGTTTGTAGGTTAATGTCTGACGAACAAAATGACGTATGTGTCAAATTAATACGCTGCGTACTTTTCGCTGGCGCCATCTCTTAGTTAAACCGGAAAAAACTTATGCATACACCTGGTATGCTGAGAAATAAAGTTTTTCAGTATATCAATGACAATAAAAAAAAAAGTTTTTGATGGTCTTAAGATGTGTCACAACTGGCACAGGTCCAGCCGGGTATGAGTGGCCGTCATCGTTTTGCTGCGTTGTGCTGCGGTTCGTTGGCGTAGCGGTGGCGACTCGTGATGATTAGCGCTTATGCTCAACGGCAATTTAGGATGGTGTGACTTGAAACTATCGAGTGAGGAATTGGCCTCCTGAACATACCAATAGTATTATCGATAAGGAATGACGGGTGAGAAGGCAGAAGGGGGTGAGAGCATTATTCTCTTGGTATCTATGGTATTAGGGGAATAGGACACGGAGAAGAGAACAGGAAACAAAAAAAAATGTTCAGTAAAGGGAGGCAAGAAAATTAATGTCGAGATGAAGAAAGAATAAGTACGTAGCTTTGAACGCGGAAATGGGCGGAGCAGGTATAGAGGGGCAATATTTAACCGATGGTGTAGTATGAACTTCTGGCATGTATAGTCTGAGGTCGGCAAGCGTTTCCATATGCACGTGCAGTAGAAAAACGCCCAGCGGTTCAGCTGTTTTAATTGGTACGAGGAGCGCGTTCTAACGCTCTGATGGGCTAGTCGGTAAATACATTGTCTTCTTTGTCTGAGATCGCGATCGGAAAAGGCGAGACGTTGGTCAATTATATTACTTCGATTAGCGGTTTTTCATGCGAGTAACTAGTTGGGACCTTGCGTTCATTACCTTTGCTGATCGCGTTGACGGATCTAAGCTTGAAGAACAAGGTGAACTTTCATACCAGGCCCATGGCGATTATTAGGCCTCCCAAACTGAGGAAGAAGCTACGTCGATGGTTTCGAGATGGTAGATTCTCTGCTGGGTTCTTCTATGCTTTAACATATATCGAGCTCGATAAATAACGGTTTGTAATTCTATTCCGTTGTCGGCGGTTTTCAAGTTGGGCGCCTCTTCAACTTAGGACAAGGTGGGGGTATCGATATGAGCAAGAAAGTTAGCGATAGATATATAATTGGTGAGATTTGAAAATGTAGCATATAGGGTGGACATGTTCAGCGAGGCAGAAGGAACGAAGTTCGACGTTATCGTTGTGAAGTGGACGTCGGTCGACGTTAAGACTATTGATGGTGTAGTGGCTTCGGAACCCGGATGTAAGTAGGGAATACCGGTATTATTGATGGTGATTAACCAGTATTTCAGAATTGTGGCATTTGAGATATAGGGTTTCCGGATTTGCATATGAAAAATGCATTGATTCACGGCGCGTACTGACGACTAATAAGTACAGATGCTAATGGTACTGACATGAGTGTTGCAGGTTGCGGAATCGTTGAAACAGAACTTGTTAATATCTTGACTTCGCAGTCACTGCATTTGTCCATGCGGAACAAGAAATTCGTGTGTTTATATATAAATCGCTTACCAGGAGATTTGCAGTAACGCAGGCGTTCGTTATCGAGTCAAAAATAGTTTTCGTAATTGTCGGAGATGGCGGTGAATACCGCGGACGGTTTACAAAATGCGAATTTGCACTCTGGCCTGTTTGATGTCGGAATACTGGTATTAGAATATTATTTGACATTAGGATTAGTAGTGGCACAGATATTATGTAAATTAATTTCTTTTTGGATTAATAAACAGTAACTTCGGAGAGTCTGAGGAAGCCCAGACTCGGTTCAATTTTGAGGGGAAAGGGAAATTCCGATTTTGGTCGCTTGCATTTGATAGCATTTGCCCTTTGTAGTATTTGCAATGGTAACGAAAAACGAGGTCGTAGCTGTCCCTGTTTTGCAAAGAGGGTAGCGTCAATTGGTATTGCGGTATCGAATTTGTGTTCTGCGACGCCAAGTTCGAGGGTCGCAGCAACGGCGGCTTATCTTTCGTTACACTGTAGGATCACCATTTCGTTACTTAACACGAGTATAGCGCGTGACATACTCGTATTATTAACTTTTTTCCAAAATATCTTTGAGAGATCCAAATTACGGAGTCATTCCTGGTCGAATTTGGAGTATATAATATGTGTTTGGCTGCTAATTAGTTCAATTATCGATCGTGTATCATTTTTGAGTGATTCGATATTGTTGTCATAGTATGCCACATCATCGATGTCGAGTGCACTAAAAAGGATTCGGCTCAGAGAGTCAATACATTAAAACGGTGCTCGTTTTTTAGAGACTCACTTTTATTTATAAAAAAAAATTCTGAAAGAGTGCCTATTAATCTCGCCATCCATGCCTCATGATTGGAATAAATGCAGAAATCTTCATTTCTATCCACTTTATCCATTTGTATTTGCTGCAAGTATCACACATATTGCTAGATATATGTTCTTTTTCGTAGTCTGCAACACTGAAAAAGGATTTCATATTTACACGGACGTCCACTTCAAGTAGTAACTCTAAATTGTGAAGATCGATGGAGTTTAAACTTGCAGCACTACCATAATTATTGATGGGAACTATACCTGAAAAAGTGCTTTTTAGGCCAAAATTACATATAAAATGACGTATAACGCTGTAACTTTAGAATGCATGACAGAAATCGGTTAAAATTTGTAGTATAGTCATAAATTACCTCAAGAATTATGCACATTTCTTAGAAAGATGTTATAGAGAATTTTACAACAGTGATTACCTACAACCATTTCATATGGAATGACTTATCGCGCTGTAACCTTAGAATGCGTGAAAGAAAATGGTAAAAATTTGCAATATAGTCATGAGTTACCTCAAGAATTATGCACATTTCCTAGAAAGATGTTATAAAGGACTTTACAACAGTAATTATCAAAAAGGAATTTTTTCCAGGTTAAAATTTTACATACGATTATTTATCTCGTTGTAACTCTAGAATGCGTAAATGAAAAGGGTTCAGATTCGCAGCGTACTCATTAGCTATCTCAAGAAGTATGCACAACTACTGGCAAGATATTATGAAAACATTACAACAGTCATTAAACTACAAGGAATTTTTAGGCAAAAATTTCACTTTAAATGACTTGTAGCGCTGTAACTTCAGATTGTGTGAAAGAAAATGGTTAAAATTGATAGAAGATGCATTAATTACATCAACAAATGTGCACATTTAATGGCAAGGTGTTAAAGAAAACGTTAAAATTGTAATAACCTACGACAAATATTTTGATTTTATTACTTATTAGATTGTATTGACATGAAATTATCACTCATCGCAGTCACAAAATTATCACTGCTCACATAATATTCATCAGTTCAGAGACTGTTTTTGCACACCACTTGTGGTATTTTTTCGGGAGATTTGTTTATCATTAAAGTAAATATAAATGTGTATTTCATTAGAAATAATTCCCCTGAAAATGTACGTGATGTGTCTGCATTCGATTACGTATCAGCTTGTAGATGAAATTTGTAGAATCTTCGGTCACATACATAGCGGGATACCGAACATGTGTACAAGTTTCGGAAATTATCTGCAATGAAAACCATATATACGGCGACAAACCCAATTCTCAACACATTGAAAATTGGTATGTTATTTTATTGCAGTTTTTGTGCCGTGAATATTTGAGTATAATCATTTCGCCATCATTCCTCCTTCGGGCGCGAGGCCGCTCACTCGAAGTTGAAAGAATATGCTGATGTACGAAGCGAGCTGCAAGCAATGACCTCGGGCTCGGGCTACGATTTGCAGTAACGTACAACATTAGACATTTTTGCAAATTCGTCGATTTCGCCAAAGGTAGTTAATAACTACTTTACCGAAATCAGTCAAAAGTTTAACATCAATGTGAACGGTTGATCGCGGATCGGACTCGTCCGAAATATTAAAGTTTCAACAATAGATTCAGGCCGAGTGGTTGATTCCTTATCGACTACTCGCAAACCCATTGAATTATTATTCTTTTTTTGCAATATAATAGATAACGGGAAGTTACCGTAATCTATAATAAAAGTCCACGTATTGGGTCTGGGAAAAAGTTCGTGGCGTTTTTTTAGTAAAATTCAACTGGTTTTCTTATAGTGTGAAAATAAATTTATTTAAACCAAATATGTTCCATTATTATCGACAATGTTTCGCCATTTTTCGGGTAGAGCCATGATGCCATCGGTGAAGAACTTCTGTGTTTTCTGGTTGAAAAACTGAATCAAGTGGTTTTCACAGGCTTGTTTGGAAACAGCTTAATTCCATTGAGAGAGTTCTGCAGAGATCGGAATAAGTGATAGTCAGAGGGTGCTATGTCTGGACTATACGGTGGATGCATAAAAACTTCCCAACCAAGCTCTCGCAATTTTTGACGGGTCATCAAAGAAGTGTGGGGTCGGACGTTGTCATGATGAAAGACAACACATTTCGTATTAATCAATTCGGGCTGTTTTCTTTCAATTGCTTGGCGTAATCTCTCCAGTTGTTCACAATAGAATTGAGAATCAATCGTCTGACCAACTGAAAGTAGCTCATGGTGGACGATTCCCTTCCAGTCCCACCACACACACAGCATCACCTTTTTCGCCGTCAATCCTGGCTTCGCGAACGCTTGTGACGGCTCACTATCCCTTGCCCACGATCTTTGACGCTTCCGATTGTCGTACGTGATCCATTTTTCAGCTTTTTTCAGTAGCCAGCTTTGTGTAAACAATTCAAAACAGTTTTGTGGTCAATGCCTTGCTCCATACCAATATAATTTCATCAGCTTTTTCAGTGACTGGACAACCAGAGCGTGACTCATCTTTCACATAAAAATTACCAGAACGAAAGCGAGCGAACCATTTCCGCGCAGCAGATTTTGATAAAGTACCTTCACCGTACACAGCACAAATTTTTTCACAAGCCTGCACAGCGTTTTTATCTTTGTCGTAATAATATTGCAAAATATAGCGCATTTTTTCATTGCTTTTCTCCATTTTCAATCGCAAACAACTTTCCAACCACTGTACCAATTTCGATATTGATACACTCAAAGTAACGCTCGAAGTGTCACCTTTCCAACGAGCGTTTAGTGGTGTCGCTGCGATCTGTGCTTCCTGACTTTATAGCTCTCTTAGCTATACCAATAAATGTTCAAGTATTTAGTGGATTTGATGAAACGTATATTTATGTTTACAAGGGAACTAATATTAATATTTATACAAAAGTAAACGTGGTTGAAAAAGATAGGTTAGATACAGGCTAGGTTCCACGAACCAACCAAGAGCCCTTAAAACGGAGAGAAGTAGCTAACAATGTCACGACAAGTAAAAACTAGTACCCAGAGAGGTCACCAGAAAAATAGGGTGTAAACTAGTTAGTCAATTCATAGGTAGTGGCGTGGCAGTCGGTGGAACGCCAAGGTTGCTGCTGGTGGCCACAGTACTTCCCCTAAATCTTTTCAAGCGGAAGTTTGAAAGAGACTTTTTTGTTCTTATATGTTCTTGTCGGTGGGATTGTAGTTGAGTCCCATTTGTAACCTTGTACTCGTTCCGTTGGTGTGTGTTCAATGCTGATATCTGCGTCTGTCTTCGAGATGTATGCAGGTTTCAGCCGATCGATGTTTATTTTTCTTCGTGTGCCATCCACATTTAATTCGAACAGAATGTCTGAGTGTCTGTTCGTAATTTCATACGGTCCTCTGTATGGATGTTCCAGCGGTGCTTTAACATGGTCAGATCTAAGGAATGCGTGACTGCAGGTGTGTAGATCCTTGGGAATGAAAATTCATGACTTCACGTGGTGTGCTGTTGGGATTGGTCTCAAACCTCTCATGTAATCACGATGCTTTTCTAAAAAGATTTGTGGATCCGCAGCGAAGTCGGAGTTGATGAAGAATTCACCGGGAACACGTAGTGTCGTTCCGTAAAGCCTTTCTGCCGGTGAAGCTTGAATGTCCTCTTTCAGACACGTTCGTAGTCCCAGTAGTACAGTGGATAAGATTTCTGTCCAAGGTTTTGGTGAGCACATCAGTGCTGATTTTAAAGTTCGATGCCATCGTTCGATGATACCATTTGATTGCGGATGATAAGGAGTTATTCTCTGCTTTTTACAACCTAAAAATGTAACAAATGCTTGAAACAAGGATGACTCAAATTGTGAACCTTGATCTGAAGTGATGGTTGTTGGCGTTCCATAATGTACGATCCAGTGGTCAAATAAAGGTGTAGTGACTGTGTCAGCAGTAATATCTCCAAGCGGTACGGCGACTGGCCATCTTGAAAAGCGATCGATGATCGTAACACAATATTTATGACCTTTGTGATCTGGAACCATGATGATGTCTATGCGTATATGCTTGAAACGATCATCTGGAATGTCTATGTGTTTAGGCTGCAGACGAGTGTGTCGATGTATTTTTGACCGTTGACATAGCATGCATTGTCGAGCCCATGTGATGACGTCCTTTTTAATTCCTGGCCAGACAAATTTCTCTCGAACTTTAAGTGACGTGACTTTACTGCTTGGGTGCGAGAGCCCGTGGATGACGTCAAAAGCTGTTTTGCGAAGTGACCGTGGTAAGTATGGTCGGACTATTCCAGTTGAAATATCGCAGTAGATGTCTGCATTGTCCAGTTTGAGTTTGTCAAATTTCAGAGAAGAACTGTAGTTCTCGAGAAGTTGTTGTAATTTATCGTCGTCCTGTTGATGTTGTTGTATCAGCTGTGAGTCCAATATAATTGGCATGTTAACGGTGCTGATGCGTGAAAAGGTGTCAGCGGCTACATTGTCCTCTCCCTTTACGTCGACTATGTCAGTAGTAAATTGTGAGATGTAGTCCAATTGCCTGAGTTGCCGTTCTGATACCTTGTCGAGTTTTTGAACGAATGCGTGAGTGGCTTGTGGTCCGTTCTGATGTTGAATTGTCGTCCCTCTAATAAGTGTTTGAAATGTTTGACGCTGGCGAAGATTGCAAGAAGTTCCCTGTCGTATGTACTGTATCGAGTCTCGGTTTCCGACAACTTCCTGGAGAAAAAACCTATTGGTTTCCATTTCTTTTTTTCTTCTTGTTCGAGCGTTGCCCCGATAGCGTTGGTGGAAGCGTCCGTGGTCAATCGTAGTGGTAAGTTTGGTGTCGGATAGGTGCTCAGTGCCACGGATGAAAGGGCCCTTTTGCAGGCTACGAAATGTGCTTTTGAAATCTCCGTCCAATCGATGGGCGTCTGGTCCTTCTTCTTTGAATGCTTCAGGTAGACGGTGAGAGGCAGTTGAAGCTGAACTGCATTTTTAATGCACGGACGGTAATAATTATACATCCCCAAGAACTTTCGTAATTCCATAACCGTCGCAGGAAGTGGAAAATCGTCAATGGCTTTGACTCTTTCAGTGAGTGGGTGAGATCCTCCGCTGTTGATCTCGTAGCCGAGGAATGAAACTTGTTTCTGACCGAAATGGCACTTGTTGACGTTAATGGAGAGTTTGTGATCAGCTAGTCGCTGGAAAACTTGCTGCAGATGATCTCTATGCTGTTCTTCGCTTTCTCACATAACGATGATATCGTCAATGTAAACGAAGACGAAGTCCAAACCTCGAAACATGTGTTCCATATATCTCTGGAATGTCTGAGTAGCGTTTTTCAAACCGAATGGCATTCCAACGTACTCGTATAATCCCCAAGGAGTGGTTATTGCAGTCTTTTGAATGCTGTCCGTGTTTACCGAAATCTGGTTGTAGCCTCTCTCGAGATCAATTGTTGAAAAGATGTTGTTTCCGCGGATGACCAAAAAGAGGCTTTGAATCACTGGGGGTGCGTATTTGTCAGGAACAGTTATATTTTTCAGCTTGTGATAATTACCACAAAGACGGTAAGTATCATCCTCATTTTTGGTGAGATGAATTGGGCTTGCCCACGGACTGTTGGACGGGCGAATTACCCCATTGTCCAGGAGTCGTTGAATTTCTGCCTTGGCTGCTGTTGCTCTTTCACCGAACAGTTTGCGAGAGCGTTCAGTAACAGGTGGTCCGGTAGTGGCGATTGTGTGACTGAATTCGCTGTTTGGATTCGGAGTGAATTGTCTTGGCTTAGTGATGTTGACGAATTTAGTCAGCAGATCAGCATATATATATATATGTCATGGTCGTACTGATTGTAGACACGCTGTGAACTGCTGTTTTCAAGATTTTTCCTCTCGAAGTACAACCTGTTGTGGAGTCGATCAATTGTTGGTTTCGCATGTCGATTAAAAGGCCAAATTGCACCAAAAAATCTGCTCCCAGTATTGATTCTGGAACATCAGCAATTATGAAACTCCAACGAAATTAGCGTCGCAGACCCAAATCAATGTCGCCTGTATGCGAGCCATAAGTCGGTATCGGTGATGAATTTGCTGCATACAATGTAAGATTAGTATTTCTTCTACGTTTTCTGAATAAACGCACCGGCAGCAAGGAGACAACTGATCCTGAGTCGATCAAGTATCGCAGTTGGGATCGTCTATCATGCAGGTGCAAGCGAATATTAGTAGAAGAGAAAGCAGTACTTGATGCGCTGACATTAGTAACTGCATGAACATGCGACAGCGTGGTTAGTTTCCCTGGTTAGTCGTGGTAGTGAATGTGCAAGGTGTGGTGCAGCGTGTAGCGTTTCGTCCAAAACGCCTGTGGAAGTAACAAGGACCTGATCGGCCTGGACTACGCTGATTATTGTTTCTGCCTCTGGAACGAGATCTTCCATAATGCTGCGATCGAACTTCTACGCCTAGTTGCTGCTGCTCTTTTTTTAAATCTAGAATTTCTTTGAAGCAATAAGCAAGCGCAGCTTGTATTTCGGTCAACCTAGTGTCTAGCGAAGACCGAGGTGGTGTCGAGGATCTCGAGTGCTGGCTACCGACTGCTGCTACAGAGTGTGGCAGTCTTGGGGTGACAGGCTCGTTCAGCGTAACTGATTCAAACAGCCAGTCAGCTATATCCGCCAATGCGTCAATATTCAGTGTTTCTGAAATTACAAGCAGCGGTCTTAGTGTAATAGGTAAGCGACTCACCCAGAGACTGTGTAACATCTCGTTATTGATGCTGCCAGCCGCTAAGTCCCTCATCTCCCTCAGCAGTGGTGATTACTTCTTATCACTAAGGACGATGTCGTTGAGCAATCGATGCATTTGTTTCTGCCGAGAGTCAGCAACTCGTTTAATGATCGCTTGTTTCAGTGCTTCGTACTTGTTGGCAGCTGGAGGTGCTGCGATGACATCAGTTATCTGGTGCAGAGACTCCGGGTCTAAAGCTCGCAATGTTACAGTGAATTTGACGTCGTCGCTACGAGTCCTTAATGCGGCAAATTCTGCTTCGATCAAATGAAACCAAATGTCTGGTCTTTCCTTCATGAAGGCCGGCAGCTGTGGTTTGCTGATTGCAGCAAGATGATCTGCATTCATGGTAAAAAGCTGCTGAGGCTGCGTCAACTGTCGGATGTGTGACGGTGTGTCTCCGTAGCACGTAGACTGTCCGGTTAACAAGTCTTGGTTTAAATCTTGCGTTATGGGATTCGGAGTTTCGCGTGTCGGAGAGCGTTCGGTCGGCATTACGTCAATTTGTGTTTCTTTTTGCCGATCTTGCATTATCACCGCGCACTAAACTTGTAACGACTGTCACCGCGTGGAAGGATTGAATCGCGGTTTTGAAAATCCACTAAGATCACGTCGGGGTCACCAATTATAGCTCTCTTAGCTATATCGATAAATGTTAAAGTATTTAGTGGATTTGATGAAACGTATATTTATTTATTTACAAGCGAACTGATATTAATATTTATACAAAAGTTAACGTGGTTGAAAAAGATAGGTTAGATACAGGCTAGGTTCCACGAACCAACCAAGAGCCCTTAAAACGGAGAGAAGTAGCTAACAATGTAAAGACAAGTAAAAACTAGTAACCAGAGAGGTCACCAGAAAAATGGGGTGTAAACTAGTTAGTCAAATCATAGGTAGTGGCGTGGCAGTCGGTGGAACGCCAAGGTTGCTGCTGGTGGCCACAACTTATTTGCAATTGATGCCATCTATCGGGAAAAACACCAGGAACTTTTTCCCAGACACAATACTTAACGTACTATTAACCCAGATAATAGTTCGCATCGTGTACAGTTTGATTAGAAAAATAATTGCACATTAACATTGTTGAGTAATCTTGGTAACTGAGATGTTGGTAGCTAGAATATATGGAAATTGGGATGAGTACTGACTAGTGACAGGCGGAAAGTAACTAGACATACGATGTTGGAAGAAAAAACGGTCTATATTCACTCTAATATTACAAATAAATATGAAAATAAAGTTGAGCACTGTATTTACTGGGTGAGCTGCATATACAATTCTATTAATTGCGTGCCGTGTTAATAAAATGTGAGAGAGCGTGAAAGTAGCCCGAGCTGCAAAGCAGGGCACGAGGTGACACGAATGAGGATGCACATATGAGTAAATTTTACCGTCATACTGAGGAAATTTGTTCAAATTATCATTGTATCACCATACCAGATGTAGTTGAGTCCTGTTGAGCACTTTTGAGTTGAGAAAATCCGATGTATGGTGTAGGAAAGTTATCTCTAGCGAGAAGCCCCTGTTTTTCACTTGGCGTTGACGATAGAAGTAATTCAAGATGAATCCCGTTTCAAAACCGACGTTGGCGATCGTCACGCTGCATGAGAGCGCGATCTCCGTACCTACACGTGAGAGATATGTCCGCGAGGTGCTGCCACCCAGCCAACCGCACGGCCGTCGAGCGCAATAGCGCAACAGCTTAGATTTGCTGAATTTTAACGTCATTCCGTGCTGTAGAAATCTTTCAAATAATACTCGTAAGTGGTCGAGGTGTTCTTCATGTGACATTGACATTACCAATCGTCCACGAAATGTATTACAAAATACAAACCTTTGAGATCCACGTCGTGGGCTCTTATCAGACTTGCTGTGCTCGTTTTCAGATCAAACGGTGTGACTGTACATTCATAGCATTTCCCGTAGTGTTAAAATGCTGTATATTTTCTCGAGTCTGGATGTAGTGGTATTAGCCAAAAACTACTGGTCAAATCCAGCGTTGACATCACAGTTTTCCCCCCACACCGCTGGAAAATGTCCTCGACCGGCGGTGCATTATTATAATCGTTGACTAAATAATTGTTTAGCTAATGAGCGTCCAAACAAAGTCGTACAGAATTATTATCCTTCGTAAATGGCATCAGTGGGTTTATGTAAATGCTCTCGGATTTCTGTATAACCCCCACCTTCAGCATTCTTTCTACTCGTATTTCTTTCTGTGCTCTTTCTCGTTGCATTAATGAGACCGGATACGAACGATGAAAATAAGGCTTGGGATCCTTTAGTAGGAGCCGATGCTCATATTTTATCATTCTTCCAGGAAGTTTGTTAAAAATGTCACTCCTTCTTTCGACAATTCTCTTGAACTCCCGCCTTGTTTCCGGTCTTTGTATTCGGCCATTTTGTCATGGAATTTCTTCTCCGACAGGCTGATATTCGTTTCACCCTCGAGAGTATTTTATATCTCTACTGCGGCACACATTTTATTTGGCCTAATCGAACGAAAATTCTTTGGATTTACGTGTTGCGACACCCTATCACTCAGTTCAGTGACGATTTTATCTCCGACTGCTAAAGTCCGCTGTTGGGCGTCTATCGAAATTTTCAATGCCAACATCCCCTTGATCCCAATTAACACCGGCCTTACCAATTTTGGCACGACCAGCACCTGCAATGCCCCTGTCGAACCATATATTTCTGCATTTAGCATTATTTGTTTCTTTACACGTTCGGTTTCTTCGCGAAACGCTCCGACCACCTGTGTCGATGTTACTGGTAGCATTAAGCAACTCTTTAATTTTTTATCATTTCGCCGGAAAAACTCCTCCGAAACACAAGATACTTCGCTTCTGTTAACTATTGGACTTACTTTCGATATTCCAGCTATTTCTACCGGTTATTTTACGTATTGCCCTGATTTCGGCTATCATTTCCAATGTTCTTCTTTCAAGTCTTTTCGCTGTCACCCTCTGACTAGCGACCTGTTGTTGAATATAATTATTCGTGACATTCTGATCCGCTTGCACCCTTTCTTGTACTTCTTTAATTTTCCAGCGATCTCCTCTTCGAGAGCGTCTTTAGCTGACTCTCGCAACATTCCTATCCTGCGCAGACAATCGTCTCTCATTTCCTGCTGCGACTTTATTACTTCAGCGAATTTTCCGTCGCTCTTCTCCTCCATCTTCTACAAAAACTGCATTATCTCACCTACACCAATTGGGTTTGGTGAAATAGTCGCAGTCCTGTTTGAGGTTTTCGGTGTACTGCCGACTTCGCCGATTATTCGATTATTCGCTAACACTTCTGATGCATCTTCGCTTTCTTCAATCGGTTTAACTCGGAAAATCGGTGTATATTCCTCCGATCTCTCTGCTGCCGGTCATCCGACAGGTGTTCAGCTGTCGTGGATTCCCAGAGATGTGTTTGACTTCCTTCAGTACTCCCCTCCTGCCGACGATGCTCCTCCATGCTCACCATCATGCGCATTTACTTGATTTCGAGCGGAATATTCTGTTCTCCACCTGTAGCCATGCTCTAAGTCTCACACCAAATTTCTATGGCTTGTGCGCGCCGTACCTTATCTCCGCAGTCTTTCTTATCTGTGTTCGAGTCCCTGTTCGGGCTCCAAATGTAACAGTAAATTTTATCGTTAACATTAATTTTTATCTTCCGAGGAGAAGAATTTGGGCTCGAACACAGGGATAATTAATTTAGACTTCTGGGTAGGTGAAAAAAGGGTTTACTTAACAATCTGGTAAATATAGGTGCTCGGTTTATTGGCACCATTTGCCAGTACATTGCATTTCCAATTCGTTGGTTCCTGCGATTCTTCTACAACTCTGTCGTATTTTTCGTCACCCGTAGCTCCTCGATACCCCGAGCTACCTAGCCTGCTATTTGTATTATTCGTCGCTAGCGTGCCTGTCTCCAGATATACACGCTCGATCTACGCACGTGTATTTAATTTTAAAGGAGATGTGCCTCTGTTGTGCGTATATTCCTCTCTATTCACCGGTTGTCTCGCTTCTTCCCTATACGCTTTAAAACTACTCGCTTACACACTATTCGCTTAAATCGTACCTGCTTAAATGCTACACGCTTAAACACTATTTACTCAAATACTACTCGATCTGATATCTCTGTTTGAAAAAACTTGAGCATTCTACTACGCGTTGCTGGATTGAGCACTGCAGGCTAGCGTGGGCAACCGCTTGCTGTTGCTACTTTGCGGTAGCACCGCTCAGAAGCAGTAAAACTCGCACTAGGTCATCGTGCCAAGCAACAGGTCGCTGCGCGCACCCGCTCTACGACTGCTAGACTAGACAATGGCTGCTTTGTATAACGTAGCTATCTTGCGTTTTGCTCTTGCACGGTTTTCATCGCCACCGTGATTCGTACGTGCTCATCGTAGTTCTGTGCATCTAAATAAGTCTCATCGATCAATTCTGCCGACCTACAGTCTCTACAAACTCATCCATCATATCAGCATTGATATATTGACGTCGGCCAATCAGTACCATCAAATTCCACCGATTAATATAATCGTGTGAGGTAACTAGCTCACCGAAATTTATTCACTCTTTTTACGCTTATTTTGATACCTTGTTTTCTATATTTTACTTGTTTTATTTATGTAATTACGTCCACTGCATTTTGACAGGTGGAGCAAGAAATGCTACTGTAATCTACATCTGTGAACTGACTATTAATTCACTTGCTACAATTTTACAGTCCACTTATCTCCAACGTCTGAATTCTCGAACAATCTCCATGAATTGTTTTTGAGATCACACCTGTTATTTTTTTTATTAATTAAACCACTCGCCTGTTTCTTCTCCTTCCTCTGTGATCGTTTTTCACTCACTTAACAACTTTAAGAAATATAATTCATTCAATGATGCACTAACTTGCTTTTCTTAACTACTTAAAAAACGTAGACGTAAAAGTGTAAATTCCAACATTTAAGAATCGTAAAACCAGAATGTAGGATGCACGTGAAAAGTACGTAAGAGCCACGTAAAACCACGAGCTGCAGACTTTTCAGCGAAGAGCTAAGAGAGCCTTTCCTCATACGCAGGCTCCTTGATACATTGCCCTTCTGCCTCATTCCCCTCTACGTCATTTTCGGTTTTCATTTTAAATCTAACGTGATTTAATTATTTTTCGGCTTGCCGTCGTCGTGCCACCCGTCTTCCCCTCGCCGCCAAGCAACGCCAACTGGTCGCTGACCTCATATTTTCGGCAGCGAAGGAGTTCCTTTGGCGCGACGTCGGTTGTTTATTTTTGACTCTCCTCTAGTTCGATCAGCAGTGCCTGAATTCCACCGTGCTTTCGAATGTAATCTCTCTCGTTATCCCAGCGAAACATAATAATATAGGCTAACTGTTGAACGTATGTTACAGTATATTTATTCAAAAAACATAGAACAAGTAAATTCGGCGATGATTATACGGGTCTGTACCACATACAAGCGATACTGCAGAATAATAACATAGTGTTGCCATTGAAACCAAACGAATATAAAATGGTCGACGTTGATAGGGTCAAGACGCGCCTACCATTAGGCAACCCACCTTGCACCGTCAAGTACTAATGTTACGGTAACATCTATTATCCAATCCTTTCGTATTCTGTCCAATTATCACCTCAGCCTTCCATCTCCATCATGCGCCTGACCGTAGGTCGTTTACTGAGGGGAGGGGGGGGGGGGCTTACTACTACCCTGCCCGAAAGTAGACAACACCGAAAAATTCAATGGTCATTCTAAGTAATTAATACTAATGATCAGTAATAAAATGTCAATAATAAGCCATCCCATCTCTAACCGAAATAATAATTGGGACCCTTAAATTGAAGATTCTTAAGAGCTTTTCCCTTAAATTAAACCTTCATTCTATTCCAATTTTAATCCTAACTTTAACTTAACACGTTAAGCAACACATAGGCGAGATGCATTGCTCCTCTGCACCATACACCACTATCTCGCACGAAAATAAGCGGCTTGTAATACCGCACCTACATCGGTATTGATATTTATATCAGATACATACGAGGTGTGTTAAAAAAATAACGGGAATTTTTTTTCTTCTGGAAAGGATTTTATTTATCCATCTGCAGCTATGTTATCCCCTTAAAAAAAGTCCCCATTTGATATTATACACTCATGCCAATGCCAAAATACTTCTGGAACTCGTTCTTTGGGCTAGCTTTTAGCTCTCTCAGCGATACATTATTAATCTCATCTGTGCATGTAAAACGACGGCCATTTAAGGTTCGCTTTATTTTTGGGAAGAGAAAAACGTCACACGGAGCCATATCTAGCAAATATGGAGGCTGGGGAATCATTACAGTATTGATTTTGGCTAAAAAATCATGAACAAGCAATGAAATGTGAGCAGGTGCATTGTCGTGGTGCAAAAGCCATCATTTGTTTTACCACAAATCCGGTCGTTTTTTCGGATTGCTTCACGCAAACTGCATTGAACTTGTAATCAGTACTCCTCATTGACAGTTTGACCTTGTGGCAAGAATTCATGGTGCACAATGCCGTGAAAATCGAAGAACACAGTGAGCATGACCTTCACATTCGACCGCACTTGTCGAGCTTTTTTCGGTGTTGGCGATCCAGAATGCCTCCACTAGGACGATTGATTCTTAGTTTCGACATCATATCCGTAACTCCATGTTTCATGGCTCGTTATGACACGTTTTAGTAGTTCTGCATCGTTGTTGACTTTATTTAGCGACTCCTGAGCAACTTCCATTCGCCGCTGTTTTAGTTCTGTTGTGCCGCGAACTAATTCTTTGTTATTATTTCGCCATTGTCCTCCTTTGCGTGAGGCCCACTCACGAAAGTAGAAAAATGTGCAAACGTAAGCGCCGAGCTGCCCGCAATGACTGCAATGAGCTCGAGCTACGACTTGTTGGAATTTGCAAGCTAAGATTATTATGAAATCGATCGACACTCGATTTTGGTCAATGGGGCAAATTAACTGCTTTACCGAAATAATTCTATGAGTAGATTCAAACGCGAGAGGTTGGTTCCTCGTACGGGATCGTAACCACGATTTGTTGTATTAAACTATGATTGACTTTTAAATAGACAACGGAAAGTTGCCGTTGCCTATAATAGACATTTCCATTTTACATAAATTCACGTTTACACGAATTACTCGAGTTCTTTCTTCTAATCGGCAAATGATCCCAAAATAATAACTTTTTAATATTATACCGATTACCGAGTTATCCAATTACACGGTACCGGCATAACATTTGGTGGCAGTGGTAAGATCTGCGGAAGTGATAAGTGCTACGTAATTTATTTGGACAAAGTTAAGAGTTACTCTATAGTGACGACTACGACTCGCGCAAAGGACGTTAGTGTAGTTCGTGAAAACCCGACTAATCTAACGCGAAGACGCGAAGTGAATGTCGGTGCGGTGTAACGTATCGGTCAACCGTTTAAAGTCCCGATTGACGGTGTCACGTCAAGTTGCAGAAAACCGCACAAAGTGTGCAACTAAGTACCCGAAGCGGCTACTTGTAACAAAGCTGTCGCGCAGTCATTACCGACGCACAGAAGACGAGCCCAGGAACCATCAAGAGACGGGTCAACGGTGCCAGGGAGGACAACTGGACCAACCTTCGAAGGGAGCTACGAGACAGCAGGTCTACAGCACCGAAGGAACAGCACCCAAGGAACATCGCCATGGAGAGTACCATCAGCAAGATCATCTTCATGTAAGTGGCGGTTACATTATACATATACATATAGTCTTGTAGATTCAAAGCCAGTCGATCCGCAAATTGGAGAAATATTCCGACATATATATATATATCTCGCGAGATTTTTTTTTTAAACATTAAAGTAAAGCCCTTCGCGAAATAAACATGTCGGAATCCCGATCAAGACGTAGGGGCAACTCGTTAGAGATGACGTTGCCTGGCGCAAGGGCAGACTCCACAGCCGGACTAGCTGCGGCTGTAGGGGACATCGTTTATGAAGCGCGCAGGGCGTTATCGGAGCTCTCGCCGACGGGACAAATCCCCACGGCCAGACAGTAGGCCCTCGCAGGCCGTCTGACAGCCCAGTTTGGCGTGAACCCACTCAGGGGTGCGTCGTTCTGGGATCACTACAGCGACGATAGCGACGACATTTTCAATATGGCCACTGGTGGCAGAACTCCCGAGCGCATCACCGCAGAAATAGTTGAGCGGGAAATTGAAAACATGCAAACAATAGATCGCGTAGGTTTCCCTGCAGCCACCGGTACGGGAGCCCGCTCGGTACCATCACGAGTATGAGATCGGTTGGAGGCGGTCGACCGGAGCCACCGAGAATTGGGATGAGCTCGACGGCAGTGCGAAAGGCTACAGCGCGAGCACGATCAAGGTTAACGCGAACTCGATCGCCAACTCAGGGAGGTTGAAACACCGTCGGCAAGACGGAACTTGGCGGATACACTAAACGAGGTTGGTGCGGACGAATACGAGCTCGTCCACTCCTTAAGAGAGCAAATTGCCGAGCTCCAGCGACGGTTAGGAGGAGCAGGTATGGAGGACTATCCGCCCCGCCCCCCCGCACACCTCTGAGACACACGCGGTTCGAGGAGACGCGGACGCCTTCAAATATGCTCAGCCTCAGCCTAGGTATCAAAATGGTGAAATCATTCGACGGCAAGGATTCAAAGGCGTTTCCGCTCTTCTTAAAGTTCTGCGAGACGATATTCCGCAGGGTAGCAGAGGAGGAGCATGACACCCTCCTGGAGTTGATAGTCATGAGTAAGTTAGAGGGTGCAGCAGTAAGACAACTGCAGCACAAGACTATCAGTACCATGGCGCAATTCAGGAGTCAGTTGAAGGCGTTATACGGACAATGGAAGTCCCTGGCCGCGATGCAGATGGAGTTCAGCTCCCTCCGGCAGGGACAGAATGAGGACATCGCCGCCTACGCGGCAAGAACGGAGAGGATTACAGTAGACATAACCGAAATACTCTGTGAACTGTTAAGAACAGAGGATCAGAAGATCACCGAAGAAAGTGTCACCCAACGAAGTGCACAGGCTTACTTCAAAAACGGCCTGCACGGCCAGGTGCTAGTGCTGGTGCGTGCGAAAAATTACCAAACGCTGCATGACTCTGTGGCAGGGGCCATATAGATAACCAACATGGTGCAGCCAAAGGGAGGGGTAGGTGGAGCATTAAGCCACCCTAGAAGGTCCAAAGGCGCGCCATCCCGGCAGGGAGAAAATTGTTTCACCTGCGGAGGACCATGGCACGTGGCTCGAGACTGCACTTGCAGATCGGAAAGAGTGAGCCTACCGATGCCCAGTGAGGATAAATCCATACACCACGTTGACGTTGTGTGCAACTATTGCCAAAAAAAGGGCCACTTGTGGAAAGACTGCAGGAAGAGATTGTTGCAAAACAAGAGCGAGCCTGCGCAGTCCTCACAGCATCGGTATGATGAGATTAAATACACTCACGGCCCAGCAGAGACCCGCGCGCAGAAGGAGGAAAACGACGCAGCAGTTACTTCAGGTAACGCTGCCGGCGTCCAGCGCTACGGCCAGCGACTTTGACATCATCGCATCATTGGCAGTGACCGGGGTACTAACCCTTAAAGCAGACACAGGAGCCCAGTGCAGTATACTGAAGGAAGGATTCCTCAAGCCCGAGACCATGGTGAGTAGGTGCTCCGTGGAGTTGCAGGGTGTGGCAGGTGAAAATTTCACCCCCCTCGGTATAGCAAAAATTGTGCTGGAGACACCGGCTCTAAATGTGGACTGCTAGGTATGGACTTTATCAAGCAGCATAAAGTGGACATCCTGCATGGCGAGATGCTTAAGTTGAATGGGCACTGCATGCCGCTACGGGACGGCGCGACGAGGATATATTCGTCACCACGCAGTAGAACTGCCGCCACATGCAAGTACATAAGCCTGCTTAGAAAGATAGAGCTTCCTTCCGGAAATGGTTCGAATATAGATGCCGCCAAGGGGAATCAATTTGTCGGACTACCTATAAGGAGTGGAATCAGCCGAGGCAAAGTAGCGAGATTCCGTGTCACATCGTCAAAACCCAATAGAGTGAGTTTAGATGTTTATAAAAACGACAGGGAAGTGGAACAGCCGACGGCGATACTCGAGCCGTCGCAGATAGCGAAGGCCGTACGTAGCCGACAGGTCAAGACACTGCGCGTAAGCTCAGAGAGCACGGGGAAGAAGGCCAAACGCTTCGCGCAGCAACAACGGAAGCCCGACTTGGTGTCCCCCAGCAGTGAAAAGCAAGCAGCTCACGCAGGAATAATGTGCGAATACAAGAGTGTATTCCATCTACGAGGAAACAAGCGACAGCGCACGCACGAGGTGCCGCATCGCGCACCCTTTAAGGTCGGATCGAAGGACCTAGGATTGCAACCCTTGCCTGGGAACACCGTAAAATCGGGGCATGGGTCCGGTAAAATGCAGAATGCCGCAAAAATATATATAGATGCAGACGCTCTGAGTCGCATATACGCGACCACAGCAACCCAAGTGGGACTGGAAAGAAAGTCTCATAAGAAAGAGAAAGATAGCGCAATCGGGTATACGAACAGCCGCACAAAGCGGAGAGTCGAAGATACCCAAGGCAACCACGATAACTCGTCGAAGCGAAAGGTTAAACTCGCCTACTAGAAAGAGAATTGGAGAGGCCGACAGACAAAATGCTAGCAGAAGGCATTGTCCAACCCACCAGGAGTCAGTGGAACGCGCCGCTGCTGTTTGTAGCGAAGAAACCTGTTGCAGTCGGAGTAAGGAAAATGCGCGTAGTGGTGGACTTTCGGAAATTGAACGAAGCCACCATCGGGGACTCGTACCCACTGCCCAATGTCACCGAAATATTGGACCAGCTGGGACGGGCCCGATATTATACGACTTCCGATCTCGCCTCGGGATTTCACCAAATCCCGATGGCTCAGCAAGACAAAGAAAAATCCGCATTTTCTACACCACAGGGCCATTTTGAGTATAACCGCATGCCGTTCGGACTCAAGAACGTGCCACCGACATTCCAGAGGCTGATGAACTCCGCGCTGGCTGGACTACAGGGAGTTAAATGCTATGTATACCTAGACCACATAGTAATTCAAGGCAAAACCTTCAAGGAGCACAACGACAGGCTTCCAGAGGTGCTGCAGTGGCTATGAGAAGCCAGATTGGCAATGCAACCGAGCAAGTGCCAGTTCCTGCACAACGAAACGCAGTACCTAGGCCACATTTTTAGATTGAAGAGGTCGCATCGCACCCTCGCAAAATATCTGAAAAATTTCATAAGCGAGCATCAGGGAAATTGGGACGAGTGGCTGCCGTACGTTTACGTACAATACCACTCCACACACGGTGACCGGACTGTCTTCCCATGTATTGGTGTACGGACGCGAGGCCGAATTGCCTACCGCCGTGACACAAGAACCACGCAGCACCTATGCCTACGATGACTACATTCACGAGTTACGCGAGCGATTACGCGCTGCATAGACAGTAGCACGCGACAACCTGGAAGGCGTGAAAAGATGGTCGAAGACTACGTACGACCATGGCGCGCAGGTGCAGGAGTACCGCGTCGGCGAACGCGTACTCCTCCATGATGGGACGGTGCGCAGGGAGAGGTCAACCAAGTTGACCCCGAAGTGGACGGGACCCCACGAGATAGTGGAGACGAGGCCTCCCGTCAATTACATCGTCCAGAAGGGACGGAAAAGGCAGGCGGTACACGCTAGCCGCCTGAAGCTCTTTATCGTGCACTAATAAGATAATAAAAAACTACCTAAAGCTAAGATTAAATAAAGGCGGATAGGGAGCTCCGCAGAGCGTAAGGTGAAGAACTTCATTAAGATAAACAAGGTAGACGGAAACCTTATTTAATTAACAAAGAAATTATACAATATCCCGGAAACCGAGGTCATGGCCGGGGCCGACCTCTCAGGAGACGTACAGAAGCTCCCGGAAGAGGCGCTCCAGCCCTAAATAATCCTCGAAGGACTCCTCGTGGAAAATCTCTGGGTCCCAAAGCTCCAGGAGCCCTAGAGCTCTGTCGAAATGTTTTCGCCGCGTTCTCTAGAAAAAAAGAAGAGATTTATTTTATTATTAGAAAAATTCAGCTAAACGGGCGATCGGCTATTGGCCCGAAGGGCTGAAACTCATTTCCATCCGCTCCCAGTGAAAGCTTGACAGTAGCGGCATGCTAACTCGATGTACATAACA
This sequence comes from Cylloceria caligata, assembly GCA_963942595.1. Lineage (NCBI taxonomy): Eukaryota > Metazoa > Arthropoda > Insecta > Hymenoptera > Ichneumonidae > Cylloceria > Cylloceria caligata. The sequence goes on along the minus strand of OZ012709.1, from coordinate 19,634,418 downwards.
CATTGCTGCACAAAGTCTTAGCATAGATTAAGCCTCGGGGTACTAACAGAGTCCCAGGACTGGAAATCTGGGGAAAGAAATTAGCTAACTAGGCAATCTCATGGAAACACGAGTTTGAACGTCTCCAATCCCTATTCCAGGTTGATCACTGCAACCGGAGGAGCAACGGAGACCACCTTACACCCTCCAGACTATAGCATCAGCACCTTCGACAACAACCCAGGCATCTACTTCGAGGACATCGGAAGCCTCGCGATAGTCCAATCTACCTGGCGGCTAGCTATCAGGTTAGATATCACAGCATTATTGCATCGAGAAGCCGACGCAAGCAAAAACCTAGAACGTCTACTGGAACTATGCAACCAGGACGTCTACGGAAATGATTTATGTTCCGTCATTGCTGACTCGGTCTTGAGAATGCAAAGAAAAATCGACGTAGGAGTGGTGACCATATTCGACCTCCTTGGTACGCGCCCCCTTAGGGAGCGCAGAGGACTGATTAACGGATTAGGAAGCCTCGTTAAAGCCATAACCGGGAACATGAATGCTGATGATGCGTAGAAGCTACACGAAGAAATAACCCGCCTACAAGCCACGCAACAGACTCTCCGAAATGGACTGAAAAAACAGGTGCAAGTGGTAAGGACCACCTTGAGCATGTTCGACGAGAACTCGCATCACATCGAAGCTAACGAACAAGCCCTGCTGACTCAGGTTATGCGGATCAACCACACACTCAACAGCCAGCTGTACGGCGTGGAGAGACGCCAACACCTGGACGAAAGCTTCACCGCAATCAGCATAGCTGTGGATGCATTACTAAGCGATATCTGAGAATTGCTGCACTTGGTAACCAAAATAGCAGAAGGCAACGCAGGAGGAATACACCTGCCACCGAGAACGCTTATACGATACCTCGCGATCGCTGCGACACACTTGCCACCGGACACGAGTTTCCCTGTCTCTGTAGAACACAGCCAAGCGTCAGCACTTATGCGGCTGGCTGACTTAAAGGCCTACAGCGAAGGTAACGCAATTGTGCTCATGCTCGACTTACCATTGATCAGACAACAACGGTATAGCGTACAGAAGGCCTACTCCATACCGACGAAAGCGAGTAATGGAAAATACTACTACTTGGAAACAACGGGAAATCCAGTAGTAGTCGATGCGGAAAGTCACAATTATCTGCAGATGTCTAATGAAGACCTGCAAAATTGTAAGAACCTCAATAAGTTATACATCTGACAGTCAAGACACCCCTCCATTTTGCTTCTGGAAGATACTCCTGCGAAGTATTGATTTACGCAAAAATCACCCAGTACAACGGCGAGAGCTGCGTAAAATGTGAAATTTGGCAGATTCGTACTCTCCTCATCCCCTTGCAACAGCCGGGGCGATGGATATACGTCACGCCGACCTCAAAAGCCGTCGGTATCACTTGTTATGAAAAACCCATGCGACACGAAATTCTGCGTAAGACGGGAATGCTTGCTTTGACCGGTGTATGTATTGTAACCGCCCCAACGTTTAACGTGAAAACGACAGGACAAACATCCAAGGTCATCCAGAAGAATTACCTTCCTCCGTACGTCCTGAATTTCCGGGAAATAGAGGCTCAGACGCCTCCCACTCAGACTACAGAGGAAATTACGCTAGCAAGCATACTGCAAAATCCGAAGGAGCTGCAAAAGCTCGAAGATCAAGCAGAAAAGACGATAGAAACCCTCGACATCGCCGGAGACGGAGTGCCGCATCCCCATCTCATAAGCCTCTACTCGCTAAGTGCAATAGCACCAATAGCCTTTGTAGGCTTCCTTTTGTTTAAATATTATAGGTATATACGGAACCGGACGCCGACAAGGACAACCGAGGCAGCGACCCCGGCAGCAGCCGAGGTGAATATTAATCTCGAGTCACTCGGACGACAACAGCCACACGAGAGACCGCGATCCGAGCGGGCCAGGGCCTGGAAAACTCGTCCCGTCAACCCAGTGCGATGGCCAGATCGACCATGAAGAAAAAATAGCAAAAGGAAAAATTGTCAAACCATGATAGAGATTGTATTATGTATTATAATGTCTGCTATATTGTCCAATATATAGAATATCATTGTAAGAGGAAATACGGGAAACCAATCAGAGTAAAAATTTTTTAGAGGAAATTTTTTTTTTTTTTAAGGGGGAGGGATGTTGTGCCGCGAACTAATTCTTTGTTACTATTTTGCTATTGTCCTCCTTTGCGTGAGGCCCACTCACGAAAGTAGAAAAATGACTGCAATGAGCTCGAGCTACGACTTGTTGGAATTTAACTGCAAATTTAACTTAAATTAACTGCGAGAGGTTGGTTCCTCGTACGGGCTCGTAACCACGATTTATTGTATGAAACTTTGATTGACTTTTAAATAGACAACGGAAAGTTGCCGTTGCCTAAAATAAACGTTTCCATTTTACATAAATTCACGTTTACAAGAATTACTCGAGTTCCTTCTCCTAATCGGCAAACGATCCCAAAATAATAACTTTTTAATATTATACCGATTACCGAGTTATTCAATTACGCGATGCCAGCATAACAGTTCGAATTTTGGCTGCCACACGTGTCATATCCAAAACCTCCGAAAGAATTTCATGTCATCAGCCAATTGATATGACAGCATCATTGACTACTTATCTGATTGTGTTTCGGCGATCATTCCTGATCTTTTCTCCCATTTTTTCACGTTTTCATCGGTTTGTGCTGTGCTGGGGTGTCCAGGGCGCTCGTCATCTTCAATTTCTTCACTGCCATCTTCGGAACGCTTATACCACTCGGAACCCCTCGTTTTACTCATAGCATACCCACCAAAAGCAATATTTAACATTTCTAAAACTTAGTTGCACTTTGTTCTATTCTTATAGCAACATTTCATACAAATTCTCTCATACATTTTCAAAGTCGCCGATCCTACCAAAACACATGAGACCTTTTTGACAGCTGACAATAGACTAAATATTCAATACGGCTAATACAGTTTATAGCAACTTTCCGACAAGCTTACCAACACAACAACAACAAAATCGCGCGAATCGGACTAATACAACACGTGAAATTACAAAATTCCGGGTTTTTATGCCGTTTCATAATCGTGGACGAAATATGGATCCACCACAACACACCGGAGTCCAAGCAGCAGTCATAATAGTGGGTTTCTTCGGGCGAATTGGCGCCGAAGAAAGCCAAGGTGAGTCTGTCAGCTAACAAGCTCATGTTGACAGTTTTTATATATTATATCTACAGGGTGCGCCCTCTTTCATGTCGGTATTGAAACGTTTCGCGATTTTTGGTCACTATTATTTTTTGCTACGATGCGCGTCTGTTCGGCGGCGGCGTGAAGTCGTGTAGTTTTATAATTTTTTTTCGAGCGATATCGTCCTAGATCGTATGGAGAGTGGAGCTTGCTCGAAACCGGTTCGTGCTCTGGGCTGGATGGGATGAGAAGTGTCTGTGGTTTTATGGATTTGCAATCAATCTATTAGGTTGGAATTAGTATTTTCATTGTTTTTGTTTGTGAGACCTCAGTTTAGGTTTTGTTGCTTCGCATTTGTCCGTGATGGACCTGCCGGTTTGTTACCCTTTCATCATTGGTCTTTGTATTGATTGGGTAATTCTTTTTTTTTATGGTGCTGAACGCACTAATTGTTTGGTAATTGTCTGATTGCTTGTTAGTTTAGACAGAGAATGGAAGGACGTTCGTAGGACGATCTGGTCATTCGTACGGGTTTTAACGTTCGCTTGCGTGAGATTTTCTTAAATCTACGTATGCGGAATTGCTTCCAGTATTTCGTGTTTTGACTCTATAATTCGTAAAGAGATGAGATATCGCCTTTACGGAGCTTAACACTCAATTTATCTGTTTAGAGGTTACCGCGTTCGCTAAGACGCGCTTTTCTTAAATCTACGTATGCGGAATTGCTTCCGGTATTTCGGGTTTTGACTCGATAATTCGTAAAGAGATGAGATATCGCCTTTACGGAGCTTAACACCTAATTTATCTGCTTAGAGGTTATCGTGTTTGCTAAGACGCCCTTTTTTAAATCTACGTATGCGGAATTGCTTCTGGTATTTCGGGTTTTGACTCGATAATTCGTAAAGAGATGAGATATCGCCTTTACGGAGCTTAACACTCCATTTATCCGTTTAGAGGTTATCGCGTTTGCTAAGACGCGCTTTTCTTAAATCTACGTATGCGGAATTGCTTCCGGTATTTCGGGTTCTGACTGTATAATTCGTAAAGAGATGAGATATCGCCTTTATGGAGCTTAACACTCAATTTATCTGTTTCGGGGTCATCGCGTTTGCTAATGCGCGAGTATCGAATATTGTGTAATTTTGATTTCGTGTATTTCTCGAATTTTTAGGATATCGTCGGCCGAATCCCGATGGCCATTGGTGCTTCGCGTGTCTCTATTAGATGTTGGAGGGTGTGGCTTAGTTGCTGGGCTTAGTCCTCATACGGGGCGTTCCTTGGTACCTTCGTTAGATGTACTGGTCCGCCTTGTTTTTAATCATCGGACGTCTAGCTGGTGTCATGCTATTTGGGATGTTATTGTTTTAAAATGCCCGTTCGCGAGATCTGCCTTTTGAGGCTCCGCCCTGCTAATGGTTGCGCGGTGAGATTATAGTAGGCACGTGAGTGTCGTGTGGTGAGGTGAGGGGACGTGAATTTACCTACCTATCTTTACTCGTCTTTATTATTATTTGGGTCCCTAGCTATAGCTCGCTGTTCGCAAAAGACACCGGGTTCGCAGCTATGACCAACTAGCTCTTCTTGTACCCCGGATACTGAAGCCTTTAGTCGCACTTAATTAAGCCACCTTATTGCGCCTTTAAGGGCTTTACAATTTAGTATTATAATTAGTGAGATTGGCCGAGGTATCCGTTCGTAGCAGGTGGTAGTTGGTGCTGGCCCTAACGTGGTCCCACCCACGCAGGTACACCCTACGAGTCGATGGCGCGTGGTGCAACAAATCGGGATGCCACTCCCTCAACCTGGAGACACACGTGCTTTTTCACTCTGCAGAAGACATGTAGCCACGGCGCTATGCGTGGGGACACGTTAATGACATAGTGCCCTAACGCTGCGATTGGGGACAGCCAAGACGCAATGCAGGGGAGCCCTTTCCTCGCAGAGTATCCTCATTAATCCGTTTACTCAACTGACGGCCAGGACGCGAGGCAAGGGAATCAGTTGAGCAAAAGAATACTGTTTGCTACCAAGATGTTTCCCAAACGGTTAGTTCTTATCGGTACAGTTTCATTCGGTCAAACGACGGCCAAGCGCAATGCAGGGGAATCGATTGATCGAAAGAACACTTTTTCGTTACATTCTGAATAAAAAATTGAATTTAGGATGGCTGTCGGGCAGCACTTCGTCTTGAAGAGCAGATCAAGAGCGTCGAGGCTTGTCCGGTCGTGGTTTATATAGTTTAGAGGATAGACCCCGAGGAAGTGTTTTGTGGTATGTCACGTGATGTTTGTTACCCTTCAATCACTAGGTGAAGGAGGTGCGGGGTGGTGTGTCGGTGTACCGTTATTTCTATATTTAGCCGGGCTTTGTCTTTTTCTGAGTTTGAACCGTGGTTTAAGCGAGGTTGAACTTTGTTGGTCTGTATTAAATGTCCACCCGCAGGAGGTTCAAACTTTTCCTGTGAGTTTTTACAGTCTGATTAATGTTTTTTACTGATTGTCGTCATGTGTGGTTTTACTTATTCTTTGTATATTTTTCCCTGTCTAACTTCTGGTTCGAATTTTGCTAGGATTGCTTAATTATTGCGAATTTGGTGTTTTACAATGTGTTTTTTAGATGTTTTTCCTAGATTTTTGTGTTGTTCTCACTTTTGAGGGTTTATCCGGGTAGGGCCTGCCCTAGTCTTGATTTGTTAATTGTTTTTTGTGATATTTCGGTTCGTTTTATGTTTTTATTTCGTTATTAATATTTGATCCCTGAGTGGGGGTATGTGGTGAAGTTTCATGTGGAATCCCCTTGTCGTTCACTCTTGAGAATTTGTGGAATTTCAAGAGTTCCACTAATTCTTTTGTAGTTTCACCGTATCGTGGCGTTCTCAGTACAACGCGATAGTGTAGTGTGGTTAGTTCAAAGGGTGAAGCTGACTATGCCTTCTTAGTACGGTAAGGCGTTTGTTGTTACGCGTTGTTCCGCCTGCTTCCTAGTGGGGCGGGGGTTACTACGCTGGGGTCCGGTCTGTAGTGTGTGGTCTTGCTGTTTGGCCTGCCCCTCGTCTTACTCGTGCGAGCTCCTTGTGAGCTGTGTTTGTTTTGATAGTAGTTTCTTTTATTTTAGGTGGGGCCTGTGTCTGACGCCATGCTGTTTTAGGGTGGGTACTTGCGGTTGACTGTATGTACCTACTTTTGTGCTATGTTGTCCTAGTCCAGCCGATGTTTGTCTGTTGGTGTAGGCTGGATGTGTGGGTGGTATTAAGGTTTTCTTATAGTAGCGGATCGCCGTAATGGCGTTCCGTTACAGTATGTTAAAAAAAAAACCGATTTCCATATATGAGGTATTTTTATTTATGTTGGTCCTTTACAATTTATTTTGACTAGTTTTTGAATACAACATCAATCGAGTGGCCGCTTTTATTGGCCAAAGCAAAATAAGCTTTTTTTGCTGCGTTTACCATCACTTTTTTGAGCATCTTGGGCTGTACTAGTATAGCGATGATTTCGGAACGAATGTTTGCCTTGAGCTCGTCAATGGTCTGAGGCTTGTTGACGTACACTTTGCTTTTTAAATAACCCCACAAAAAGAAGTCCGGAGTCAATGTCGACCAGTCAATGTCGACATTTTTTGACATCACACGTCCAGGGAATTTTCGTTGCGGAAACTGCATTGTTTGATTTGCAGTGTGGCATGGCGCATCGTCTTGTTGAAACCAGTAACCATCCAGACCTTTTTCACACATTTGTGGGCAGACATAATGAAGCAACATCCACCGATATCGATTCCCATCGACTGTATCGCCTTCTCTGAAGAAAAATGGCCAAATAATGATTTTGGCGCAAGCGCTGGTCCAAACAGTCACTTTTTGGTCATGTAATGGTATTTCATGGATCTCGTGTGGATTCTCCGTTGCCCAAATGCGGCAATTTTGCTTGTTAACGGCGCCAGAGAGTGTGAAATGAGCCTCGACGATATGCACGTTGAGTTTATTTTGTACAGCAACTGAACGATTATTTTCAATGTACAACGTCACTATTTCGGCGCATTGTTTCGGTGTGAAGCGATTCATGGTCAAAATTTTACTGAATTGACGTTTCAAAAATATGTCTACTCAAGTCAATCGGTTGACAAATGTCAAAGTTTACAATGTTCAATGTTTACATACCGACATAAAAGATGGCGCACCCTGTATATATATTATATATTGGGTCTGGGAAAAGTTTGTGGTGTTTTTCCCAATAGATGGCATCAATTGTACAATAAGTCAGGAAACATAGATCGCAGCGACACCACTAAACGCTCGTTGGAAAGGTGACACTTCGAGCGTTACTTTTAGTGTATAAACACCGAAATTGGTGCAGTGGTTAGAAAGTTGTTTGCGTTTGAAAATGGAGAAAAGTAATGAAAAATTGCGCTATATTTCGCAATATTATTGCGACAAAAGGAAGAACGCTGCGCAGGCTTGTGAAAAAATTTGTGCTGTATACGGTGAAGGTACTTTATCAAAATCTGCTGCGCGGAAATGGTCCGCTCGCTTTCGTTCTGGTAATTTTGATGTAAAAGATGAGTCACGCTCTGGTCGTCCAATCACTGAAAAAGTTGATGAAAATCTCGAAAAAGTCCTGCAAGATAAGCATATCAGCAGTATCGATATTGGTATTGAGCTAGGCATTGACCACAAAACTGTTTTGAACCATTTACACAAAGCTGGCTACAAAAAGAAGCTCGATATATGAGTTCCTCATGAGTTGAGTGCGAAAAACATGATAGACCGCATTAACATCTGCGATGCGCTGCTGAAACGCAATGAAATCGAGCCATTTCCGAAATATGTCATAACCGGTGATGAAAAATGGATCACGTATGACAATCGGAAGCGTCAAAGATCGTGGACAAGGGATGGTGAGCCGTCACAAGCGTTCGCGAAGCCAGGATTGACGACGAAAAAGGTGATGCTATGTGTGTGGTAGGACTGGAAGGGAACCGTTCACCATGACCTACTCCCAGTTGGTCAGACGATTGATTCTCAACTCTACTGTGGACTACTAGAGAGATGACGCCAAGCAATTGAAAGAAAACGACCCGAATTAATTAATAGTAAAGGTATTGTCTTCCATCACGACAATGCCCGACCACACACTTCTTTGATGACCCGTCAAACATTGCGAGAGCTTGGTTGGCAAGTTTCGATGCATCCATCGTATAGTCCAGACATAGCACCCTCTGCCTATCACTTATTCAGATCTCTGCAGAACTCTCTCAATGGAATTTAGCTGCTTTTAAAAGAAGCCTGTGAAACCCAGTTGATTCAGTTTTTCAACCAGAAACTACAGAAGTTCTTCACCGGTGGCATCATGGCTCTACCCGGAAACTGGCGAAACATTGTCGATAATAATGGAGCATATTTGGTTTAAATAAATTCATTTTCACACTATAAGAAAACCAGTTGAATTTTACTAAAAAGAACACCACGATCTTTTTCCCAGACCCAATATAAGCTAATAAATAGGTTCACATTCGTTTTTGGGTTCAATGAGTTTTCCTTCTTTTCACTTTTATTTTTGCACCTCGCTCTTGACACCTATTTAATGTTTCTCCGGCACATAGTTAATTTTTGGTCCCACGTTAAATGTAGCCTCCATCTTACCACACGTCACCTGTAGCCTGTCTCAGTTATTTTTTTTCCCTGTTTGTTCACTTCTACGACCTTATCGCTAGGCGTCTACGCGCCCGCATGAATATAACGATGTCGAGACAGGACTCATAATTAGTCCAAGGTTACTGCAGCTATTGGAGGTAGTAGGTGGCTCGGACTTTTCAAGGTTCCAATAGATAAATTCAATTCACACTGCAGTAAAGGACTCACAAATACCCCTACGTGGCGAATTATTTATTTAAATATAGCAGCACTTTGCTTGGCAAAATATTACAAAAAAATAGAATAAATAACTTTCCCGCAAAATGTCTCCTTGTTTCTCACAATTAACTTAACTAATTTAGATATTTCGACGGTGACAATCGCGACACTCGCTCCTTCTTACACACTCACGTACGACACACCGATGTGCTCTGATCACAGATCCCTCAATGCTTTCTACTTTCAACACTCATTTCAAATAATTCTAAAAACAAAATAACAAAATCAGAATAAAATAAAATAAAAGGAGATTTCTTGATTTGCTCGCGATAAGGCCTATTTCGTGCAAATCCCACACGCGAACACGAATCAACGCCCACGGGACAACGGAAAATCACGTACGCGATGCTTCTATCAGCTCGATTGTTGAAATAAAGAAAATAATATAATAAATAAACTATACAATAAATAATAGCAGTCCAATAATAAATAATAAACAAAAATTAATAATTAACGATATAATAATGAGCAATAAGTCAAAAAGAAAATAGTGAAGAAAATAATATATAATGAGGTGCCAATAAGTTACGAAATGCGGCCCACAGGAACAAGCCCCTCACGCACAAATTATCAACCATCCGGGGTAACAGGTCTTTGCGCTCTGAACAAAACGTCACGCCAATTAAATAAACAAATAAATAATTGGCGATAACTAAAACAATACGCGACGCGATCTATACTGTACCAGTCCCTCACATACAATCACACAACGGGACGATGGACTAACACGCGCACGACTTTACAGCAAACGAGAAATATAAAGCACAAAGTGACTTTTCCCCGGCTCTAGACTCTAAGGGCCCTGATGTTATCATTTCTTTCAAACTCATTCTATACTGCGACTCTACACCGATAGTACCGATTGGCATAAAACCATTAACACAAGCTCAACGCAGAAGTTAATAAAACAAAATTATTATTCAAGTGCCGGTCACGTACGAGAAAGAATAGCTCACCGGGACGAAGCTGCGTGGAAGTTCTTAGCGACCCTTGTAAGTCAAACAAAAAAACCGTATCGGGATATCTGTGTTTTCAATTCAATTTTGTCCTCGATAACTAGTCCAGCAGGTGTAATGCGGTTAGCAGTGTCTCAATGACACCGGGACCGTGCAACAATTCAAGCTGCGATTGTCCTCACTCTACAGTAACCGGAAAAAAGCCCCGAGTATCTTTCATCTCCTGCGCTCGTGTCTTATGATCTCCTCCTAGCGACCCGAAATCGCGCTAACTGGGGGGAAATCACTGTTGCTAGAGATCGTGACTAGCGCCTAGCCAGGATGTCGTATAAATTAGAATAGATGACAGAGATGAAATAAGATATTTCGCGAGACAAATTTTATCTGCGGGCAAAAGGTATGAGGCTGTCTCGGCTTCGCTACAGCCTTGGTGAATGGCAGACGGGAGGGATCAGTCAAGAGGTTCTCGTAGTTAAACACGTTATTTGAGAAGCGGGAACAAAATCATTAATTTATTGTCGGAATAATACCACACAGATCTGGGCACATCCCAACGCTTGCTAACACGCAGTGTGACCACCGCGGTGTAGCCAAACTCAGGACTCACTCACTACGCCGGACGACGATTCAACGCTTTCGAAAGTTATGACGCACATCCGCCCTCTGAACTGTCTAGTGGCCTAATGATGGATTAGGAAGTCGGCGTTATCATCGATTTTTTGCTCACGAAAGCACGCGATTCATACAGTATATATACCGATAGATCCACTCAATTTTAGTCAACTCAAGATAGAAGTGTAATGAACCTAGTATAAAATCCCGAGGAGTTTCATTTAGTTCGTACGCACAGTGCATCAAATGACCGTAGATCCATGCAATCACCGGTGAACTCATTGAGATACACTCATCAACGATATCCCATCACAGCATCTACTCAGCTCCGTGGTCATCACGAGGACACACTCATACACCAGTACATCGTGTGAAAATCAACGACCTCTACATCAGATCTACTCAAGAGATTAAACCACACGCCTTAAGGATCAACTCAACAATGTGTTAGTCGACTCACCCTTAGTGCATCAACAATCGCAGACTAAGAACTAATCCATAAAGTATCATCACTCACCAGATATTCTGTGACAATACAGGCTCGATATATTTTACATTGTGTGCACCAAATTTAGCCCAATTGTCACCAGATCCATACGATCGTTTTCTTCTCAACAGCTAGACTCATTAGTTCCTCAATCATGTGGAAACAGGTGAGAATAACATAAAAAACATATTACCCGGAATGGGCTGAAACAATTATGTTAGAAAATTAGCTGGCGCACGGCGATCGATATTCGCCGTGCGTTGACCTGTTGCTGCTGGGTAGCGTACTGCGCTCGGCTATGCCGGAGATAGCCGCCGTAGTGCCTCGCGAACATGCTGCTGGAAGCAAGAGGCTTGCGCTCTCACGTTTCACTTCGGCATAGCTCTCTGTACTCACTCATTTGACTGCAGCCATATTGAAAAATTTGACACTTACGTGGAAAACCGCCTGGACAGCGCACACATCCTCGGTTCACTCGCTCGGACTTTTCACCATCTCACCGGATCTTCTCAGCATTTTCGTGCTCACCAGGACTCAAACAGAAGGTAAGGTACACCGTTACAATTCATCGCAATTCAATGACGGTGAGGAGGGTAAATCTCAGCGGTACATCAACATAAAGGTCTCACTTTGTGACGTGCTCTGCAGCGCGGGCTGTACCACGTCTTCCTTAATAGAGTATGCCTGCTCGATTAATAAAATTGCGCGTGTGCTTACTATTCACTGTGCTTTCTCCCAACTATGCTTGCTGGGGAAGTACAGTGAGTATATTCCACTCATTTATGCATCCTCATTCTCTCACTTGCCGTGCTTTGCAGCATTGACTGCATCACGTTGTTCCTCATTATATTTCATACTGCTTTTGCTCAACTGGTATCACTGTACATGCACGCTCTCATTCCCAGCACATTTCCACAATTAAGCATTCTGGAAAAGTGCTGTGAACTTATTCTACCTGCTTGTCCATTCACAGCTCTCGTTTTGTGTCGTGCTCTGCAGCGCTGGCTGCATCACACTAATCTCTTCACCTGTCAGCACACAATTAATACAATTGTGTGCTTTCCAGTTTTAATTCACGTTAAATTTATTGTTTATATTCATTTGTAATATTTTTCTACATATTTTCTATATTGTATACTGCGACGGTAGAATGAATCACTTGCTCTACCAACATCTATCAGTCTGGTTATTTAGCACCCTGCCGTGAGTGAAAACTCATGATTTTCAATATATAACAGGGTCGTTCCAACTACACCTGGAAGGAATTCTCAAAGAAATTAACATAACAAATTATTGCCAATAACCAAAATAAAAGTTAAGAATAAAGTAGGTCACAGAGAATGAAATAGCTAACAAAATATTGCTCAAACAAAATTAAAAAATTGCTCTCGCAATTTAATTTAAGCATTCAAACTCTAACGCAAGGAAAATAGACCAATGACTAAAAAAAAAACAATAATTAAAATAGAGACGCTATTTCCCTGACGGTTCTTTCAAAGTCAAATCTGGGCATCGCTCACGTCAAATATCCCTCTCGCAATTTCCCACATTCACACAGGCATCCCTGGACTTTAACGCGCTAACTTTTCTAATAAGAATGTACGAGTATAACAACTGGATCCCTTTCCGGGATCTTTAAGTTCTCATGATGCGACTTAATTATAACATTTGTATATCGGGTGGTAGCTACTCGCCCGCTAAAATAAAATATGTTATCCCGGTACGATAGCCTGCCGTCATGATAATATCGCTCGGGTTTTCTCACCAAAAATGAAGCTAACTTTCTACACTTAAACCAGAGACAAGCGACGTAGCAATGTTTTACAAGTATTCGAAAATATCAGAGTTTCTGAGAATTAGAATAATAAGATTGCATTATAAGCGAAATATAATTGTTGTACGCCAAGGCTACTCCATGAAACTTTCCAGCTGACCTTTTCTATATCCTTCTCTATGTGCATATACATTTTGAGCTTCACTCGACCTCAACAAACTCCTACCAATGTAACTCGCTCGATATACGCGTCAACACAGACTCACGATCGATATTCACCGCATTATCATCTACACACATAGAGTTTCACTCGACGTGAATTTTCACCTACCTGAATAACCCATAGTACTACAAATCGGCCGCGTGATAACAAATCGGTTCGTGCAAGCGCCGAAACCCCGACTTTGTATATAAGCTGGGTAGGAATGCCGGGAAGTCAGTCGATTTTTGAGGAATGAACGGTTCTCATGAAAATAAATTGAGCAAGTATATTCGTTCAACCCAGTCTCATTGCAGTCTCCTTCCTACCTAGTGGTAGCTGTTGGCTCGCTCTAAATCCCTTGGCAGTGGCCTTCTTGCTTCACTCATCCGTTCTAGCTCTCGTAACTCGTCGCAACGCCCTCGGGTCGCCGCTCTCCGTAAGAAACCTATTGGTTCTACAATACCCACCGACGAGGAAATGAACCGTCTCCTCCACAAATTGAAGAAGCTGTGATCGAGATTCGTTCTGTACCGAAAAACTCGCACCAGCTCGCAGAGAAATTAGAGAAGCTTTTCGGCCACGACGACAATTCTTCGTCGCTTTCCTCGAAAAGGCGTACCGCTACGAACATTGCGTACAAACAGAACATGCCTATTCTAAATGTAGAATTACCGCTGACCTACAAGATCTCCACTACGGCCCACAGTTCCTTTTGGACTATCAAGATTATTTAAAAACAATCCGCTAACAAATTTATGCTTCCATAATAACTCGGCGAGATAGCATAATGAGAAGAAAAGAGATAACAAGATAGCGAGAAAAATTAAATCGAGTAAGCCAAGTATCATGAACGGAAAAGAGATGACGAGAGAGCGAGAGTAATAATATCGAGTTCCAAGCAAGATCCAATGAAAAAAGGAGATAACAAGAGAGTGAAAGCAATAATATCGAGCTATGCGCAAGGTATACCGAAAAGAAAAGAGAAAGCTAAAGAGCAAGACATCGAGTACCGTACAGCCGAGATGTAAATAACTTGTATTGAAAAAAGACAAGGGACCAAGAGAGCGAGATAGAGAGAGTAGTACTTCGGAGGTGTTTACATAACGGCGGACTTCTGTTAACCCGGTACGTACGACACACCGACAGGAAGACACGTCAAGTATTCACAAAATTTCTGATTCCATAAGTATCTGATGAGATGTATTTAATAATCCAATACGCGAGATTAATTATGTACTTTTGCGAATTCAATATTGAGCGTCAAATCTACGAACTTGAATAAACTTTACTCAACCAACCGTAATAGAGGGAATTCAATAATTAATAATTGGATACTATGACGATGCATTGTTCGCGTGAAGAATAAAGTACAAAACCTTCGGCAATTGACGACCTTATGTTTCATTAGTGTTTAGATTTCGACCCTTTGTGCGGAGCCCGCTTCAGAAATTTTATTTAAAGTCTACAAAAATTGTTATTGGTGTACAACTTTGCTTCCGCAGTTTTATCTCGAAATTCGAGGCTTTGATGCAAAAAACTGGTTATACATTTATGATTCAAAGTATTGTCCATCGATGGTCACTACTTTCTCCCATCTTTCGGATAGCATACGAATCACGCGTTGACAAAACTGGTCATCTTTTGAAGCGATCCACAAATTGGTCCAATTTTTCACTTTTTCAGAAGACCGGAAGTGGTCAGTCAGGTCATCTATCATTGACTAAAACAACTGATAGTCAGAGGGAATAACGTCTAGAGAATACGACGGGTGGTATGACTTCCCATTTCAACGTTTCCAATTATGTCTTGACCACTTTCGCAACATGGGTTCGAGCATTGTCGTGCTGCAAAATCACTTTACCGTGTCTCTCGTTGTATTGCGGCCGTTTGTCTTTTAATGCTCGGCTCAAACGCATTAATTGCGTTCGATAACAATCGCTTGTGATTGTTTCAGTCGGTTTTAACAACTCATAATACACTACGCTAAGCTGGTCCCACCAAATACAGAGCATGAGTCTGGAGCCGTGAATATTCGGTTTGGCCGTCGACGTGGAAGCATGGCCGGGAAATCCCCATCATTTTCTGCGCTCGAGGTTATCGTAATGAACCCATTTTTCGTAAAACAAACGCCGTTCAACATCTCTCGGATTTAACTTGTACGGCACCCAATTTCCTTGCTTCTAAACCATTGCCATGGCTTTGAGGCATTTTGAAATTGTTTGTTGAGTCACTCTCAATGATCGTGCTAATTTTTCTTGACTTTGACACGAGTCGTGATCAAGTAATGCCTTCAATTCCGCATCTTCAAAAACCTTCTGTCTTCCACCGCTATACCGGTCTTCGACGTCAAAATGTTATTAAAATTTTGATTCTATTAGTGTTGTTATCTTATTTGTATTGTCCAATATAATTCGACCTGAAAAACCGGACTACAGCTTATTACAGCATGACAGGGCGGTATGTACGCATTCGTGTTAATGTGTATATATATATATACAGGGTGCGCCATCTCAATCTGGTCGATGGAAGTATTGAATAACTTAGAGAATTTTCAACAGATTTCACAAAGTCGTATTTTTTTATTAAAATTGATTCATTACAATTTATTTTGATTAGTTTCCAAAAACCACATCGATCAAATGTCCGCCTTTATTACTGAGACAAAAATGAGCTCTTTTTTCGACATTTTCCATTGTGTTTGCCAGCGTCTCGGGCGATATCGCTGCGATTTCGGCTCGAATGTTGTTTTTTAGCTCCTCTATGGTCTTCGGCTTGTTGGCATAGACTTTACTTTTCAAAAATCCCCACAAGAAGAAGTCCGGTGCAGTCAAATCCGGCGATCTTGGTGGCCAGTCAATATCACCTTTCTTTGATATCACACGTCCTGGGAACTTCCGACGCAAATAGTCCATTGTTGAGCGCGCAGTGTGACATGTCGCACCATCTTGTTGGAACCAAAATTCCTTAAGACCTTTTTCACGCATTTGTGGTAAAACAAAGTGTGCCAACATCCACCGATATCGATCCCCATTGACAGTTTCACCAGCTCTGAAGAAAAATGGTCCAATGGTGGTTTTTGAGCAAACACCGGCCCAAACTGTCACTTTCTCATCGTGCAATGGAGTTTCGTGAATAATATGAGGATTATCGGTGCCCCACATGCGACAGTTTTGTTTGTTGACAGCGCCAGAGAGGGTGAAATGAGCCTCGTCGGTCATCAGAATTCGCTCCCAAAAATCCGGCTCAGCTTCCTTCATTCGACTAACGTTATTAGCGTAAGCCAAGCGTCGCGGCTTGTCAGTTTCCAATAATCTTTGAGTCAACTGCACTTTGTACGGAAACATGTGAAGATCTTGCTTTAAAATCCTTCTCAAAGTGGTTCCACTGATGTTTAATTGCTGAGACTGGCGGCGGTATGAGACATTTGGATTTTCTGCAACACTCTGTCGAACAGCTTCGATATTTTCATTTGAACGACCTGGACGCGGTCGAGCTTAATGTTGGAGATTCACTACAGACCCGTGCTCCATGAAATTTGAAGCTAAATGACGGATAGTGTCGCCTTTGGGCGCAGAACGTTCGCGATATTTTTTACGATACGCACGCTGAGTTGACACAACTGAACGATTATTTTCAATGTAAAGCGAAACTATTTCGGCGCGTTCTTTCGGCGTATAGCGATACATGGTTGAAATTGTACTGAAATAGCCTATACGAAACGTGTTGTACAACGCTGGTCGGTTAAAATCTGTCAGAGTTATTCAATACTTCCATCGACCAGATTGAGATGGCGCACCCTGTACATATACGAGACGGAGCTCGGAGCTGACGTGTTGTTACCTGATTCTTTGGTCACTATAGGAGGAGGGCACACTATAGAAAGGACTCTATAGGGCCATTTGAAACCAGCGTTGCCATTTAAAAGGTACTCTGCAGTCGTTCAACGCAGTTAAACGAACCAAAGGTTTAGGAGGAAGGAGTAAGAATACCGTGAAGCTAACTGACAAAGTTATTAATAAACTCCAGAAATAATATGGATTGGCAATTACCAGGCATCAAGATAATGTTGATAAAATGTATCAAGAAATTGGGGCTACCTTGCATAATTTGTCTTCGACAGACGAAAATCCGAACCATCGAAATTGCCCTGCAGGTGCAAATAGCTGGTGCTCATATCGCCGCGCGTAAGCTCAAGGAATAGACGTATCAAAGTTCAAATATGATTATCTGCTACTTGACGAGGGTGTTACGAAAGCTTTGGAACCTATTTATACTGACTTAAGTTCAAGGGAATTACTGGAGCGATGTAAAGGGGCGACACGCAGAATAATGAAAGTTATAATATCACGGCTTGCTCTGGCACTTTGCTCCAAAGCACCTTCATAATGGATTGAAAACGATCCAGGTCGCTAATTTCCGTGCAGTCTCAAATTTTAACGATGGTTTTTATGCTATTCTAAAAATGCTACAAGTAATAGTCGTCATCATCGGTCTTATTGCAAAAGAATATGCCATGGAGAGAGATGACAGCCGAATCAACCAGGCAGAGTTACGTCATGAAGCATCCTCAAACGACGAACGAACAGCTCGGAGAAAAGCTTCAGCCTCTTAGCAGGCATTATTCGAGGAAGAGGAGAGTCCATTGTATGGGCCAGGAATAGCTGATTAGCAGTTTCTATAGTAAATATCATTTTATCTTGCAAAAATCGATAGTTAAATCTTTAAACGCGTTTTTCTCGAAATGAGATTTTTCAAATTTGCTGACATTGTAACTCAAAGAGCAATTCTCCGATTTACTTGAAATTTGAACTGAGTACTCTTGAATACATTTACTCTACAATGACACAGTATATTTTTAATTCGATGGAAATTGACGATTTGGCATTGAAAAAACGACTATTTTTAGGCAAAAAAACAGATTTTTTTTTCATAACTACGCCATTTTGTTAGATTTTGATATTTTTCGAAAATCCTGCTTCATTGTACAGGAAATACCTTCCAGCTTAACGACTTTTTTTTCTTTCTCGGTTTCAGCTACTCAATGGAACGAAATCATGTCAGCAGTGGATAAACTTTTTTTTTGGCGTGTCCGAAAGCAGCGCATAAGTCGCTTGGATATTTCTATGAAAAAATTATGTAATATAGGTCAAGTATAGCCAAATATATTCTTAATTTTCCGAAACATTTAATTGAGTACTTTTTTCCAAAAAATTCCCAAAAATTACCCAAATTTTCAGCGTTCACACTGGTATAGCTTCTTAAGGTCGTTCGTCGCCGAAACTTCACCACACCAATAGTTCTTTTTAGCCCGCCCTTTCCATCTTATGCCTGGGATTGCTTGGTTCGCTGTATTGAATACGTGGCTGATAGCATCTAGCGTCGATTTCGACTTACGGAAACCGTACTCGTTGACTGCCAGAGTTTTCGATAGCATCTACTACACGATTGTGTACAGTTCGCTCCAGGATTTTTCCTGCAGTATCCAATATGCACAACGGACAATATGACGATGGATCGTCCGGTGATTTTTTTGCTTCTTGGCAGGAGAACAAGTTTCTGTTATTTCCATGGTGCAGGGAATTTTCCTTCTTTGAGGCATGCGTTGTACATTTCTTTAAATAATGCAGGTGCTTGTTTTACGACTGCTTTAAGAGCGTTGTTCGGGATACCATCCATTCCCGGTGCCTTCTTGTTTCACACATTCTTGCACGATCGTAGTAGTTCCTCCAGCGTAACCAGCGGGATAGCTTCAACGTCCTCGCCTTCCACCCGGTAGTTGAGTTCTTCTTGTTGGGGAAAGAGACTTGACACTATCTTCCTGAGTTGGTCTGGGCAGGTAGGTTACTGTATTGACTGCCCTTTCAAACAGGTCATGACTACCTTGTAAAGCCTGCCCCAAGGATCACCTTCAACTTCACCGAGTAGCTCAATCCAGCTTTGCCTTTTGCTTTGCTTGATTGCCTTAGTCAGGACAGCTCGTGTCGCCTTGTGCTTTGCTTCCAGGGCTTGACGCGAGTTCTTACCCCTCGTTGGGCTAGCCTCCTCGTTCAGTTGCTCTCGCATCGTTCTACCAATACACAGGGGGATGTTGGTTTCCTTCTTGTCTTTTTGGCATCGTAGCATCACAGGTTATTGCTACCCTCCTCATCAGTTCTTGAGCTTTGGTCTCTGCGCTTTGGTTATCGGTTTCAGTTTAACTGCCGTACAGAGCCTCGCGAAACACGTCCATGTCGAACATGTTCGTTTTTCAGCCGAGAACTTTAGGTCCACCTAAATACCTAATACCTGCTAGCAGGTACCGCCGTTAGCAAGGCCCCCACTGACAAAGGTGAGATCTATCACCGAAGATGCATCTCCCTTGCAGTATGTTGGTACCTTGCCATCGTTGAGCAGATCTATGTTTAGTACGGACAGTGCTTCCAAGAGCGCCTGACCTCTTTTATCCGTCTTTTTACTGCCCCAATCCGATGCCCATGCATTAAAGTCATCCGCTATCGCATGTGGGAGCCGTTCCTTAGCGTCCTTTACGAGTCGATCCAGACTTCCTAAAAATTGTCCAACGTCATGCTCGGTGGCATGTAGCAGCTAAAGAAGTGAACGCCCTTTATTTTGGCACTTCCAAACCCGTCTTCCAGTCTCTTCGAGATGTCCTAGAATGGATACCGGCCGCAAGCCCATACAGCGGCTTTACCCGCTTTATCCATTACCCACGAGTGGTGGTCGAAACTTCTGTATGGCTCCGAAATGATCGCCACATCAGCCTTGTGCTCCCGCAATGTTTCAATGAGCAGATCTTGTGCCGCTTCACAGTGATTAAGTTTCACTTGCAGTCTTGTTTTCGGATGAGCGTCTGGTAGGTCTTCTTGTAAATTGGGCATTTGAAGTTTCCTGTAGCGTGTTTGCAAGCACCTTCGCCCTCTTTACCGCTACACAGGACACAGCGGGGCTCTGCAGTGCACTTTTCGGCCTTGTGACGTTCGCCTCCGCAGTTAATACAGCACTTCGATCTGCCACCGTCCCTTTGCAACTGTTAGCCAGGTGCCCATAGTGCCAGCACTTGAAGCATTTGATTGGCCTCACTATCTCTCTAATTCGGCAAACTGCCAAGCCGAACCTTTCCTATATTGGTAGTCTTCATCGCAACCGAAGTAGGTAGTGTCACCACCTCTGTTACGGTGCCGCTGTATGCTTTTCGGATATATTTGACAGCTTGTACTTCCACCCAGGCCGAGAACTTCTCGCCGAGGAGGTCCTGGAGGGATTAGCAGATCTCCTGCTTCGTAGTATCCTCGACAAAGTCTTTGATTTCGATCGATGTAAGCTGCACCCTGCTTTTTACTCTGGCTTTTTCATCGAGGGCCGTCTCGATGGCCGTAGAGAACCCAGCGGCTTTGTCTTGGCTTGATTTATCGAGGACGACGATGACGTCACCTTCCATCGTTCAACGTATTCTAAACACACGTTGTCCCACTTCCTTTAACTTGTCGTCCTTCTTCATCTTGGTAAGGATCTCAGCATAGCTGAGTTGTCCTTTCTGCTCGATGATCAGGTCATTAGGGATTGCAGGCTTCTTACGCTGCTTCCTTCTCGGTTTCGGTTTCACTTGCTTCCAGTTAGCTCTGTTAGCATTTGTGGTCAGATAGCCGTTGTCTTGGTGTGGTTCCGGAGGTAGTTCCTCTCCTACTTTCTTCTTCCTCTTAGGCTTGCGGACTTCCGTCAAGGGCGGAGTGCGCTTCTTCTTCTCCTCGCTTCCCGGCGTTCCCGGATTCATGGCGTGACCACCACATCGGCAAATGTTTTTGGTGTAATCTGCGTCAAGGCAGCATTTTTTGGCGCCAGTACTATGCCTGCCATCGTTTTGCCTGCTTCTTTTTCGAGCCTGACGACCCGGTTGTACGATGTGCTCAAGGAGCGGGCGAGCTTTCGGATTTCGCCGTGGACGTTTGACTTGCCCTTGATGAAGCCCAGGAGGCTAGCGACTTAGTTCCGTAGACTATGGAGCTCCTCTCTCCACTTCTCTTCCTTTTCTTCCCTTGGTACATCGTGCGCCGTGGAGACCAGGTGGTTAAGTCCAGTTGCCTTATACCAGGTCTATAAATATGAAACCGGAATTTTTGTATAGAAAATACACGTTTATTGTATGAAAATGATAAAACATATTTTATTCGAAGTATTGCCTATCGCTAGCTATACATTTTTCCCACCTGTCTGACAATTTGTTGATGCCACGCCAAAAAAACTGTTGCTCTTTTGAGGCAAACCAGAAGTAAAGCACTGCTCAGCAAGTGCGTGTCCCATCGATGCAAATAAGTAACATCGTAATCGGACGGAGCCAAGTCTGGTGACTAAGCCGCATGCGAAAGTACTTCCCAACTAAACGCCTCAATCGTTTCCTTGACCACTTTGCTATGTGCGATGGTGCATTATCATGAAGCAAAATCACTTTGTGTTGCCTTTTTTGATATTCTGGTCGTTTTTCACGCAAAGCTTGATTCAAATCGATCTTTTGTTGTCGGTAGCGTTCAGTATTAACGGTTTCGCCAGGTTTTAGCAGCTCATAATAGATCCCACCAAACACAGAGCATTGACTTCCGTCCATAGCGATTTGGCCTTGCAGTCGATGTCGATGGTTCGCCTGGAGTTACCCATGATCTTTTACTAGGTGTATGCATAAGTTTTTTCCGGTTTTTTGGTAAAAAAACACGTAATTTAAAAGGGAAATTAATTTTTGTTTCATTCAAAATATTGGCCATCGGCTTCTACACATTTCGCCCATCTTTCAGGTAACTTATGAATACCATGCCGGAAAAACTGCTTGTCTTTTGCGGCAAACCATTCGTCGAGCCATTTTCCAACTTCCTCGAAATTGCTGAAGTGCTGCTCTGGAAGCGCGTGCCCCATTGATGCGAAGAGGTGATAGTCAGATGTCGCCAGGTCTGGCGAAGACGGCGGGTGCGGTAGAATGTCCCATCCAAGCGATTTCAAGGTGTCTTTCACTGCTTCTGCTGTGTGAGACGGCGCATTGTCGTGTAACAAAATCACTTTGCCATGTCTTCTGGCCCATTCCGATCGTCTTTCGATTAATGCGTGATTTAAATTAATAATTTGTTGGCGATAGCGTTGTGTATTAACGGTTTCGCCGGGCTTAAAGAGTTCATAATACACAATACCGCTCTGGTCCCACCAGACACAGAGCATGGTCTTCTTGCCGAAGCGATTTGGCCTTGGTGTTGAAGGAGCGGCTTCGCCAGGTGAAAGCCACGATTTTTTCCGCTTCGGGTTTTCAAAATAAATCCATTTTTCGTCACCCGTCACAATTCGATGCAAAAATGATTTCCTTTCGTGGCGTTGAAGCAGCACTTCACAAGTGACTTTGCGATTTTCTATTTGACGTTCATTCAAATCGTGTGGGACCCATTTACCGAGTTTATTGATCTTCCCCATTACTCGTAAACGTCTGCTGATTGTTTCTTGTGACACATGTAATGCTTCTGCTAATTGCCGTTGAGTTTGAGTTGGGTCATCATCCAATAACTCCTGCAATTGCTCGTCTTCGCATTTTTGTGGTCTACCAGAGCGCTCACTGTCTTTCCCATTGAAATCACCACTTTTAAATTGTCGAAACCATGTCTCACATGTTCTAATCCATGGAACTTGTTCACCATATGTTTCTACCCGCAAACGTTGACTTTCAGCAGCTTTTTTCTTTTGATTAAATAAGAAAAGCTATGCGTGCCGCAAATGTTCTTTTTCAGGCACAAAACTCGACATGATCACTGAACGATAAAACAAAGACGCTAGTTTTTGGCGGACTCAACTTGCGTGTGTTTGTAGGTTAATGTCAGACGAACAAAATGACGTATGTGTCAAATTAATACGCTGCGTACTTTTCGCTGGCGCCATCTCTTAGTTAAACCGGAAAAAAATTATGCATACACCTGGTACGCTTAGGATTCTCAAAATATATCCACTTCTCATCGCCAGTCACAATTCGATGGAGAAATAACTTTCTTTTGTACCTGGCAAGCAGCATTTTGTAAGTGATTTTTCGGTTTTCCTGCTGTCTTTCATTCAGTTCATGTGGAACCCATTTTCCCCTGGAGGCGGCTTCTTGTGTCACATTTAATTGATCCGCGAGTTGTTGTGTTTGAGCGTCATCCTCATCCAACAATGCTTGCAATTCGCTGTCTTCAAACTTTTTCGGTGGTCTTCCACGTTCTTTGTTTCTCACGTCAAAATCGCCACTTTTGAATTTTTCAAACCACTCAAAGCACTGTGATTTACCAAGAACATGCTCACCGTAAGCTTCGACAAGCATTCAATGCGATTCTGCAGCAGTTTTCTTCAATTGGTAACAGAAAATCAATGCTGTCCGCAAATCGTAGTTTCCAGGCACAAATTTCGACATGTTCAACGCTATTACAAACTATGCTGTTGTATGAAACTTGTATTGTTGTGAGTTGAAAATCTTTGTCAGAGATATCAACAAGGAAATAGCGCCAATGTCGCGGTTTGAAAGTAACTACATTGACAGCTAGGGCCATCTATAGGCAAATTTTGGTTTCATATTTATAGACCTGGTATTCGTTAGGGTATTTGTACTACTGTACAATATGATTCTACAAAATTAAATTCCGTTTAATGCTAGGTTTAGCTAATGTCAGTCCTGTAGTTAATTACATGAGTGTTAGTTTTTGTATTAAT
Organism: Cylloceria caligata; assembly: GCA_963942595.1. Classification (NCBI taxonomy): domain Eukaryota; kingdom Metazoa; phylum Arthropoda; class Insecta; order Hymenoptera; family Ichneumonidae; genus Cylloceria; species Cylloceria caligata. Next base: position 19,610,546 of record OZ012709.1, on the reverse strand, counting down.
CGTTTCACGAATTATTTTTTTATTATACTGCGGTTCTATTGCTAAGATTTTAATGTTTTTCAAATCGAATGTTAGGCGATTCTCTATGGCATGGTGTGTTACAGCGGTGTGATTTGAGAGTAGGTGATATAGATTATTTTTGTGTTCCTTTGGTCTTATTTCCCACGAAACATAATTATGTATTTATATATGTTGATATTTTTCCTAAAAGTAAACGTTTCGGCTCTTCGTCGAAACGTAGATCATCCATTGGATATAATAAATTGTAATCCCTTACTTTCTATAAGCTCTCTCGTATTTATTCGTTCACGCGAATTTTAACTCTTCATTGGGGACCCAAATAAAGAACTTTTTGAATGTCATATTTACGGCCGTATAATCCTATTTACATATCTACCGGCAGAACATTTTTTGTAGCAGCGGTGCGATTTGCCAAAGTGACATTAAAAAAAACGTGAAGCTATTGTGAAATACGAAAGTGAGATACAAAAGTATACTCCTTGTCGGTGATAAATTTCACCCGTACGGAAGTCACCGGAAAACGGTAAAGAAAACCCGGTTACCCTGTACAATTTAGCACGCAGTGAGTTGTTAAAAGTCCGAGTTGACGTAAAACGTCAAAACGCGAACTAAAATGCACAAGTGTGCCGACAAGGTCTCGTGATCTTGAACAAGTAAACTTAATAAGAAGCCGTCGCAGCGACGTCGGCGACGCACCAAAGGACTGAAATCCACAACCATCGACACGAATAATCAACGGCGTCAAGGAAGACGTCGGACAGGCAGTGGACGACAGCACGATTACATGCCAACAGCACCCCGAGGACATCGTCATGGTAAGCATGTGTTGCAAGAGCATCTCTTTGTAAGTAACAGTCATTATAATTTGTAACGTACTGTCTATCTAATAACGCGCGGTGCACACACCAAGTCACCGCCACCGCGCGTTACGTACACCAAGTAAGACCGGCCTATACTCGGCAACTCATGACGCTCGGTACACACACAACAAGGCGCCGCTACCGAGCGTCACTCACACAAGGTAGGCCGACATATCGGTGACCAAGTCCCGTTATTCCGTCCGAAAAATACAAGCAACGGAATATTAAAAGACCAACGACGATTTTTAAAAGAAGGACCAGTGGGCTACAAAACATGGACTAAAGGACGACCACCAGCTATAGTTATACATAAAGCATGGGCCAGCGGGAGGGGTGACTGGTATAAAAAGACCAGAATTTCGGCACTCGGGGAACAGTTCTGTTCACAGGTCCCGCCAACGCAGAAGTCCAGGAAGGAAGAGTAGCCAACCCTTGCTAAGTGCAGCCGCACTGGTACCAAAGAGAGCCCAGCGGTGGTAACTGACGTACATTTAAACGGGAAGCAGCTGAGTCGGTGCTGCGTTCGAGGCCAACGCACCGCAGACCCAAACAACAACAGAGCGGCCTATCTCTGTCTCTCTTTCTCTCACTCTGGTGATCGAGGATAGCCTAATACACGGGCTATGCTTTTGGAGAACGAAAACTAATAATCTCCGCTCATTAAGATACTGCACATAAATACCATTATGTTTAAGACCTATGAGTAATATTAACGTGGATAAGTAGTATGTGTACACCTTTGCTCCATCCCACTCCTATCCCCACTCCTTCCCCCACCACGCAGCTATGCCCACCACCTCACTTTTCCACCGCCACGCTACCCACTCTGCTTGACCAGTGTCGGTAACGTGGAGATGGTAAAGTGAGGTGGTGTGGGTACCTTGGTGAACAAGGAAGAGTAGAGATAAGAGTAGGATGGAGCAAAGGTGTACACATACTTGGAAAAATGGATAAGATTATGTACTCACCACCACCGCAGCTGTTGTAGGCATCTACCCTCCTGCCAAAGCGATTTTAAACTCCTGTCTCTCGAATATACTCTCTCACACATGCACACACACACACATACACATGCACAGCGTCTTTAATTCACTACTATGTCCTCGTCAAACCCCTCGTCCACGGCATCGATATCGTAGCCGATATCTATCTCATCACCGAGGACTTCTATAATAAACGCCGCCACATCCACGCGTTCACCGTTCGATAAGTGAACCCGCGGAACGCTATCGCCGGCAAGAGGTCGCATCATGATAGCGATCAAGTCATCTCCACCGCACGCTTCTTCGACGAGCTGCTCGATACCTGCAACATCCACGCGTTCGAGTCCGTATATGGAAAACTCCATGACAAGAACCGGCAGCATACTTGCTAGAGGATCCGGATGAAATAGGTGAGACCAGTCGATGTAAATAGTTTCGCCGAAATCGACTAGCAACGCCTCACAGTACCCATCAAAGTCCGGGTAAACCACTTCCCCGCGGACAATGTTATTGAAACGAGGCACAATACAGGACATGCCGATATGCAACTCCCCAAGTTCAATAAGTCTTCCACGACGTTTCACTAAATACACACTACGTAGGAGCTCTTCCAGCTCGTCGTATGCATCGCACATTTCCTGCGTACGCAGAAACACACTCATTACACTCTCGACAAACATTAATCGGCACCAAAACGCGTCACTTAAAATCTCCTGCCGTATCGTGGATACATATTGCTTTTTATTGTTTCCAAGTAGGATGCCAAAGACAGACTAAATGCTCGAGATGCTACTAGATAGTATCACGGGCATAAAGATAACAGCCTCCTATGAATCATGACTAGGTATCCATCACTTTGAATGCAACGAAAGAGGTTTTCGAGCATGCATAGCCCTGCGCTATGCTCCTCGCAAAGTGCTTGCTCTGCAGTAAAAGATATAGAATATGATCCCTCACAGAGAGAGAGAGAGAGAGAGAGAGAGAGAGAGAGAGAGAGAGAGAGAGAGAGAGAGAGAGAGAGAGAGAGAGAGAGAGAGAGAGAGAGAGAGAGAGAGAGAGACTTCAATTATTATGCTATAAAAATAATTTTTATAGCATTATTTTATGGAAACCACTTTATACATTTACCGTCGTATGCAACAGACCTGCAAACACGGTCATCCACGCTCGGAGATTCCTTCACCGTTAATTTTATTTTTATCGCTATATGGAATTAATTTGTATTATCACTCGTAATATTGCTTTTAAATTATTTTTCGCTGCGGACTTTGTCATCATAGTATACTTCTGAAAAAAGAACGAAACAACTATTTCATTGAGCGCACTGATCAATAAAAAACATCGTGTACAGAATAATCGAAATTGTCTTACCTGATATGCCACGCCTCATTATACAAAGTTGACAGCGTTGATGATCTTCTGCCACCGACGACAACTGTGGATGAGGATGTCGGGTGGCACTTTTCTTTCCCGAAGTTAGCTCTATCTGTACAGTATATGTATCTTCCTCTCGCTCTCCATGACACGAATAACGAACCCTCGGTGTCGGCTCATATGCATGGGCTGTTCGCTCTGCAAAACATTATTTTCTTAATTAAAAATAAATGTCACATGATTTAAAATTATTTTATATTTTTTACTTACCAAGCTCTGCTGCTTTGCTGCTAATCGACATTGGCACGTATTCCATGATCTGCTGTGTTAATGAAACAGAGACGAGCGATCCGTCTTCTTTCTAGCGCAGACCTGTGCTGATGCTTCGGTTTTACGACTGTCTCTCTCTCTCTCTTTCTTTCTCTCTCTCACTGTGACTGACATCGGTGTATACTTTATAATATTTCAAGCGAAATGTACACTATATACAATTATTTACAACAGTTTCTTTATCACAAATAGCTGCACATACGTAGAATTATTGCGTTCGCAACGCAACACCCGATGCATGATCAGCGATATGACCACGAAACAGCACAATTATTTCGGACAAAATAATTTTCATAAACTCCGTATCCTCTAGCGTTAGCAAGATCGCGATGTGTTCGAGCGCTTCTTCAAAGAAGTCCTTGGAACCGATGATCTCATACGCTACTGCAGGAGGCATTTCACTGGCAACTATCTTTTCACGGACATATGATACCACCTCGTTCATACACCTCTGAATCGTTTCACTTTTGCTCTCTAGAGCCTGCATATGAATATCAATTCTTCTACTTATTTCGACGAACATATCAAATGTAGACCGCTGAAGAACAATGTTTGGAGAGTATTTTCGGAAGCGTTTCCGTTTCGATTCTCCAGATTCCTCTTGATTCTCGTATTCCTCATCAGCGCTACCGCTTATTTTACCAAATGACACAGCTCTGTGCTAGTAACACGAGGTTAAAAGCGTGTAATGCGTTGTGTGCTCTATGCGGGTATTACACATTTTCTCGGCATAAGTCCCATGAGCTTCGAAATATTGTTGTACGCGAGAAAAATCACTTATAAACACTCGCCACTCGTCCGCACCGAGTGTAATTCCGGTAAAAGTATTCGACAATATTTTCACCACCGATGTAAGCGTACACGTAGAGTTCTACTCGAACCCGGCTACGATTATTTTACCAAATGACTTATTTAAACCGTACATAACGGGGTTCGCTATCTACAGCGATATCGCATGAGGCTTAGCACCGTTATTTGCCATTTTTATTGCTTTCGTGTAGACTGTAACTTTTCGAATGAATCGTCGGTGGTGTTCATACTCCGTTTTATACGAATTTCCCCCACCACCTAACTGCATTGCCTCTTCTTTTGATACTGCAAATCATACGCCTGAAAATTGCTAGCCAATATCCTTTGATATTGATATTGTCGCATTCTCCTCAACAGCCTAGTAACAGCAGCAGATATATCCCAAAACTCTTGCATACTCTCGCACACTTATGCGCATACGTACACATTGACATACAGATAATATGTACCATGAAAACTAAATAATATTCGTCGGTAAAATTTGATGATTTTCCTCATGGCCGAGTGCCCTGAAAGTAGATGAAAACAATATGACTTTCATCAGCGAAACTTGATAACTAAGTACATCACCATCGCTAAATACTTCCCTAGGTCTTGCTTTTGTAAAGCGATCGCGTGCGGCCATCTTCTTGGTTAGTCGTATTCATTACATCGTTGCAGTATATGCAGAGAGAGAGAGAGAGAGAGAGAGAGAGAGAGAGAGAGAGAGAGAGAGAGAGAGAAAGAGAGAGATTGTTGAAGGAATATATATAAAAGTGAGCCGCTTTGAAAATTCTCTAGTTAATTGTCTGATTTACTGTGGTTACTACTACTACTACTACTCTATCAGCACAATCATGGTCAGAGTGGTAAAGCGCTCATTGATAAGAAAATTGATAGAGTTTATATTGAAGCGTAGACCGTCGTTGCGTTCGCGCTGGGGTAGAAGAAATTTACAGATCACCCTATGGGAACTTCCGATACAGGCGGTTGTTCGTAGAATTCACGGTATGCTGTGCGAGTGTCATCAACGCGATTTAGTTGACGCGTATAATATTGGATTGTTTGATAATCAAATAATTGTTGATTCGGTGGTGCGTGTTATTCGTCGACGAGGTTGGCTGAATGAGACTGCTCTGCAACCCATACTCAATGAAAAACGTAAGTAATATACAGCGCTAATTACTTTTATTTTATTTCCTTTATTTAATAAGATTTTTATATAGTTCGACGGTATGAGGACGCAGAAATGGGATCCGACACTTATGATTTCGATGAGGAGGGTAGAACCGATTCAGATGATCATAGCAGGGACAACGATGGTGACAGCACCGTAGGGAATCGCTGGATAAATTTTACCCAGCCATTCTGCGGTTATAAACCTACAAACGGCCTTTTCATGGCAGGCCCCTCGAGAGAACCAGATGAATCCGTCGCATGTCCATCGCGACAATGCAGTTCAAGCGATGATGCCAACAGCAATACAGACAGCGAGGAAGAAGAAGAAGAAGAAGAAGAAGAAGAAGAAGAAGAGGAGGAGGAGGAGGAGGAGAAGCAAGACGTAGACGATGACGAGGAGGAGGAGGAGGAAGAGGAGGAGGACCCTGTAGATTCAGGTAAGCTTTTAATAATACAACTACGCTGACAAAAATAAAAAAATTACGCGGATAATAATAGTAAAATGAAAAAGCAGGGTACGAGACGGACCCAAACGTTTTTCGCTTTGCACGATTCACTGTGCCGGCGGTTCCCGAGTGCAGTCGACGGATTCGAGGACTAGAAGCAAATATAAGTTTGTAATTCTTACGTTACACGAATTATATGCATAGTATATAGCCAGCGACAAACAAAAATTTAAAGTAAATAAAATAAAAATTCTAATAAATGGTTTAATTATGCCTGCAGGTGGACAGACTGGCGATGGAAGGACTGCTGCACGGGGTGGTGATATTTTGCCTCCTGGTAAACGTTTCGGTATCGACAACGAGCAGAGACGTTATTTTTCACGCTTTAGGATGCAGGGTCGAGAGACAGATTTTTATTTTCGTCAGCCACCGGTCGGTATCGATCATCTGACATGGTTCGAGGGAGGTGTACGAGATGTTCTCACACGTCTTACAGAATCGTGCGAAGGACATGATTATGTGGGTATGACTCTGAGCGTACCGTCTTTTGCGCAAGGATCTGTATGGTCATCATTTCGACCAGCTCGCGACATCGTTCCCGACGATATATGGCGACTAATTAATAGTGTAGCTCAGAGCGCGCGCGAATTTCGAATAGACGCTGGTACATGTAGAATGACGACATGTATAGTACGAGGCGTCGAAGGAGCTGGTGTGGGCACTAGGCTTACACACGAGTCTATAGCAAAAAAGTCAATTTTACGCATAAGTAATCGCGATAATTTGTGTCTACAACGATCCCTTGTCACTGCCCGAGCGCATGCCGAACGCGGTCAAATACGTGCGGGTGTGCTACACAGACGATGGTGTCAAATTCGGAACGGGCTTCGAGGTGCGCAATATATAGCAGCGATAGAGCTCACACGTAATGCAGGGGTAACGACACCGTCTAGGGGGTATGGTGCGCGCGAAATTCAGCTCTTTCAGGAGTACTTGGTTCACGAGGGTATAGCGATTGTTGTTTATGAATTTCTCACCTTCGGAAAACGCGTTCCGGCCCTGTACGATGGGCGAAAATACGTACTCAACGCAACAGGTAAAATTAATCATACACTCTTCATTCTCTATTACGAGCGTTCTCATCACTATCAACCGATATTAAATCTCGCCGGTGCGCTAGGTAGTCGGGGGTTCTGCACGCAATGTACTTCCAAGTATATTCGAGTACTCGAGCATCGATGTAGCTATCAATGTGCTCGATGTAAATCCACTTATTGCAACGGTAATAGACACTCTCAGCCTGAGTATTGCGCAGATTGTAATCGTTCGTTCTTTGGTGCTTTTTGCCTCGTTCATCACAAGAGTGAGGGCTCCGCGGGTATCACGTCTCGTAAATATAGACGGTACAGCGTCTGTAACGCATTGAAAATCTGTAGAGGCTGCTCGCGTATGATTAAAACCACAGATAAAAAGATGCATGTATGTGGTATATCGTTTTGTACTACATGCAAACAAACGCGGCCGACTACGCATGCATGTTTTATAGCACCTCTTAAGAAATCAGATGCGCAAAAGGAGAAGAAAAAAGACAAGTCTTCCACGAGATTTTCATTTTATGATTTTGAGACGCAGCAACACGAGCAATTGCATGATGATAAATCGACACGAATTCACGAGCCGAATTTATGTGTCGCACAATGCGTATGTATAGCATATCTGGATATCACAGATATAGAGACCGATTGTGCTAACTGTGGTAAACGTGAATTCGTGTTTATCGATGATCCCGTTGGGGATCTCGTAAAATTGGCATTATCGCAAAAATTTAAAAAGACCATCTGCATCGCCCATAATGCTAGAGGTTTCGACGCACAATTTATTCTACGGTATTTAATCGAGGTTTTACGGTTTTGAGACGAGCGTGTTTGGCTTTTCGAGAGTTACTTATACGTTGTAGGAGCGTGTGCCCCTTTACAGAAGCATGCACGATAGCATCAGCATGTATGAGAGTATTTCGAAAGAATTTTCTACAGAAAGATCGCATTGCGGTGTTACCACCAGGAGGATATCGCTGGGGCGATAAGCAATCGCGCAAGGCCGTCGTATGGCTCGTATGGCTCGAGCGTGAGCTCAACTGCGTTATCGCTCATGCTGGACGCACGAGAGAGTATCGCCCTCCGGCCGGCCTACCGGCTGTGGACGGTTACTACGTGGATGCGGAGGTCCATCACGTTCTTCAATTTCACAGCTGCTTTTGGCACGGTTGTCCGCGATGTTATCGCGTGAATAGAGATGCTCGAACTAAATTCGGCGATACAATGGATGAGCGATACGAGCGTACCGTTCTTATTTCCGGGCGAATCAGATCGGAAGGGTACACTCTAACCGAAATATGGGAATGCGATTTTGACAGATTACTCGAGAATAACGAGGAAATGTCGATATACGTGAAAAATCACGCCATGGTCAAGCACGCGCCTCTCGAACCACGCGATGCATTCTTTGGCGGTCGAACGGAAAATTTTGTAAGCTTGTACGACGTCGCGAATGGGGAGCAGATACGCTATGTGGATGTTTGCTCGCTGTATCCGTGGGTATGTAAGAATGGAAAATATCCCGTTGGACACCCAAAATTGTACGTAGGTGACGAGTGTCGAGAACTCGTAGGACTTGAAAACGATCTAAGTGTCGTCGAGGGTCTCGTGAAGTGTACCGTGCTGGCACCACGCGATTTGTATATACCCGTACTGCCTATTCGCATGCATGGGAAACTACTGTTCCCCCTGTGTAGAACGTGCTGTACAGATATGGACACATCCGAGGTTTGTACACACGATGACACGACTGAGCGAGCGTTTGACGACACATGGGTCGTGGACGAACTGAGAAAAGCTGTGTCGCTCGGATATAAAGTGACGCGTATCTATGAAATTTGGCAATACGTTGTTACGCAGTATGACTCGACAACGCGACGAGGCGGTCATTTTGCCGAGTACATCGATACATTCCTAAAAATAAAACAGGAGGCGAGTGGTCCGCCAACAGAGTGTAACGATGACGAGGAAGCAATAGAGCGTTTTATAGCATTGTACAAGGAGTCTGAGGGTGTATATCTCGAGCGAAGTGCTTTGCAGCCAAATCCGGGTTTACGTTCACTAGCGAAATTGGCTCTTAATTCATTCTAGGGAAAGTTTGGTCAACGAGAGAATCTCACGAAAACCGTTATCGTTTTCACGCGCGCGGAGCTAATGAATTTACTAACGAGTCCGGAGATTGAGGTGACGGGGATGCTACCGGTTAATCACAAGATTATGTATGTAAACTATGTGAGCAACCGCGATGCTATCCAACCATCACCGACATCAAACGCCGTGATTGCAGCATACACGACGGCACAGGCATGCCTAAAATTATACAGTTATCTTGAGGGGCTTGGGCGACGAATATTGTACTGCGATACGGACTCTTGTATTTATGTGAGCCATCCCGGTGGTAACGAGTATGAGCCGCCAATCGGTCAATTTCTAGGAGATCTTATGGATGAGTTAAGTGAATACGGGCCTGGTAGTTATATAACTTCGTTCGTTTCGGGTGGACCAAAATTTTACGCATACCTTGTTCGTAAACCCGACGGTACGATTATTGAAAAATGTAAAGTGAAGGGTATCACGCTAAACTTTGCGAATAGCCGTCACGTAAATTATAACGCATTACGATCTTTCGTGACAGGAGCAAGGAGCGTACCTATTATTTTAAAATTCGACGCTATTCGACGTACGGAATTTCATCATGTAGTGACGCGTAAAGAAACGAAATCATGCGAACCTGTTAACACGAAGCGAAAACGGTACGGGCTGTACTCTACTGTACCGTATGGCTATTGTGAAATACGCTAATTAGTATAACGCAAAAAAGTATATAGTTTTACGGTTGAATTCGCGATATTTAAAAATAATCTTTTTGTCTAATTTCATGTAACATATTTACTGTGTACAATACATTGAAAAAAATTGATTTATTATGTATAAAACCGTTATCGGATCGTTCTTTTTGTGCTGCTATTCGTAGCAGTAGCTGCTATCTCTCTACCGTTCCTTTTTGTTCTGACTTTCTCATCGTTGATTCCTTTTGTCCCGTCTTTCTTATTGTGTTTATATAGTGTTTCCTTTTGTTCTGACTTTCTCGTGCTACATCCGTGGATATAATATTGCTGTTTAGAATTTGATGATTCGTAAAATTTGTATATAGAGATGTATGCATAGTGAAATGAAAATATTGCTTTATTTGTGAGAAATATAAAAATTATCGTTATTTAATTTACATACAGCGTAAACACCAGCTTATACCGCGGGCCCGCGCCTCATCAGCTAGTGCAGGCGCGCCGCGTCTTATCAGCTCTTTAAGGCCGTGAAAATAGCTGATGCCGCGGGGTCGCCGCCGCCGCCGCCGCAGCCGCCGCCGCGGTATAAGCTTATTTAAGAGTCTGCTGATTGATTTTGATAGACACTCGTCGATATGGATACACGTTGGAAACATCCGTGGACAGCTGTGATAAGCGGTCCTACGGGATGAGGTAAAACATATTTTGTAAAAAAATTTTTTAAATACATGCGCGAAATGACGGATGTCCCGTTCGAGCGTATACTTTTTTATTACTCAGAGTGGCAGTCCGGGTATTCAGAGTACAGTGATAAAATCGAATTTCGCGAGGGTTTACCGCAAGCAGTAGACTACTCGAATGACGCAAGACCTAAACTTGTGGTCATTGACGATCTAATGCGCGAGGCATCCAACAATACTGTGGTCGATCTTTTCACCAAGGGTAGCCATCATAAAAATCTCAGTGTCATTTTCATCACGCAAAATCTCTTCCATCAGGGTCACGGGCAGCGCGATATCTCCTTAAACGCTAATTATATCGTTGTCTTTAAAAATCCGCGTGATCGCGCGCAAATTCAGCACCTAGCCCGCCAGGTATGTCCCGAGAATCCGCGATTTTTGCAGGAAGTATATTTCGATGCAACAGCCGCACCGCACGGCTATCTATTAGTCGACTTGAAACAATCGACGCCTGATAATTGTCGATTTCGCGCCTGTATATTTCCCGATGACCAATACCATTACGTTTACGTGCCTCAAAAAGCAATAAAAGTTCGCGATGCGTCGCGCGATGTACCAGTAATGCGCTTGTAACGGCGTTGCGCGGACCTCTCGATAAAAAGCAGATAATTATATTGCAAGCGTTGTGTTATCTGAAGCAAGAGCAACGACGTGCAATTCTGCGCAAAGCAGATGTAGCGCTTGTACGCTGTATATGCAAGTGTGTTCTAAACGTTTTACAGGGAAACGTGAGTCTGAACAGCGTGCAAAAGAATCATCTTCGGAGGCACGCGACAATTCTTCGACGACTAGCCGCCAAAAGGGAAAATTGGAGCGGTAAGAGGAAGATCATCGTCGAGCACCGTGTCGGATTTCTCAAGTTGCTTCTTGCGCTTGTCTTGGCCTACGCGAGACATGGAATATGCCAGAAAGATGGTACTTATTCCTCATGATAACATACATCGTCTCGCTGGACTCGCCACTACTGCTGCTGCTGCTACTACTACTACTACTACTAGTGCAGACCCGCTGCCTTCCGTACAGACTACCGGTACGCCATTATCGCGCCTCGACTCTGAGCTGAGTGAAATTCTAAACTCTCACTCGTACAAGAGCGAGAGAGAGAAGTGGATAGCGTACCAACAGGTTTTACAGCGTTATCTTCACATGGTCGAGTACGATAATGCCGTACCGAATATTTCATCAAAACGAAAAGTAGCGATACTCGATAGCCACGAGAATAAATCCGACGACGTTTTAATGAACAAAGTTAAATCTCGGCTCAATGATACACTTATTATCGATAGCGTACCAAAAAAATTTAAATCTAAAGCAATATCGTTGCTTCGCAATTTGCATCGCAGCGCCGTTGGTAAAAAAATGACATGGGATCGTAACGGCGTTGTTTCCATAGACGGCAGAAGAATTTCAAATTCCAATATCGTTGATCTTGTTAACGATGCTATGCGAGCTAGAAAACGCGAGAAACCCATTGGACGATCTCACTTTGCCAAACTCCTGCGAGCGATACCGATGCCGCGTGAATTTATTGGTAATCCCACGTTACTACACGAGCCTACACCTACATCATCCTCGACACCACAGCGGCGTCTTATTTTACCGCGCGAAAACGATAGTAGCAGCAGCAACAGCAGCAACGGTAGCAACAACAACAATGACGACGAGGCCGAGACCGCGCACTCAAACAGAGATTTAATGCTCACGGCTGAAAACGACATCATCGAGGGGGAGGAGGGGAATGAAGAAGAGGACGAACAATTGCAAAACTTCGCACAAGCAGAATATCGACCCCCTGCACAGTTACAAAAGAAAAAGAAAAAGAATCCATTTAACTGGTCATCGCTAAAATTATGAAAATTCTTCAAAAAATCTATTATGACACCACTCATCCTGCTTCCTATTCTCGAGCAAAAAAATTGGCCCAGGTGGATCGAAGAGTAGCGCGAAAAAATGTTTTACCATGGCTCGAGACACAGGATTCATATAACATGCATCGCCTCGTACAACGACGATTTCCCCGTCGTACGTATAGCGTGAGTAATATAGACGATGTATGGGAGGCTGATTTAGCTGATCTTCGCTCGATAGCAACGTATAACGATGGGTACGCGTATCTGCTTGTTGTTATCGATGTGTTGAGCAAATACGCGTGGGTCGAGGCTTTGCGTGACAAAACGAGCGCAAACGTGGCCCGCGGTCTCACACGCATACTCGCGCGCAGTAACAATCGTCGCCCGCAACAATTGCAAACTGATCGAGGCAAAGAATTTATCGGCGCACCGTTTCAGCAAATTCTCAAGAAAAAGAATATCGATTTTCGCGCTGCTCGTAACCCTAATATAAAAGCCTCGATTGCCGAACGCTTTAATCAAACAATAAAAGAGCGAATGTGGCGCTACTTTACATACACATGAAATAAGCGTTACATCGATGTTTTACAAAATTTTTTAATATGCTTATAATCACACTAGACACAGCGGAACGCGTATTCCTCCGAGCGAAGTTACCCTCGAAAATGCCTCTATAGCCCGAGACAATTTAGCACGGCGTTACGAGCGTAACGCGAAAAAAATTAAAAAGCCTAAATACAGCGTCGGTGACTTGGTACGTATCAGTACAGCTAAAGCAGCTTTCGTGAAAGGATATGAGCGTGGTTGGAGTAACGAATTATTCAAGATTCAACGAATATCGGTGAATCGAGAGCCATTCGTGTATATTTTACACGATCTGAATAACGAGACTATCGACGGTATTTTCTACGAAGCAGAATTATCACGAGTACGAGTGCCTCCGTCATCTGAGAAGACGAAAGAGAAGAAGAGGACAAAGAAGAAGAAGAAGAAGAAGAAGAACGCTCGGGATCATCGTCCGTGATAAATATGAGCTCCAAGGATAGCTCTTTCTTTGTCGTACTACCGAGCAACAGTAGTATGCAGTATTTTCCTGATAATACGACGACGAAATTTATTACAAAACTACCGCGTCAGATACGCCTGCACGGAGAATGGGCTGTTTCTCTTGTGGAAATTGCTTATCCGATGACTCTTTTACATGTTCCTACTGTAGAAAATCTCGTAACTTTTGAGGATGGTGATTATGATTTATCGGGTTTAAATCTTTTAACACGGAGGAGCGCTGATAGAGACCAAGTAGCACCTGGTGTATATCGCTCTATAGACGCTCTTTTGAAGAGTATAAATCAGCTACCTCACGTGGCCGATCATTTGCGCTTTAAATCGCTTCCGAGCGGGCAGGTCGAAGTGGCACGCGTATGCGACGATCTACGCTACCACGACTTTCGCGTATCGCCCGCTATCGCAAGGCTACTAGGATTCTCGGAAGAGGCTTGTAGGCCCGTAATGATAGAACCGCATTGCAAAAACACAGGGTCGAGGACTGCATCTCTCACCGGTGCTATACCGGGCGTCATGTTTTTACACACAGATATCTGCGAGAGCTATATTACAGGCGATGTACAAACACCCCTCTTACGAGTTGTTCCCATTGATACTGATGACTGTCCGTATGGTTCGATAAAAATTGAATCGTTTTCAACGCCACGATATATACCTCTCTTGCGCAATAATTAACACACTATCGAGATCGATATAAGAGACGAATTTGGGGATCCTATACCATTCGAGCAGGGAACGTTGACTGTGACACTACATTTCAAAAGGTCCCACGATTGATTACACCACTATGGATGATATTGACAGTGTGCAGCACGGATGGGGTCGTCGCGGGTACGGTGGTATTAGCCATGTTTATATCGGAACACCTAATCAGCGAGGACACGGTATCGGTAGCTTTCTCGGGGGCCTGTTTCGTCGAGTGTTACCACTTTTAAAGAAGGGCGCTAAAGCAGTTGGAAAAGAGGCGTTGCGCGCTGGTGTAAACGTAGCCGGTGATATCCTCGATAGAAATATTGCTGTAAAAGATGCTATTCGCGAGAGAGCGCGAGAATCAGGCAGTAATCTCAAACGCAAAGCCTCTGAAAAAATTGACACTCTCATGCGGGGGTCTGGTCATAAAAACCGCAAAATTTCACGTACTCCTCATTCATCGAACGAACGTAAACCACGACGTATCTCTCGTAAAAATAAAAGTGTAATAAAGAGAAAAACAATAAAGTAGAAGAAGAATAATAAGAACAATAAGAAGAAGAAGACTCGTCAACGAACAGTTGCAGATATTTTTGGATAGCTGAAACAAGATGGCTTTTCTACATGCGCACTCGTGCGAGTGTCTTAAATCGGAACTTGAATTATTTTCACTCCCACCGACGCAAACTACTATCGAAGGCCCCAATTGGGTGTATTACAAACCAATATCTTCGCTAACAGATGATTCACCGATTGAATTTGTTATTCCCGGACAGGGTGATGAGTATATCGATCTCGCGCATACTATGCTTAGTCTGAGAGTGAAAATAACATCTTCTACCATTACGGAAATTGCCGCGGGCACATCGTCGAAAGTAAGTGCTGGCCCTGTAAACAATCTCTTGCATTCTATGTTTAATTAGGTGGATGTATACCTGAATCAAAAATTAGTTTCACCTCCCAATAATGCCTACGCTTATCGAGCGTACATAGAAACACTTTTGAATTACGGTCCAGCAGCAAAAAATTCGCATCTCACGAGCGTTCTCTGGTACGACGATACACCTGGAAAAATGGATGATATAACATCGGAAAATACGGGTCTTGTGAAGAGAAAACAATTTTTAAATGTCGAAAAAACTGTAGACTTGCTCGGTCATCTGCATTGCGATATATTCAATCAGGAGCGGTTCCTATTAAACGGTGTCGAGATGCGCCTACGGCTGGTTCGGTCTAGAGATTTATTTTGTCTTGTGAGGGATACAAAGAATGGTCAATGCGGCTTAAAGATTCTCGAGGCATCGCTTCTCGTTCGTAGAACAAAAATAGCTCCTGGTGTGCTGCTCTCACATGCTAGAACTCTGGCAAAATCTACGGCTAAATATCCTCTTACGAAAGTCGAGGTAAAAGCCGTTTCAATACACTCGGGTGTTCATGGAGAGACTATCGATAATATCGTGTTATGTCAGTTGCCGAAGCATATAATTATCGGTTTTGTCGATAACAAAGCGTTTAACGGTGACTTCAGTATGAATCCGTTCAATTTCCAAAATAACAAGATAAATTATCTCTCGTTGTATGTGGATGGTGCTCAAATACCTTCGAAACCGTTACAACCTGATTTCACGAAAAATCATCTATATGTGGATGCTTTTCAAACGTTGTTTTCGGGAACTGGAAAACATTTCTTGAACGACGGTAATTCGATCGATCGCGATAATTATCGCGATGGGTACTGTCTGTCTGCTTTTGATTTGACACCCGATCTTTCGGCAAACAGCAATACACATTGGAATTTAATAAAGCACGGTAGTGTGAGAATAGAGGTACGATTTGAGGATGCGCTTGCTTCAACGATAAATTGTGTAGTCTACGCGGAATATGATAATGTCCTTGAAATTGATGCCTCTCGGCAGGTAATGGTGGATTTTACCGGATAAGCGAAAAATGTGCTGATGTCGGCATAAAATTATTTCGTGTTAAGACACGTAGAAGCGTGTCCGCGAGTAACTAATCAGTCGAACTCGTTCATCTGTACGGATTAGACGTGAAAATGGATATCGTCGTGGATATACAGGGAATGCGTGGTAAAGACTCGGAATTTATTCCGAAAGAAATTGCCGTGGTAGCAGTGGATAGACCGTACTCTGCTCATTGGATCGTTGCACCGCCGTGTCACTTTGCCGAATTACCACAGCAATCGAAAAGCCAGAATAATTTTCTCTCAAAATATTTTCACGGTATGGAGTGGTACGAGGGCGATGTGTGCTGTAAACAGGTATACGCTAACTTGCGTGAAATTTCGCGAAAATCATGACGCATCTATACGCGCGGTCACGAGAAGGCTATACTTCTTTGCGATATCACGAGTCGTGAAATTTCCAACCTGGAGGATGAGGAGGGCGCCCCATCGTACACATTTATGCCGAAATCTTTGCGAAAATGCTTCAGACACGCTATGATAAACGATACAGCGTCTTCGCATTGTGCAATGCGCCAGGCTTTCCAAATAAAAAATTGGGTTCGCGAGCATCCATTTAAAGGAGAATCATACATGGATGTTCGGTCAGCAGACGAAGAGGAAGAGAATAAAAAAAAGGAGAAATCTTCATCATGTGGTCGTGACACGATCGACGACGCTGTGAAATAAATTTTGCATATATATACGTCTTTCAGAGCGTATCGCTCATCATTTAATCATTGACTATGTGTTCAGCATGAACACTAGACAAATCTACGAGAGTCTGCAGTATCTACCACTTTCAACCGTTGGCGTATACCCGGCTGACAGAATTCCTCGTGTATGGTCGTTACCAGCCGGACTTGTAGTTAACACGGATAACCACGACGGACCTGGAGAGCATTGGATCGCCATGTACGTTAACCATCATGGAAAAGGAATGTACTTTGATAGCTATGGGCTACCACCGGTTATACCGCAACATCTCGCCCGACTACGAAGAAACTGCAAGTTCTATCGGTACGGCCTCAAGCAGCTACAGAGTAATACGTCAGATGTGTGTGGACAATTTTGCATCGTATTCCTACACCTTATGTCGTGCGGCTTCACCATGTCGCGATTTAATAATCTCTTTAGCGAAAATGTAACGAAAAACGACAGATTAGTGCGTGAATATTACAATGCTTTTGCCTCTCGACGATCAGACAGTGATAAAAATAAATTTAACGGCAGAGGAGTCTCCGAGCGAAGATTACCGTGTTTGCAGGGATGTTGCATACGACGGTAAATATCTGTAAAGTGATTTAAATAAAATATTGATTAATCAAAAACAAATATATCCGTTTACTGTGTCTCTTCTTTTATAATTATATATAAATTATAATATAATATTATAATCGAGGTCTCTCGCGGCACGGTATCATATTCTGCGTCTTTTACTGCAGAGCATTCGCTTCACAAAAAGCACAGCG
The DNA here is from genome assembly GCA_963942595.1 of Cylloceria caligata. Taxonomy (NCBI): domain Eukaryota; kingdom Metazoa; phylum Arthropoda; class Insecta; order Hymenoptera; family Ichneumonidae; genus Cylloceria; species Cylloceria caligata. Next base: position 19,592,907 of record OZ012709.1, on the reverse strand, counting down.
CAAAGCGGTACGCACGTGCAAAACTGCTGACATTGCATTCAAAGCGCTGCGCACCTAGTTATGACTCAGAAGGGGGTTTGTTATCTTCAAACACTGTGATCACCGCCAGCCTCATCCGGAGCATTCAGTCTGTCTTTAACTTCGTGATCGTGCAGTCTAAAACGTTTTTCCGCTATGTATCCTCGTTATGATGCAAGTATTCTGGGTGTCGCGTTTTGGTGCAGTGTTTTATATATAGACTTGGACATGGTGGTTCATCTGCGAACAGATGAAATGTGGGACGCGTACGAGGAGATGGCGAAAATTCTCCATCGTGTTTTTTACGAGTGGGATCGCGCATTGTTTAGTATCGCCCTAGAGGACCTTTACGAGGGGATGCGGTGCGTGGTTGCGGAAAACGGTCGTGCGGATCGCGGTGAGCTGATCTCTGCAGATGGTGACGGATATTCGGAGGTACTCCTAATCGATGAGGGGTACCCAATATTCGTCAATTGGGATAACTTATATTATCCTGATACCCTCACCGGCATGATACCTGCCTTATGCATGGGGTGCCATCTGCATGGATTGGAACGGGTTGACGACTCTGGCTTAATGCCGCTGCTGGAGTCAATGTGTGGTTCCGCCGCATCATTGCACGGTGTTGTGGTGAGAGGCGAGAGTCGTACTCCGAGTGTTAGGCTAACGACGTTGGACAATGTGGACGTGGTGGAACACGTATTCGGGGTTCTCGGAGAGGACATAGCAATCGGCTACGATGGCGGCGACGTGGACGAAGGCTTCGAGGACCCCGAGTCTCCTGACATGGACGGTGCTAGGTAGAAAAAGTGTGTGCGTGAGCGTATGCGTGCGTGCGTGTGTGTGTGGGTGTGAGTGGGTGCGTGCTCGCGTATATGTGTGTGTGAAAGTGAGAGAAAGAGAGGGAGAGAGAGAGAGTTAAAACCGCCGTAGAAGGAGAAGGATAGTACAGCAGCAGCGGTCAACAACAGCAGAAGTGGTGAATGCATGAATGTATTTATTTAGTATGTGTACACCTTTGCTCCATCCTGCTCTTATCTCTACTCTTCCTTGTTCACCAAGGTACCCACACCACCTCACTTTACTATCTCCATGTTACCGACACTGGTCAAGCAGAGTGGGTAGCGCGGCGGTGGAAAAGTGAGGTGGTGGGGGTAGCCGCGTGGTGGAGGAAGGAGTGGGGATAGGAGTGGGATGGAGCAAAGGTGTACACATACTACTTGGATAGTTTAACAGGGATATAAATAAAACATAGATCAGAGGAAAAATATAAAAAGGCGATAACTGCACAGGGTACGGCCCTGGTATATCGAGTAGCTGTGGATGCACCCAGAATGCATCCCACTGACGCCCGATCGTAGCGGCGGTCAGGTGGACGCGCGAGTCGACCTTTAAAAAGTACCAGCCTCCCACCAACAGGCCTGTAGCGTTAGAAATTGAACAACTCAGCGGTAAAATCGAGCAACGGCCGGTTAGTTACCGACGGCACACATGCTAAGCCTTTTACCTAGGGAACGCGACGAATAGATAAAAAGTATCAAGCAGCGTTTATCTTTCTGTTGTAAATTCAATTCTAGTTAAAGAATAGCTTCACATTAGGAATATATTATTTACCAACCTCTCTTTTCGAGCCATAGTGCATATTGTTAATTAAATGTTACATCTCCATTCTCATACATTCTTTAAATTCACCCGCAGACACGATTATAAATGCACTCAAGTGCCCGGGAATAATTGATTGTAAGGCCCGTGGTAGTCATAATACCAAGAGAAAAGGGTTAGATAATTGAATTTTCTATTTATTTTTTTATGTATCACAAAATTCCACTTGTTTTTCTTTAAATAAACCCTACCTTTACCTACTACAAAAGCCCAAAATTACTTTCTTTCCTGCTCGAGTCCGAACAAGCCCTTTAAGGGTAATGTTAACGCTTAATACCGTTACAAATTATAAACACATACATATCCTGCCAAATACAAATCCAGTTAGGTAACATGCGATTGAAAAAAGCAAAATATATGTATTAGTGTAATATCGTACGCGCCGGGGACCACCTACCTGGAGATAGCGACGCGAGACGTATATGCAGGGATAAGTAGTTAGACTCCACGCTACCTGGCGAAGCTGTGGGCTCCACGATCGGCCTAATATCAGCGATCGGAGACATCGCGTTCAGGATGCGTCAAGCATTACGGCAACTCTCGCGGATGGGACGGATCCCTGCCGGAAGGCAGAGAGTTCTTTCCGGTCGGCTGACAGCTCAAACTCGGTGAGTAAGATAGCTCACCGGGATGATGCTGCTGCGATGTTTCCAGACAACCCTCGATAACTCCGCAGTTCGAACGCCTCCAACCGTTTCACTCTTGACTCAGTTCTCAGTACTCATACTCAGACTGAGTATGAGTAGCTCGACATTAGGAAAGACTTGGAACGAACCTTTAAAAAAAATGAATTAACAAAAAGCGAAACAGCGTCGATCATCCTCACGGACACGCCTATGAGATCCTTCGAAAAGGTGGTGGTCGATATCGTCGGGCCGCTATCAAACACCACTGCAAGGAACAAGCTATATCGGCACTACTATACACTTATCTTGCTAGACTTTTTCAAGAATTTCATAAGCTTTTTCAGTGATTGGACGACCAGAGCGTGACTCATCTTTCACATCAGAATTACTAGAACGGAAGCGAGCGAACCATTCCCGCGCAGCAGATTTTGATAAAGTACCTTCACCGTACAGAGCACAAACTTTTTCACAAGCCTGCGCAGCCTTTTTCCCTTTATCGTAACAATATTGCAAAATATAGCGCAATTTTTCATTACTTTTCTCCATTTTCAAACGCAAACAACTTTCCAACCACTGCACCAATTTCGATGTTTATAAACTCAAAGTAACGCTCGAAGTGTCACCTTTCCAACGAGCGTTTAGTGGCGTCGCTGCGATCTGTGTTTCCTGACTTATTTGCAATTGATGCCATCTATCGGGAAAAACGCTACGAACTTTTTCCCAGATCCAATACTTAGGGAAATATAATAAATTTACCCGAAAAATAGCGTAAACCATTGCGCACAAAACCTACTCTGGTACTCTGTCTATCCGCGTGGCATTTGTCTAAACGTCTGCTCTCAGCGTTCATCGGCGAATGATGAGCACCTCGCAGTCCCCAGCTTCCACAGCATACCTCGCTCTATACAATTATACTCTTTTGAGATAATAACGTAATTCCTTACGATCAAAAAGTACCCGGAATATGTCATTTAAACGAGCCACCCTTAAGAAATTGTCAAAATAATTTTTTTTCTAGGTTGGTACATCTGTCAGTTGTTTACATGTCACTTCTAAGCGCAATGTGTCAGATAGTTTGTGTGTAACAGCTTTGTAAACAAGTCATTGTTTGTTGTGCTCTGCGGATTTCGCTATGTCGAATTTAGTTGAGCAAAGAGTGTGCCTGAAATTTTGTGTTTCTATCAAAATATCATGTGCGGAAGCATTGAAAATGTTAACGGTAGCCTACGGGGACTAAGAAATGTCGAAAACAGAAGCATTCCGGTCGTCCATCCACTTCTGTGACTGACGAAAACATCGAAAAAGTTAAGAAAATTATGCTCGAAGAACGTCGTGTGAGCATCAGGGAGATAGGAGTCGATCTTGGTGTCTCGTTCGGATCGGTGCAGAGCGTTATACATAATGTTTTGGGCATGAGGCGTGTTGAAGCAAGAGAAACAACTTGTGGTTTTTTCACCACGACAATGCACCGGTTCACACATCTCATCTTGTACGCGACTTTTTAACCAAAAACAACGTTAATAGCGTTCCGCAAGCTCCGTATTAATCTGACATGACCCGGTGTGACTTTTTCCTGTTCTCACGACTCAAGTTACCACTTCGCGGAAAGTGTTTTGAGACGATTGAGGCGATAAAGGAGAATTCGCAGAAGGTACTGACGGAGATTCCAAAATCGGCCTATGAAAAGTGTTTTAAAGATTGGAAGAAGCGTCGCAATATGTGTATTGCTCACGATGGAGATTACTGTGAAGGGAATAAAATAAATATCGATGAATAATTGAACCGCTTTCGTTTTATTGACAAATTCCGGATACTTTTTGATAGTAAGGTATGTCACCCTGTCCTATTACCATGCAGTCTCTAACACCAATGTTCTCTCTTTTATTCACGATCACACTAATTAACAATAATCCGGAAATTTATTCCGACGGATGGGGCTTTCTAAGACAAGATTAGAATTCTTGAAACCTGATCACTCACATCAACCTCGTAAAATGCTAAAATCAGAAACACGAATTCATCGTGAACTATAAATACTCTATAAAAAATCTATAAATACTATAATAGAACACTCCGAAGTCGATATTTTTCACTTTAAAGGTAAATTGATTAACGTAATATCTGTACCACTACTAAGAGTAACGTCATATACAATATTAAAAAATATTTCGATGCCAGTATTTCATCACCTAACATCTCAGAGAATAAATTTATTAAGCCGTCCACAGAATACACTGCCATTTCCAACAATTACGACGCCTATTTTCAACCCAATGACGAACACCCGTGTCGCTGCAAATCTTTCGGCGAGCGATTTATATCTAAACACACGAATGTCGTGTTCTGCGTCGACAAACAAAGTGACTATAAAGTTAAGATTTTTACCAAACCGCGCTTCGAGGATTTCGCATCCTGCAACATTCATGTCAACACCAGCATCTCCACGTACTGCGTCGCCAGTACACGCCCGGAATCGATGGATTTTTTTTCATGTGCAAATCCGGTAATCCTACACCGCAAATACCACAATTCCTAAGGCCCGGCTATTACCATCAGTAATGACGGTATGCTCTAATTACACCTGCGTTGCAAAGTCATTACATCCTCAATAGTCTTAACGTCGAAAATCGTCATCTCTACTACGATAACATCGAACTTCGAAGGGGGGAAGAATTCTGGCTCGAACACTAAAAAAATTAATTAAGACTTCTTAGACAAGTACGAGCAGGGTTTATTCAGAAGATTATAAGGAAAATGTTGGTGTTCAGTTTATTGGCACCGTTAGCCAATACAATTAGTTTCCGATACGCTGATATATGCAGTAGTTCCATGATCTTCTTTATCTCTCGTGATGGTGGACCTTATACTCTTACGCCCTATCGATCGGTGGCGAACTCCAGAACCAAGCAGAAATGGGGTGCCTCCGTCTGATTCGGTATCCTCACAGGCCGCTGAATGCGCCTTCTGCTACGCTTGGAGACTTGTTGCTAGGGATAAGCAATGTTCTAAATTAAATCGATGTTTCAAAAATCGTTTTAAAAAAAAGTTCTCGATGTTCGAAATCCATTATTTTCTTTATTACATCGACGAATCGATTAATCGAAAAAGAGGGTAGAATACTACGAGTAGTATAGTACGGGTGTACTGTCATCGACTATGTTTTCACCGAGCGGGGTTCACAGTGAGTGCGAGAGAAAGGTCCGCTTGCACCCACGCCGAACCTCAAATTGCCCCTATCGGTATCGGTGGAAACATAGTGTATAACTTGTACGATTACGATAATGGGAAAAAGGATGGCTGGCGATAAGGTGCGAAGATTTGCTGGAGACGAGAGGGAGCCGATTTTTTGTACAAAGATTGGCGATAAACAAAGTTGCGAAAAAAGCGTGTAAGTTATTGTCATTAAAGCTTTATTATCATAAAAACGCTCCATTGTCATTATTTATGCGTTTAATGCAGTTTTATGTTCTGTCCAAAATTTGTGTACCTGAAAAAAATAATTAACTGTTATCGAAGCATGAGTATTAATACCAATAGAAAAAATGGAAGATTTTGTAATACAAGATCTTTCGATACGAAATTTATATTGCCATTCATAACAAAATGATGACTGAGATGAAAATAAATGAAAAGGAAAATGAATGAGAGGTTACGGGCATAACAAAATAATAATTTTTCGCTGTAACATGTTTATATATCAGGAGTACAAATTGAAAATGCGGGATTTTTTTCTATTTTTGAACGTTTATTCTGAAAAAATGGTAACAAATGAATTATTCAAAGTATTGTCCATCGCTAGCCACAACTTTTTCCCATCTTTCTGGCAATTTACGGATACCGTCGCGAAAAAATTCGGCCGGCTTGGCTGCTATCCAGTCATCGACCCATTTTTGGGCTTCTTCGTAAGAATGGAAGCGCTGGTCAGCTAGGCCATGTGTCATCGATCGGAAAAGGTGGTAATCGGAAGGAGCAATATCTGGGCTATACGGCGGGTGGGGTAAGACTTCCCATTTCAGCGTTTGTAGGTATGTTTTGACCGGCGCTGCAACATGTGGCCGAGCGTTGTCATGTTGCAAAATTACTTTGTCGTGTCTTTGCTCGTATTGTGGCCGTTTTTCTTTGAGTGCGCGGCTCAAACGCATCAATTGAGTTCGGTATAGTGCTCCTGTGATGGTTTCGTTCGATTTCAATAGCTCATAATACACCACACCCAGCTGGTCCCACCAAATACAGAGCATGAGCTTGGCGCCGTGAATATTTGGTTTGGCCGTCGATGATGATGCATGGCCGGGGTAACCATATGATTTTTTGCGCTTCGGGTTATCGTAATGGATCCACTTTTCATCACCAGTGACAATGCGATGCAAAAAACCCTTCCGTTTTTGCCGTTCGAGCAGCAGTTCGCATGCAAAAAAACGGCGCTCGACGTCTCTCGGCTTCAGCTCATACGGCACCCAATGTCCTTGCTTTTGGATCATTCCGAGGGCTTTTATACGATGGGAAATGGCTTGTTGTGTCACTCCCAATGAATCTGCGAGCTCTTGTTGAGTTTGACACGAGTCTTCATTGAGTATTGCCTCCAATTCAGCATTCTCAAACTTTTTCACTTGGCCCGGCCGCTCTTTGTCCTCAACGTCAAAATCACCACTTCTAAACCGCACAAACCATCTCTCGCACGTTGAAACCGATGGAACATGACTCGGATAAGCCTCGGAGACCAATCGATGTGCTTCAGCAGCACTTTTCTTCAAATTGAAGAAGTAAATTAAAACTTCCCGCAAATGCTGTTTTGTTGGCACGAAACTCGACATATTGAGAGCTCAAAAAAACTATGAATTTGACACTGCGACAAATTGACACATACTGAAAATTAAAGCTATAAGACGTAGCTTTGACATGAACATAGTCACAGTACTGCCTGATGCGTATAGCGTTAGTAACGCCATCTGTTATCAAACCCGCATTTTCAATTTGTACCCCTGATACTTTATCACATTTTTTCTCTAAGAACATATAAACATATAGTGTATTACAAAAGGGGAACTAAAGTACGTAGCAGGCGGCAATTGCGTATATTGTAACGTGGCAAAATCTTCAAGCGCCTCCTCGCACGATGGCTACCAACACGATCTCGCAGGGCTGTAAGGCGTAATCGCCGTACTCTGAATAATTTTTTTTTGTTTTTTTTGTATTTCTTTTTCTTAAAATCGTACGACAGAGGAGCGGAGAAGAAGAGAAAGAAAGAAGGCTGCCCACACCTCTTGGCGGTTTCGGGATCGAGTCACCCTTTCGTAGGAGAGAGAGAGAGGATACAGATATTTTCCATTTCTCGTGGTCGGGATCTACAGCCGTGCGCTCGACGTTCATCTACGGCCAATATGCTATTATCTATTCTCGGTCATCTGATCTACTAGCAATAACCAGTATATCTCACGGGGCTCACCTGCCGGACTGGACTACACATGGTTATTATCTGCTATTAATATTTGCGTCGTCCAGCCGAGGCACTAGACGCGGTCATCGTGCGACACCGGTTCCCCCAATTGACCGAGTTCGGCTCGCTAAGAGGGGGTCATAGTTCACGGGCACGCGTGCCGAACGGACCTCGAGGCTTTTTCCCAGTTACCGTCGAGCGAACAGGACGTAGCAGCGAGTATTATATCGTCCCGCTCCACCGTTGATCTCGTCAAAATCTATCACCACCTATGATTGGAACTTAGTCGTACCTGCGATTCTGATATACCACGCACAGAGTACGATTTGTATTGGAACAGACTGCGTCGAGTAGAGTGTAATATCGAGATCGTTTGGCGGTTAGAGCCGGGAAGAAGTCACTTCGTTCGTCATTCTGTTTTTTTTTGTTACTGTTCTGTAGTCATTTTGCTGTAAGGCCGCGCGCGTGTCGATACATCATCCCGTGGTCGGATTGTATAGGAGGGATTGGAATGTCATAGGCCGTGTCGCGGACTTGCAGGAATAATTGACACTTATAGATTCATACTATTGCATTCGCCTTATTTTATGTTATTTATCTCTCTTATTATGTTGGACATTGTTTTATTTCTGCGAACGCATGCAGTGCGTACTCGGCCGTCGTCCCGTGTTGGTAGTTGATCCTGAGGGATTAGTACGGTTCGAGGCGTATCTGGCCATGATAAATAGTTCGTTCGTTGTTACTGTTCTGTAGTCGTGTACTGTAAAGCCATGCGTGCGTTAGGCCGTTATCCCGTGTTTGCTTGAATGTGTGAGGGATTTGAACGGGATAGACCGCGTCGCGGATTTTACCGGACAATTGATTTTATATGGACTTGGATCACTTTATTTATTTTTCTTATGTCGGACATTACTTTATTTTATTTTGTGAGCTTATGCAGTGCGTGCTCGGTCGTCGTCCCGTATTTGGAACTTGGTCGCGAGGGATTGGTACGGCTCGGGACGTATCTCGCTTGGACTTTTGTAATCCGTTATTTGGAATAATTTAGGGATTTATATTGTTATTTTGGTTCACGATACTTTCTCGATTTTGCGGCCTGCAATGTGATAGTTGGGAGATTCAAATCAGTAAAGGCTTCGCGTACGTGACCTTCCGACGTCCTGTAGTTATAGTTGTTGGATGTATGTGGGATTGGTTCGGTGTAGTCCGTATCGCGAGCCGAATTGCGAGGCGACCTGTCAAGTTTACTTTGCCGGGCCGTGTTTTGGTCGTTTCCCGCAACCGTCGGAATATAGGTCGTGTATGGGAGAGAGTGAGAGCCGAGACGAGTGCCGGGATAAAACATGCTGCCAGAATAATTAGGTTTATGAATTGTTAAAGAGTTACGTTTACGGGACATTCTGTTCGAATTCATTATCAATGTTTATTGAAAATTCGTAATTGTTTGTTAAGAAATAAAGAAGTTGCCCGAGTGGCCTTTGTAAGTCCCGTACCTGCTATCGTTGTGTAAATTATTTATTGGTGTTATTTTATTAATTTGACTTCGTTTATTGTTCCGGTCAGGGGTATTTATTGACCCTATTTTATTGATTTATTTTATTCATCGACGTTAATGACTCATTTCATCTGTATTACTGGATTTTATTCACCTTTTATTCGAGGATAATTCTTGGCTTGACAGTCCGAACCACCCACTCTGCCTCGAACAGCTGTAGCTAGCCTGGGTTGAGTCTGGCCTAACATCTCGTTATTTTTCCTTCCGGCGCATAAGCGCCTGGCGCCCAACTCGTAAGAGAAAATAAAAGGAAGGAAAAATAGCTTGGGTCAGTTATAGGTAACGTAGTATGTTGAGGAGCAAATTTACGTTACAATATAAAGGAACATATAATGTATCTTAAAAAAGGAACTAAGACCGCCCGATACCCCAGTCTTCTCGTGTGATCGAGCTGAGGAACAGCAGCTTGTTCAAATGCTCACCGGATAGTCTGCTTCGATTGTCCGTTTTTATATCGCCAGCTTGAGAATAAAGCCGTTCAGACGGTACGGACGTTCCGACAATGCTGATATATTTCACTGCCAACTTGTAAAGAGACGGTAATGCGAGTTTCATTGATGACCAATACTGACAAGGGTCTTCATGGCGCTTGATGTTTGGCTGACTCAAATACTGACGTTTTTCAAGACTGACATCTTCACTATGACTGTTAGAGTCAGCTTTGGTGGCAATCAAGTGGTCATGATGATCCCAGAGTCTATTCGGTTCTGTCGGTTCCTCGAGTACTTTGTGGTAGTCTTCGTAATTTGAACTTCGTCGTTCTTGATGAAATTGTTGATTCGAGTTATTGCAAGAGAAGCAGCCAGGGCACTCTGGAAGTGGATCTTCTTTAATCTCGGATCCGGTAAGCTTGATATAGCCAATGTTTTGTTGCGCTCGAAGTCCTTGAATCCCCAATCAATCATTGCTGGGAGTTTTTCTTAGAACTCGTTTCCGCACTTTGTTGAAGGCTCGTTTCTTTGGACACTGTCTTTAAGGCAGTGTATCAATGAGATGATGATGCTGCATGTTGAATATAACGCTCCACTGACTTCAGTAATGGCGAGCTCCACTAGCTTCATAAGCGAGACTACATCTTTCAGCATCTGCATCTCGTCGCATCTCAAAATATCGGGTGCATTTGGGAACTTCGACACGATCGGATAAACATATTCCTTGAGTGTGAGGAACCTCTGCAACATGTACATTGTACAGCGTCGAGTTCCATCTTGTAGCGACATGTTGAATGAATTTGAATGCAGTTCCTTGGATTTTATCATCCCGCATTTGTAGCTTCTTCAATTCGTCGCAAGCTACAACACTCCTCCGGGTAATTGTGACGACGGCCTTCACTTTCGCAATCATGTCCTGCATGGCGGGCATCTTCGCAATTGTTTGTCTTGCCCCAGTAAGTCACGCATAGCTTTTCTTATGTTGGTCGCACTGTCTGTAATCACTGCCGTGATTTTCGACAGGTCCAGCTTCAGGTCCTCGATCGCCGATTTCAAGCAATCGGTAAGATGCTCTGATGTATGTGTTTCATTCATCGGAAAAACTCCGATACATCCGTTCTTCATTTTCATCTCTTCGGTAAGGTAATGAATCGTAACGCTACGGTAACGTTGGTTGCTGTCGTCCGTCCGATTATCGCAAGTAATTGAATATCACCGAGCCTCGTGAAGTGTGGCTACGAAGCATTCTTTTAAATCGTCGTACCGAGCGTCTATCAATCTCGTGATAGTTTTTCGGCTGGGCACAGTGTACCGAAGAGAGACTGTTTTCATCAGCAATTTGAAGCCCTCGTTATGCACAGTCGATAGTGGCATTTTGTCATGCGTGATCATGAACAAAATAGCGTTGGTTATGTTGTCTGAGGCCTCCCACCCTCTGTAACGAAATAAAAGGTATTTCGCAAAATGACAAGAAGTCTACAAACAATTTACTCTTAGGTCTGCATACCTCGCAACGAATTCGTACGCTCGAATGCCTCGTCGATTCTTGCCAACTTTCCCTGCAATAATAATTTCTAGTCTTTTTCGTTCTTTTTTGTTAGATTTATATATTATTCGCATTTATTCAGGATTTGCTATTATTATTATTATTATTATTATTATTATTATTATTATTATTGTTGTTGTTGTTGTTGTCAACATCATCACCATTATTAATTTATTTTTTTGCTTTTTATACTTAGTTATTCATTTTTATACCTGTTGCTTCATTTTCATGTATTTTTGCTGCGGAGAGTTTTTATCATTAATCGATTCGTCGCTAGATTTGGAAGTTGTACTCCATTTATGTTTTTGTGCGATCAATGCAGAGCAAAACACAGCATGGCATCGATTGAGATGCTGAATCAAGTTCGTTGTGTTACCACTGTGTTTGCATACTTTGTTGCATATCGTACAACATGCTGTAACATGATTGGTTCGTTCAAAGTATTTTCACGCTATACTCGATTGCTTTGAACGGTGAAATAGAAACCAATGAGTGAGAAAATATTTTAGACGACCTTTTATAAGAGTAAGTTTGTAAAAAATGACGTAATAAACTCACTTTGTTACACTCTTTGTTGTGTTGAAATCATTCAGCCGAGACAAAGATGGCTGATTCTAAACTCAGGGTTCAAATTATGAATCTCGAGCACTCCTTGCAGTACCTTTGTGTACGAAAGTATAAACGAGCGCATGCAATTTTATGTGGTAGAGGTTATGATATATAACGCTCGATGCATATATACATCTTATTACTTACCTTCATCAGCATTCATTTCGGCTTTTTTATTCGTGTGTTCTTGGTCTCGATTCTGAAATTTCTTGCGCACGGACCGGGCGTAATTATATAGATTTCTTGATTTTCACTTGAAACACGGTGTTCACCTGAGCTGCTGTCCTGCCGGGTTACCGAATGCCGGATGGCGGCCGATCCACCAGAATTTCAATTTACGATACGCAATATGACGCAATACATCGGCCATCGTCTCTTGCTTGAAAACGACAATATGGCGTTATCGATGTTACCGAAAAAAAATCGAAAATGAAATAATCGACTGATTAAAACATCGAAGAAATATAATCGATTAATCGAGCCAAAATATCGGCTGCTTCGATTTATCGAAAAACATTGCCTATCCCTACTTGTTGCTGGCTCGCCTGTCAGCTGTGGTGTACGCTGAATCTGCACTCGCGTCACCTCGGTTTCGGAACAAATGGAAAAATTTGTTTTTCCATGTTGTTTTTCATCCGTGTTCCATTCCCGAAGTGTTTGTGCCGTCCTCGGTTACCGTATGTGCGTTTTCTCGTGGTGGTGGGACCTCCAAGCGACGAGTTATAGTCTTTTTATGTGGTGATGTGTACCCTGATTTATGATTTTTAATGAGTCTCTCTTTTAGTTATTTATCTGGTAGATAGAAATATATGAATACTTCAGATGGCTCGACACCCCTGGATTGCTTCAATTGGATTTTTCTAAATTCAGGTGAGTATTTCATGTTTGTTTTCTCTCCTTCCCCGGCTTCTTGGCAAGCTGTATCGCTTTATCCCGTTGTACTTAGCGGAGTTTGTATACCAGGCTTACTCACTCCTGTTGTCTGGCTGTCTCCTAGTTTTTCTGATTTCCTTACCTCGAATGACATTAAACAGTGACCCTCTAATTTTCCTCTCCTAATTGTCTACCTTCTCAAGTTTACTCCAGGAGTATATCTTTCAGGCACGTCGCAAATACTTATTTCTTTAGCTTAGTGTCTATAGTATCCTTATTATTTTTTCTATTATTCCTGTATGTTGCAGATTCTCGTTCCTTTCTTTGCTGCGATACTCTCTTTTGTCTCTTTACAATTATCAAATCCGCACTTCCTTGCGTCTAGTAGACCCGTCTATGCATCATCTGCTACGCCACGCTGTAGAATATTCTCATTTCCGAATTGTTCCGCTTAATTCCTAATTAATCTTTTTAGTTATCCCTCAACAAGTATTCTTCAGTTGAGCTGGACTGAATTAAGGCCGCTGATTTATATTCCTAATTACTGTCTAATTCTTAATGTTCTAACTAAACTTATACTTTTTAAATTATCCAAATCTATTTGCTAGCTTTATATGTGGTCCGCAAATCACTCGAATCTATTTCATCCCTTTGCTCGACTGATTCTGACATATGAGACTTTTAATTTCCCGTTTTTTAGGAGATAATTCTCTACGCCCGTTTAGGCGTCTTTCTAGATTTTATTCGCAAATAGTCCTTTTTCCTTTTGCTATGAGAGTTTTCACCGGAGAGCCTTTCTGCTCTTCTGCAATGCCTTTTATACTCGTATTATCGCGAGGGGATTGAGGCGGGTATAAAGTACGAGTACGAGGCGGGTATAAAGTACTCGTACTTTATACCCGCCTCAATCCCCTCGCTTTGACCTTCTTTTCCAAATTTTGAGTTATAACGTGATTTTTTTATTTTACAGATTGCCGCTGACGCGCTATCCGCGTTTCCCTCGCCGCCAATCGAGGTCAGCTAGTCGCTTACCTGCTGTTTGTAACAGCGAGGGAATTCCGACGTCGTGACGTCAGATGTTTTCGATGGACTCCGCTCCAGTTCAACGTCCGATCGGATCCGCATTCCACAGCTGGGGTGTGGAAACGGCTTATAGGGAAATAATATGTTTGCGTGACATCGAATCCTCCGTGACTACGTCACACGCCCTCATTTAGCTACACCTCTTACCATCACTAAGCATCGACGAGCCGTCAGCTCCACCCCAATAAATCGCAATTTAACACAGCAATATCACGAACGCCACTCACACCTGGTTAGTCTCGTACCAGCAGCTCCATATCCTACAACTATCATGTAGAGCACATGCCCTTGACTGCCTAATTGACTTATATGCACTCATACAAACCAGATTTAGTTTGCCCCAAATGGAATATTTAAGCTTATAACTCAACACTATTTGGAGGAGCTACTCTCCTCCCGAACGTCCCACTTAATTCATCCTATTACTTAAAAGAAAACTGCCATGACGTACTGCGCATTTCTGTTAATTAACTTAATCTGAACGCCGCGTAGACTCTACTGATTACCGAAGGCATTATATGGCATTGATATGACGTTGAGCCATACGGTTTTTCAAATCCGGTGTGAGCCACGGTGTTGGCGGCCGTCATATACGAAATGAGTGTGGGCCTAATGTCGTAAGATACGCTTTGGATAATGTTTCAACGATCGAGTTAATATCTAGTGGCATATTATCCAGGAGACTGGAGTTAAAACTAAATCTAGTACTAAAATAGAATGATTCAGTGATATTAAATATACATAAAGAATATAGATAATATAGATAAAAACCGCAACAGTTGGTCTTGTTAAAATTATGGTACGCTCCCCGTGAGATAATGCGATCACCAGCAGGCTCAACATCGACACGGTAAACGAGTTCAAGGAGATCATGACCCGCTGTAAATGTAGCTTCTGATTTCACAAAGAAATGTTCTTTTTCCTCATTATCAATAATAAACACATCAATCCATGTATCAGAGTTGGCTAGGTGATGAGTAGGTGCCGAATCAACAATATGAAATGAAAAGGAGAAAGCTAATTGGCGCAAGTATGATGATTGGTAATTAATGCTACTTAGGTCACAGTGAAGATTACCCGCGATAATAATATTCTCATAAACGTGAAAAATTAGATAAGGCTTGAATGAAGTCTCCAAATATTAGTTCTTTCGGTCGCCTATATACTGAAGCGAAAAGAAGCTTCTTAGCATTAGAACTGGTAATTTCGATCATGAAATATTCAGGCGCATTAGAGAACTTAGTCGGAGAAGACGCCAATACTTTTGCTTTAAGGAAATTCTGGATGTAGCAAGCAATCCCACCCCCTTCTTTGCCTTCTGAATCATTGCGAATAAGAACATATGCCTTGATGCTTACTAGGTTATCAACGTAGGCATGAAGCCATGTTTCGCATACCGATATGATAGGGTAGCTTCGTTCGATTATGGTTGATTGAATAAGTTCAATATCATCACGAACAGAATTAGCTTTAAATTGAGCAACCTTTAAAAGTGACGAAGACAGTGAGGGGAGCGAAAGAACCGGATTTGATTGTCGTAGTCAAACTAATTTTCGCATATCAGTTTTATTCGTAATGATAACTGGCGCTTGATCATCACTTTTACGAAAATGAATTATGCCGGAGCGGATCCAAACATATTTATAGTTGCGTTCAGAAGCACGAATTTTAGTGAGGTGTAGAACCTTATAGAGTGCTGCAGGAAGAAACTCATTTGTAACTCCACTCCTTGTCTGTCCAAACCAAAAACTTCTCTGAGAGACAGATTCTTTTTGTTCGCTTTTTGTCGATTATGTAATCCTTTACTCGGTGTAATTTTAAAGTCAATATTAAGGACTTCGATATTTTCTGACTTAGAGCAGATGAAAAAGATTCATTTTCATTTTTCACAACAGCTGAAAGATTTTTCTTTGTATTAAAACAGTTAAAGCAGAGTTAGTTCTAATCGTTGCGAGTTCATGTGATAGATTGGCATTTTGATGAGATAACTGAGCGTTGCTTGCGTAAAATTCTTAGCTCATGCACTTCTAGTAATCTTGTGTGATTTTAAATGCAATTAAGTTTATCCGTATGATCATTATTAATAATTGTCTACTGAACAATGAAAGCGCAGAGATTAGCATGCATGGTCATGAGGAGTTCACTATCTGACATGTTGAGCGCGTGCTGTTGATTCGTAGGCGTACGCTGTCGAGCAATGATCGCAACATCTACTGGCGAACCGATTTAATCTTTAGACGTACCGAGTGTGCGTCGAGGATCCTCGTCAGATGATTGCAGTATAAGTCGAGGATATGATTGTAGTAGAAGTAGAACGATCAGGGGACGACGGTAGTGATCGCGTTCAATTGGGCATAATACAAATATGCAACGCACAGCAAGCATTGGCTGATTTAGACGAGAGATACGCTTTACCGCAACCAGGATGAAAAGATTTCAAACAAATTGAGCACGAGGCACTGCTATTTGCAATGCGTTTGTTGCACTTATTACACTTAAGGTAAGACATATAGAACGCTAGATGATCAGAACACAAATAATAAAATACTGCTCCACAATAGGAACTCTACACTATATCGCTGCTGATAGGATGCTAATAAAAAAAAAGAAAGCCCCCAAGAAAATGCAATGCCACCTACAAAGTTGACTCGACTATGCTACGACGCGTGTACGTATGCAATGTGACATAGTCACACTCCCCATACATAAGTATAATAAAGAGGGAAATGAGTCCAAGTCGGAGAGATCGATCCGTAGTGGAATGCGTATCTAGCTGGGCATTGAATAGAGCGAAGCCCCGCAAAAACGGATGACGTCATCAGATCGGAATTTCCTCGCTGTCACAAACAGCAGGTCAGCGGCCAGCTGACTTCGCTTGGCGGCGTAGAGAAGGGAGGTGGCGCGGTAACATCGATCTGCAAAAGTACAAATCAACGTTAAAATCATACGAATTCAAGAATTGAAAAGAAAAATCAGGGAGAGGGGTATGAAGAGGGGAACGGGTATAAGAGGCCGTACTAGAGAGCAGGGAGCTCTCTCAGGTGAAAACAAGTACCCGTAATAGACCTGACCGGTTACGAAAAGGCAATCCAATACAGAGTTAGCAAACGAAGTAGAATAAGCGATAGGAAGTAGGAAAGAACGGGTTTGAATTATAAAGCGAATTTCTCAAGTCAGTTCAAACCGATTAGATAATAGAATTTGAGCTCGCGAATAATTAAGGAGAATTTAGGGACTATTAATAAAATTCTATTAACTAAGGAGATAGATTCTAGAAATTTAAGTAATCGATAGATGAGTAAGTAGGATAATTAGAGATTAACAATCAAATAAGTATTAGAATCGCACCAGGGAGCGATATTTCCAAGGCAAACTCTGAGCCGACGGTTCAGATAAACAGGGAGTTAAATAAAATGTGGGGCACATGGTCAAATCTGATCCCAAGGGAGGAAATTAGAAGAAGTGGATGCTAGCAAAAGAAACATAGGAACTGGAAAACAAATTATAAGAGATCTACATAGTATATCGTGCCGAGGCGAGACAGCGCTACAGAAACTCAAGGAAAAAGAGAGATATAGAACTCACCTAAGTCAAAAATCCAATTGTAGGAATTCAGAGACGAAAAGTATCGAACGACCCGAGGTGTCGACGGATTTCCACCTGATTTGTTCCACGATTAATGAAAAAAGACAAATTAAAAAATCACCATCCCGCGTACACCTAAACACATAAAAAGAACGTAATTTATCACTCAAAAACCCCACCACCAAGAAAACGCGCACAGACGGTAAGCGAGGACAGCACGGACGCGTTGGAACAAGAACACGTACAAAAAACCACGCGGAAACACCGGAATTTCCATTTTTCCCGAAACCGAAGTGATGCGAGTGTGGATCCAGCGTGCACGACAGCTGACGGCCGAGCCAGCAACAAGTCTCCAAGGCGTAGCAGAAGGCGCGTTCAGCTGCCCGTGAGGATAACAAGTAAGACGGAGGCACCCGATTTTCATGAAGTTCTCGAATTTGCTACCGGTCGAGAGAGCAGCAGAGTGGAAGGTCCATCATCACTGCAGATAAAGAAGATCCCGGGACTACTGCATGTATCAGCGTATCAGAAATTAATTGTACTGGTAAACGGCGCCACAAAGTCGAAAAACGAAACATTCTCACAACCTTGTTACATAAACCCTACTTTTACTTACTCAGAAGTCTAAATTTATTATCCCTGTGTTCGAGCTCGAATTCTTCCCCTCGGAAAATAAAAATTAATGGTAACGATCAAAATTACCGATACATTTGGCGCCCGAACAAGGACTCGAACACAGAAGAACATATTGATCGAAGTGAACTATATTATCGAACTATATTATCGAACAGATAAGAAAGACTCCGGAGGTAAGGTAGGGCGCGCACAAGATAAAGAGATTTGGTGTCAGGCGTGAAGCATGGCTACAGGCGGAGAACAGATTATTTCTCTTCGAGATCGAGGAAATGCGCATGATGGAAAGCATGGAGGAGCACCATAGGGAGGATGGGGCTACACGGAGAGGAGGCCCGACGTATCTATGGGAATCGACGACAGCAGAGCACCTTTTGGATGACCGGCGGCAGCGAGATCGGAGAAATATTAACTGTTTGTCCGGAATTTTACCCGAAGATGAGGGGGGATATGTTTTAGAAGAGTTCGCTGATAATACGGGTGGGAATCTCGGAGAGAACAAGAGTGTACCAAGATATATTGACAGGACAACGACAGTCCTACCAAATCCGGTGGAGGTAGGCCATATTGTGCAGCTTCTTTAGAGGATAGAGGAGAATATTGACAAAAAGCACGATGAGGTGATCCGTACACAACAGGAGATGAGAGACGATTGTCTGAGTACGATCGTGCTGTTGCGAGAGTCAGTTAAAGATGCACTCGAAGGAGAGATCGCTGCTGCAGAGGGTCGGACGGATCGAAAGATTAAAGAAGCACAAAAAAGTGTGCGGGAGGATCAGGATGTTATGAACTACTACGTGCAATAGCAGGTCGCTAGTCAGAGAGTGACAGCGGAAAAATTTCAAAGAATAACGCAGGAAATAATGGCCAAAATCAGGGCGATACGTGAAATCACTGAGGAGCACACAAAAAGGATTGACCAGTACTTCTATGAATTTTGCTCAAACCATGAGAAACGGGCTAAATGTGACACAATTATATACTACGGTACAGAAACCTTACACAGAGAGAGAGAGAGAGAGAGAGAGAGAGAGAGAGAGAGAGAGAGAGAGAGAGAGAGAGAGATTGATTGATTGATTGTTTAATTCTGCCTTAGCAAGCCTTTGGCAAATATTTATGACAATAATATGATAATATTTTTATAAACTAGAATAAGCTATGCTAAATCTAATGAGATTAGCTTATACACAAATCCCAATAAAACAATAAGAATCTTATAATAATAAACTTAAAATTAATTATAAAAATTATAAAGATAAAAATAGAACTAGATTATGAGTAGCAAATTAACTATACAGAATTATCGAATTAGATGGTATATATATATATATATTGCTCTCACTATAGTACCGTGAACAAAAATAAAAACTAATTTACATCAACATGATTAAAAAGATGAGTATAGAGACGAATCTTAAACAGTTCTAGACTAGAAGAAAAAGTGACATGAGATGGTAAGGTCTCCCAAAAATAAATACCAGAGATAGAAAATGCGTTTCTATAAGTAGTTGTGTGATGCATTGGCACAGAAAAAGTCGATCGCGGTCTCCTTAACTGACGTTCAGGAATATCCCTCTGGTGACTGAACAGAGCCAATAAATATGTTAGTGCTTTCTGATGCATAATGTTATACATTGAAATACCAAGAAAATACAGACGTCGCGATTTAACTGTAAGCCAGCCAAGTTGTCGCCTGTACGGAGTGATATGAGTATCACATCGAAGATCGAATACAAAACGTATACAGTAATTAATAAGACGTTCTAATTTTAAATTCAATTCCTCAGTCAGATTGTGATAAACTAAGCAGCAGTAGTCTTATAGCGGAAAAATTAAGGAAATTATGAATGATGATCTTAATTCTTGAGAAAGGGCCATGCGATGAAATTTTAACCTATAGAAAGTAAAGTGGACTTTTTGCGAGATATGCAAAGCATGAGATTTCCAAGATAAATGACAGTGCATGATCACTCCTAAGTTCCTAGCTTAACTAACGAACGGAATATTCACCCCATTTAAAGAAACTGGTGGTAACATCGAAAAATCGAATTCACGTGTATACGCCTTGCTACCGAATATAAGAACTTTTAATTTGGCGATGTTCAACTTTAGACCATTTGAAATTGCAAAGTTGGCAATGGCTTGATCGTCCTCGGTAATTAACCTTATTCCTTTATTTATTTGAGACGAGAGGCAACTAAGATATATCTGCGTATCGTCAGCAAATATCATGTGCTGCAAGTATTGAAGTGCAGTGCTAATGTCATTAATATAAAGAGACGAAAGAAGAGGACCTAGGACGGAACCTTGTGGTACGCCCGCTGTAGTAGGTAACCAAGAGGAGGAAGTCCCATGGTCATCAATAACTGCTTGAGTCCTTCCAGTCAAATATGAAAAAATCCAATCAAGAACTGGTTCTGAAAGGCCCACTTTTTTCAATTTCGCAAGAAATTGTAAGTGTGGTACGGTGTTAAATACCTTACTAAATTCAAATAAGATGAGAATGGTAATACGCCTTTCATCCACATTGCGCCTCACATCGTCACACACAGGTAGTAATGCTGATCGAGTACTGTGGCCACTACGATATCCCGATTGACGTGGATCAAAAACTTGGTTCGATTCAATCCAGTCAGTAATCTGCTTATGAACCAATCTCTCAAGCACTTTCGAAAGTTCACTAAGGTTAGCTGTCGGCCTAGTATCAGACGGGGAAATAGGTGTTTTAATTTTAGATAACGGTGGATGATAAGCCTTTTTCCAACACTGAGGGAACTTAGCTGACTGCAAAGAATGGTTAAGCATAGCTATTAGCAATGAGCATGAAACCTCAATAGACTTATTTATCAGGAACAAAGAAATTCTATCTGGACCAGCCACAAATGACTTGGAACTAGAGTTGGTAGAGATAATAAATCGTACTTGGTTGGACGTGATTTCAGCAAAGTTGAATAATGGGCGTACTGGTTGAATTAATGAACTCATCGTGCGAAACTCATCGTATGAACAAGGTGGTAATTGGCTGGATACAGCAGAATAAAAAGAATTAAGCTCTTCTGGTTGAAAGAAATTCAGTGGTGATGTAAAAGACGACTTGGCTAAACCAAGAGTCGCCAGCTCTTTCCACAATTTATTCGGATACGTTATGGTTGACAATCTCTGAAGATGGTATTCACTTTTCGCATGTCTTAAGTCATTTTTAAGTTCATCTCTATAGTCCCTAAAGATTACAAGGTCTAGTACGCTTCTAGATCGCCGTGCACGCGTATATAATAAATTTTTCTGAGCCATGCGTTCTCTCAAATTTTGTGTGAGCCAAGGTGCCGGAGGACGACGAACATAGAAAGAGCGTAATGGCGCAAATTTATTCAGAGACTCTAGAAATGCTCCAGACAATAGATCAACTATCGTATTTATATCGTCAGGTATTGTACCCGAATTACAACTCGAATTAGAGCTGAATCTCGAGTAAAAATTGCTAGATCCCGAAGAATTAAATCTATTCGATAAAAAAATCAGAAAGCTTCTATCATTAAAATTATTGTAGACTCGCCGTGTAATGTTATGCTCAATAGTAGGTTCCACCTCAAACACATAATGGAGTTCTAATAGATCATGTCCAGCTATAAACGGAACCCCGGATTTAACAAAAGATAGTTTTTTTTCTTCACTATCGATTAAGAATATATCGATCCAGGAATCAGAAGTCGCCGTGTGGTGAGTTGTTGCGGATTCAACAATGTGTAGTGAAAGGGAGAAGGCTAATTGGCGTAGATAAATTGATACATAATAATTACCAGCTCAATTACAGTTAAGATCACCTGCTATAATAACATTTCCATACAAGTGAGAGAAATTACATAAAGCTTCATCAAAATCTCCTAGCATTGATCCTCTTGGTGGTCTGTATACTGAGGCAAAATTAAGCTTCTTAGAATTAGATCCAGTAATTTCGATAATTAAATATTCTGGAGCATTTGAATATTGACTTGGTGATGCCATTAATACTTTTGCCTTTAGGGACTTGTGTATGAAGCAAGCAACTCCTCTACCCTCTTTTTCTTTACGATCATTACGAATGAGGAAATATCCCTCTGCTGGTAATAAGTTATCAGATACAAACGAATGAAGCCACGTTTCACTCAACGAGATAATATTAAATTTGCGTTCAAGTATGGTTGATTGAATTAGTTCCATATGCCCTCGTAAGGAATTAATATTCAACTGAGCTATCTCCAAATGCGACATTGAGAGTGAGAGGGGTAAACAAGCTTGACTATTTGGAGACAGTCAGATCAATTTATCAAGATCAGCCTGAGTTGAAATAACGATTGGTGTTTGACTATCGTACTTGGGCACAAATATGGAACCAGAGCGAGACCATACATATTTATAATTACGTTCAGAAGCAGGAGCTTTTACAAGACGTAGTAGATGATAGAGTGCGGGTGGAAGAAACTCATTAAAATAGACGAGCTCTTGTTGATCAAGGCCAAACACTTCTCTGAGAGTCAAATTTTTCTTGACTCTCGTTTTGTTGATAATATATTCTCTGACTTGGTGCGATTTGAGAGTGATTATAAAAGGTTTTGAGGTGATCGAGGTGAGAGGGAGAGGGAGAGAGAGAGAGAGAGAGAGAGAGAGAGAGAGAGAGAGAGAGAGAGAGAGAGAGAGAGAGAGAGAGAGAGAGAGAGAGAGAGAGAGAGAGAGAGAGAGAGAGAGAGAGAGAGAGAGAGAGAGAGAGAGAGAGAGAGAGAGAGAGATTTGATTTGATTTGATTTGTTTATTATGCCTTGGCAAGCCTTTGGCAAAATGATACATTCAAAAGTGATACAAAAAATGATACAAAAAAAGTAAATAAAGTAAATAAGACTAAAAGTAAGATTAAATATAAATAGAAATACTATAATTAGAATATAAAATATAAATGAAAATATAAACTAAGAATATGCAATTAAAAACAATCTACACTAACATCGTTAACCCTAGCATGTATCTACATAGTTAAATAAATAAGTATAGATTCGATTCTTAAAAACTTCTAAACTCGGCGACGTAGTAATATTAGATGGTAATGAGTTCCAGAAATAAATGCCAGATAGCGAAAACCCTTCATGGTAAGTCGCTGTACGGTGAGAAGGGATGACAAAGCTTGATCGAGGCTGCCTTGAGGGTCGTTCAACTGGAGTTGTTGTTCGTGTAAATAATTCTTGTATGTAGGCTGGTGTACTTTGACGGACAACCTTAAACATAGCTATACCAAGAAAGTAAAGACGTCTTGATCGTACTGTGATCCAGCCAAGTTGACGTCTAAAAGTTGTGATATGAGTGTCCCGTCGCAAGTCAAAGATAAAACGAATACAATGGTTGACAAGGCGTTCTAATTTTGTATTTAGTTCATCTGATAAGTTGTGATAGACAAGGCAGCAATAATCTAATTGAGGGAAAATAAGAGAAGTGATAAGTAACTTCCTTACTTCCATGGAAAGAGCATTGCGATGAAACTTCAACTTGTGAATAGTAAAATGCACTTTTTGTGATATATGCTGTACTTGAGCTTTCCACGACAAGTTACACTCCATAGTGACACCCAGATTGCGGGCTTCGTTAACGAATGGAAGAATAACACCATTTAGTGTGATCGGTAATATTTCAGAGAAATCCAGCTGGCGGGTGTAAGAATTACTGCCTAGTATAAGAATCTTAGACTTAGAAATATTGAGCTTGAGACCATTTGTTACCGCAAAGTTAGCTATAGCATGGACATCTTCAGATATCAACCTAATGCCCTGGTTGAGTTGTGACGGACAACAATCAAGATAAATTTGGGTGTCGTCAGCAAATATCATGTGCTGTGAATTTTGTAATGCAGAACCGATGTCATTGATGTACAGCGAGAACAAGAGCGGTCCAAGGACAGAACCCTGCGGAACTCCTGACGTCGTAGGTAGCCACGTAGAGCAGTCTCCGTGATCATCAATAACTGCTTGAGTTCTTCCTGTCAGATATGAGAAAATCCAGTCAAGAACCGAATGAGAAAGTCCGGTCTTCTTTAGTTTCAAAAGAAGTTGTAGATGCGGAACTGTATCAAATGCTTTACTAAAATCAAACAAAATTAGGATGGTCATGCGTCTTCTATCTATATTACGCCTAACATCTTCGCAAATACGCAGAAGGGCTGACTGAGTGCTGAACCCACTACGGTATCCTGATTGACGTGCATCAAATATCTTATTGCTATCAATCCAATCAGTCAGTTGTCTATGAATAAGCCGCTCAAGTATTTTCGACACTTCAGACAGATTAGCTATTGGTCGCGTATCTGATGGTGAGAGAGGCTTTTTTATTTTAGACAAGGGCCGAAGAAAAGCTTTCTTCCAGTCCTGAGGAAACTCTGAAGATACAAGAGAGAGGTTAAACATAGCTGTTAGGATAGGGCAAGATACCGTAAGCGATTTGAATAAAGAGAACATGGAAATACCATCGGGACCAGCTGCATACGATGTTGAGTTTGAGTTGCCGGAGATAGTAAGATGTACTTGTGAGCAAGTAATTTCGGAAAAACTAAACGTTGGACGAACTGGCTGGATATTGGAACTGAGCCTACAAAACTCATCATGCGAACACGGTGGCAGTTGACTAGATATTTCAGAATAGAATGCATTGAGTTCCTGCGGTCTAAAAAATTGAGTGGGGGATGCAAAAGATGACTTGACGAGGCCGAGTTTTGCTAATTCTTTCCATAATCTGCTGGGATCTGTGTTGCTAGACAGCCTTTGAAAGTGGAAATCATTTTTTGCTTGTCTGAGATCCTTCTTAAGCGTGTCTCTATACTCTCTAAATATCGCCATATCGAGTACATTACTAGATCTTTTAGCAATCGTGTATAGGGTGTTACGTTGAGCCATACGATTTTTCAATTCCAGTGAGAGCCACGGTGCTGGTGGCCGACATATACGAAATGAACGGAATGGAGCATGATAATCCAATGACGTGAGATACGCTTCGGATACTGTTTCAACGATCATGTTAATACCTAATGGTATGTTATCAATGAGACCGGAATTCCAACTAAATCTAGTACTAAAATCAAATAATTCAGTAATATTAAATATATTAGATAAATATTCACAAAAGCTAGTTTCATTAAAATTGCGGTACGCTCGCCGTGAGATAATACGGTCTTCAGGAGGCTCGACGTCGAGAGAATAACTGAGTTCAAGAAGATCATGACCTGCTATGAAAGGGGCCTCCGATTTGACAAAGGAATGTACTTTTTCTTTATTGTCAATAATGAAAACATCGATCCATGAATCAGAGTTGGTTAGGTGATGAGTAGGTGCAGAATCAACAATATGAAATGAGAGCGAGAGAGTTAATTGGCGCAGGTATGACGATTCATAATTAATGTTACTCAGGTCGCAATTAAGATCACCTGCAATAATTATATTCTCGTAAACATGTGTAAAATTAGATAATACTTGAATGAAGTCGTCAAACATAATACCTTTTGGTCGCCTATATACTGAAGCAAAAAGAAGCTTCTTCGTATTCGAGCTAGTAATTTCGACGATCAAATATTCTGGTGCATTGGAAAACTGATTTGGAGAAGACGCTAATACTTTTGCTTTAAGGGAATTATGGATGTAGCAAGCAACTCCACCCCCTTCTTTGCCTTCTCGATCGTTGCGAATTAGAAAATATTCGTTAATGCTTATTAGGTCATCGGCAACATATGAATGAAGCCATGTTTCGCTTATCGAAACTATGTGATAGCTATGTTCAATTATGGTCGATTGAATAAGTTCAATGTGACCTCGGATAGAATTTGCATTGAATTGTGCGACCTTTAAAAGTGACGAAGATGGTGGAGGATGCGATAGAACAGGATTTGACTGTGGTAGTCAAACTAATTTTTGTAAGTCAGTTTCTTCGGTAATAATAACTGGCGCTTGCCCATCTCCTTTACGCACATGAATCATGCCAGAGCGAACCCATACATATTTGTAATTGCGTTCAGAAGCTCGAGTTTTGGTGAGGCGTAGAAGCTTGTAGAGTGCTGCAGGAAGAAACTCATTTATAAACACCACTCCTTTACTGTCCAGACCGAAAACGTTTTTGAGGGACAGATTCTTCTTTGTTCGCTTTATGTCTATAATATAATCTTTAATTTGGTGAGATTTCAAAGTCAGCATCAAAGACTTCGATGTTCTTTGGTATGGTGCTGATGAGGTAGATTCACCATTAGTTTGCT
Source organism: Cylloceria caligata (assembly GCA_963942595.1). Lineage (NCBI taxonomy): Eukaryota > Metazoa > Arthropoda > Insecta > Hymenoptera > Ichneumonidae > Cylloceria > Cylloceria caligata. The sequence continues at coordinate 19,566,598 of OZ012709.1, read as the reverse complement.
CAATAGTCGAAAATTTCCTCTTATTGTTGAAACAACGAATGTCTAAAACGTCACCGAGGAGGTTTGAGATTCCAAGGGCGCGAAAAACTTTTTCAACTATCTCCTCGTTAGAATCTTCGATAGAGAGAGGTACTCCAGAAAGTGTTATCTCAGCAGAAAGAGACGGTGTAATCGCCGATACTGAGGAGTTAGTCCTAATCATCGCGAGTTCAGATGATAGGTTAGCATTCTGCTGAGATAATTGAACAATGTTTGCTTCAAGGTGTGAAATTCTTAACTCATGCGCTTCAAGTAATTTTGTGTGGTTTTGGATGCAATTTAGCTTATCGGTGTGATCATTGTTTACATTTGTTTGCTGAGCAATAAAAGCACTGAGTTGGCCATGCATGGCTATGAGGAGTTCCCTATCTGACATGTTGAGAGCATGTTGTTGACTCGTAGGTGAACACTGTTGAACAACATTAGCATCGTTGACAGGCGGACCGATAAAATCTTCGGATGTATTAAGCATACTATGATGATCTCCTAGAGATGGTTTTTTTTTATTCTCAGATAGTGTTGAAGTTAAAGCTAAACGTTTATGGGATGACGGTGGTGATCGTTTCAAGTTAGG